>CAUYUJ010015923.1:184255-254255 GCA_963575745.1 Prorocentrum cordatum | reverse complement strand
GTGCAATCTAGGTGGTGCAATCCGTGGTGCAAAACAATGCAAAGCAACGCAAAGAAGCGCGACGCAATGCAATGCAAAGCAATGGGAAACAGTGTAATGCGATGCGAAGCAATGCAACGCGATGCGCAACAATGCAAACCAATGCGAAACCTGCGGCGCAAAAAATGCAAAAGTTTGCAAATCAATGCAACGCGATGCAACGCAATGCGACAGAATGCAAGGCAATGTGAAACAATGCGAAACAATGCAAAACTTGCGATGCGAACAGGGGGGCGAATGGGACGACAACGGACGAGAACGGGGCCGCCGTGCCCGCAAGCGATTTTTTGTAGAAAAATGGGGCGGCAACGGACGATTACGGGTCGCCAGGCCTGCAGACGGGTCCAGTTGCTTAGACGAGAGGTGCGAATCCTAAGTGCTGGCAGCATTTTAGGAACCTGGTTTTTGTAGTAAAACGCATCACTCGCCCGCCCAAGTCATAGATCTTCATGTGAAAAACCCACATTGCAACTGTCTGGATTGGTAACGTGTTCCGATCGATAACAGCACTCACGGCCACTCGAATCTTGGCAATAATGTGCAGCTTGTGGGTGTGTGGGTGGGATGCGGGCTCGGGCGTTTCGGTTGGCGACTTCAACTTCTTCAAATGTTCCTGAACAGTGTTTGCACTTAGGGGCTTGTGCTTCTGGTCAAATGAACTGGGTCTGTGCATCGGTCTGGTGGCTCCGTGCCAGCCATCGCCGCCGATCCGTCGCCGCCCGTCGACTGGGCTTGTGTGTCGGTCTGGCGACTCCGTGCCGGCCGTCGTTGCCTCGTCGCCGCCCGTCGTCCGGGCCTGGGTGTCGGTCTGGCGACTCCGTGGTCGCCGTCGCCGCCTCGGTGCCATGTATTCTCCTTTCTTACAAGAGAATGAATTCTACCACCCTCCCGGGGGCGGAGTTATCGGCTCACTTCTGTCGTATTGTAATTTACATATGATTTTGCCCCATCGTCCATCCTAGATATGACTTCGCACCGTCCCAGGGGGGCCGGTATCCGCCCCCCCGCCATCCTCTTCCAAACATGCTACGCGCGCGCACTCGTTTATCAGAAACAACTTTTTTTTCAAATATCCCTGGCAACAGATGTGACGAAGTGCGTACGCGCGCGTCGTCGCGCGCGCATGCCGAACTCTTTAAACGAAAACTGTTGCTGTCGTAGGGATTTAAAAATCGAGTGTCGAACAACACATACAAAAACACAGGGGTTCGCAACACGGGTGTTCAACAAAAAGCTTGCGCGCGCACCCTCGCGATTTTTCACAACAAACAATTGGAGTTTTGAACCATGCCATAACATGATGCCAAAATGACTTCGCACGCGCGCGTCAAAATCGTTCGAACGCCCTTTCGCGCGTGCTGTCGCGAGAACCCTTGTTGCAACAAATGGGACGAATTGCGCGCGCGCTTCGTCGCGCGCGCATGCCACAATTCTTCAAAAACCTTCGGTTTCGTAGCTGCTTCAAAACCGAATGTCTAAAACAACATATAACAACACATGGTTTCGCAACATCAGTTTTCAAGAAAGCTTGCGCCCGCGCTCTTGCGAAGTCTTTCGCAACCCATAGGTTTTCAAGATTTCCATTGACTTTGGCCAAGCGGGCCTCTCGCGCCGCATGCCGAAATCATTCGCGCGCCTTTTGCGCGCGTGCTGGGGGGGGGCCGGGGGGGCGCGCGATCCGTGTCAAATCATACCATGCGGGCCACTCTCGCGCGTCGGCCGCGCGCGCACGTCGAACTCTTTCCAAAACCTTCATCGCCGACGCGAGGACGTCGTCATAGTCGTCGGCGCGATCAGCGTTTGCGCTGTCACTGGCCGCGCCGTCGTCTTTGTCAACGTCGCCACCAGCATCGCTACTATCATCATTGTGTCTACCGTTGTTGACGGTGCCACGATACCGCGCCCGCCCAAGTCGTCGACTCGCACTGCAGTGCCCGCTGGGATGTGCCCAGCGGTCAGCGCCACCGCGGCCGCGCCGGTCGCGCCAAACTAGCTGGCCGCTGCGCGCGCGCGCGCTTGGGTTGGCGCGGCCGCAGAGATGCACCAGCCAACGCCAAACCAAATTGCAAACCAGACTGCGGGTGGGTGGATGGGATGTTTGCAAAAACGTGGGAGGCGGTCAAGCGCGGTGCCGGGTGGTCAACTGCACCATATAGATTGCGCATCCTAGCTGCAGGGCTGGATCGCTGGTCCTGCGCCTGGGCTTGCTCCTCTTGCGTCTCGGGTTCGGGCCCTAGTGGCCCTTACGCCTTTGCCTCTACGTAGGCCGCGTCTGCTCTTTGGCCGCAGTCCAAAGGGCTTCGGTGCCCTCGCGGTGCTGATTTGAATTTGGAGAGCAGTCAGCCGGCCCATATGGGTCAGCTGACCGCCCCTCTATGGGTTCCAAACGCACGCGCGCACTTCTTGGGCGTCGCGGCCCTGCGCGCGGCGACAGCGCGTAGAAGGTCAGAGCATGTCGGAAAACAGCAAAGCGCGCGTCCAAACCCGCCCGAGCACCCAGAGACCACTCAGGGCCTCGCAGCCGCCGGCAGCCGCAGTTGACCATCTGGGCATGTATGGCGGGGAAGGGCGCTGAGCTGGCGAGACTGCGGCTAGGTGGAAGTTGGACTGTCAAGGAGAACCAGGGAACGACCTGGGGGCTGTAGTTGGCACCGAGCCGCAAAAATCGCAGGCTGAAGAAACCACGATAGCCGGCGAAGCTGGGCGGCGCGCCGGAAACGGCGGCGGCCGAGATGGCGAAGGCAAGCCACCGTGGCGGGGGGGGGGGCAGGCGGCGAGAGGGCGGAACTGGCTGGGCGGCCTGGAGCCGCAGCGGCAGCGGCACAAGGCGCGGCGGCCAGTCCCGACCAAGCAGGGGGAAGGATGACCCGCCGCCCTGCGGAGGGTGAGACACGAAGGGGCGCGGGGGGGGGGTCGCGCGGGGGGCAGCGTAAGCCAGGCGGGCCTGGGGGGAAGGGCGGGAAGGCGCACTGGTGCCCTCCGCGTAATAGAGCTGGCCGTTGCGAAATGTAAGGTCCAGAAATGGAGAAAGTGGGAGCACCTGGGGACTCCAAGGACCGCGGCCCGATCACCGTCGCCTTGGCGCCCCCACAGCTCCCGCGGGGGGAAAGCCCGCCCTGCAAGGACAAGGGCCGCGGGAAGGGTCCCAGGAGGATGCCCGGTAGGGCCAACCTGGGGCGATCCCAGGCGGGGGGGCAAGGGGCCGCGCGACGCGGCGACCAATGGGCAATGGGTGGGCGGAAGCACCGGGTGCGAAGCGGCCCGCGGGTTGGGGCCAGGACCAAGGCAGGGCGCGTTGCAGACCCCCCGCTTGCAGGGGGCGAGGCGGCAGCCCTCGCAGCCGCCTCCGCGACTTGTGTTAGTGGAGTGGGCGGGAGGCAGGCCGCTTCATCGCAGCAGGGCCGCCCTCGATGGGGGCCGCGCCCTCCGCCGTCGCGTGGGGGAGGGGCGCCAGGGAGTGTGGTGAAGGCGGGGGAGGCAAAGAAAGTCTCGAGCTTCGCGGCCGAATAGACGCTGCGACGCGATCTGGGCGCTGGCGATGGTTGGCCCGCCTCTGGGTTGGCACTGCGCCCACATTCTCCATTCAATCCGCCGCGGCGCGGTTGGTAGGAGCTTTGCGAGTAGAGTGGAGCGTGATTTTGGCTGAAACTGAACTAGACGCGGGGAGTGGGAGCGGCCCAGGCGCGACGCCTGGACTGACGCCGGAACTGGATGCCAGGACGGGAAAGGGAACAATGACACAAACAATAACACGAACACTAACAGTACCAATACCAAACACAACAATCACAACAACAGCACCAACCACAACAACAACAGCATCAATAACATCAACAGCATCAGCAGCAGCAACAACAGCAACAGCGACAGCAACACCAATACACACAACCACAATCACTAATACTAACACAAACACAACCACTACCACAAACACACACACAAACACACACACACACACTCACACACACTTACACTTACACCTACACTTACACTTACACTTACACTTACACTTGCACTTACAATTACACTTACACTTACACTTACACTCACACTTACACTTACACTTACACGTACACTTACACGTACACTTACACACGCTTGCGCTTACATATGCACTTACACTTACACACACGCGCAAACACACATACACACACACACCTCGCACGCGTCGAGCTCCCGTGGGGAGTTCCACCGACGGCCCCAGTGACAAAGTCCGCATGGCGACACCGCCCCATGTCGGCGCACCCCTCACACGCTTCTCGTGACCCCAGTGAGAGCTCCATCGAAGACCCCAGTAGCAGCAACGTCCGCATGGTGGCACGGAGGCGCACTCTTCACGCGCTTCGTGGGCACATAGGGAGCTCCACCGACACCTCCACTGGCAAAGTCCGCATGGCGGCACCGCTCCATGTCGGCGCACCCCTCACACGTTTCGTGGCTGCATCGGGAGCTCCACCGAAGGCCCCACTGGCAAAGTCCGCATGGCGGCCCCGACACATTTCGGCGCCCCCCTCGCGCGCTTCGCTGCTTAAGAGGGAGCTCCACCGAAGGCCCCAGCGGCAAAGTCCGCACGCCGCCTCCTTTGGAACAACGCTCACATGATTAGTTCATGTCCTCTGTATCACTTGCTTTGCAGCACTGCCTATGGTTGGGCCCTTCGTCAAGATATTTTTTGAGGGAGAAGCAGGATGAGGAGGCACAGCGTTCCCCTAGAAGCAGGATGAGGATGAGGAGGAGGAGGAGGAGGCGGATAATGGGAATGAGCAGGCGGAGGAAATAAATAGCAGAGAGGAGCAGAAAGTGAGAAGCAAGAGGGAAAAGGAGGGAAGTGGAACAGCCCGATAACCCGTGCTGGCTGAGCACCTTGCGCGCCTCCAACTGCACTGGCTCCAGCAGCTCCTCCGAAGGTGGCCAGGAGGACGAGGTGGAGGAGACCACCGTCGCCGCCTCATCGCCGCCTATGTCGTTTTCTGACGTCGCGTTGCGCTACGAAGCAACAGCGCTGTCAGTCCAGGTGAAGCCCGGCATTCACCTGTGGCTGAGACCTCCTACACTGAAGCAGCAGCGTCTACAGAACTATCCCGCGACTTGCTCAGACATCGTCCTTGCGATTCTGGCCGCGCTGGCTTGTTCAGCATCGCTGCAAATCCCAGCTATCGTACAGGCGTGCCTTCCCAATGCCATCCTCCCCTTTCCGCCCGTCCTGGGAGCCCCAAGATTTTTTAGCGGGTGGGTAGACGACCAAGCGGCATGAAATCTCCGAGAACCTCATCTGACTGCCTGTCTCGAGACTGCCTTTGGCCGTGTCAGGAGGCCATGGGGCAACCACACAGGCCCCCTCGCAGAGGCCAAACAACGATCAAGAAACATCGCCAATTCCCCACTCATGTTTCTGGCCCAGTGTGGACAATATTTCCGGCTATTCCAGGGCCCCCCTAGGCCGCCAGTCATCCCCGAAGGTCTCCGGAGGCCGTGAGAGGCCCTCTGCACCTCCGAACCCCTCCAGGGGACTCTGAAGACCCACGAATCAAAGCACCCTAATTGCAGCAAAGGTGCCATGGGCACCTTGAAAATCGTTTTCCCAGGGGTCATTGAAGGGGCCCGCTGACACACAAATAAATACACACAACTATAACAGGATTCCCAATCTTTCCACATATTTTCTGGGTTTATTTTCTGGGACACTTCCCCCCAGGGGTCATGTCCGCCAGGACCAAAAAAATGGCCGGAGTTGAGGCGAGATCGCGAACTCTGAATAAACTGTCAAGAACTCTAACGCGAAACGGTTGCCCGACCAAATGATCTAGGGCTGCCCCTGTCCTCTGTGGGGCTCTTCCGTGGCCCTTTTGTGACTACGAGGAAGTAGAAACCTTTAACAAAACGCCATGAGGGAATCAGCCCCAAACGCTGAACAACATCGATCCTCGATCCTCCTGCCTCAGGGGGCCCGTCGATCTCTGGCCTCGTGGCCAGACGCATCCCCGTGCGCTCGAAGCACCCCTTTGGAGCGGCACCGGGTCGCTCTGACCCACCCCTACTCGCAGAGGCCCATCCCGCTCGTTTTCCCTCCGTCCGATGTGCGACGACAGTGCCAGTCAAGGCACAAATCCCACCAGCACTTGGCGTGAGTGGTTTGGGGAGCTTCCTCTTTCACCCCCCCCGTCTTTGCCTTCGGGAAAAAATTCATAGCTGCTCCTGATTAGCATCGATTCCCTCCCCCACCCGACTGGCGACTAATCTGGGACCATGCGGGCACCACCCCGCCATCCTTGTCAAATCAATACTCCAATGTCGACCCCGAACATTTTTTCTACACCAGCGAACATAAACCACGAGTGAGGCGAGCCAACACGTGAAAAATTGGCTCGTGCAGGAACCTGTGGCAAGCTGCGGATGCTGTCCAGGGAGTGGGGTTCAAACATTCTGCCTCGAAGCCAAGGTGCGGTTTGAAATCACGGATGGACCAGTACACCAAAAACGCGACTTCGAATGTACTGCCACGACCTCCAGAGCAGTCCACAAACGCAATATACATGGCGTAGCTTTGGAAAGCTTCATGAATAACCACGTAAACTTGAACGCCAAGCAACTACTACAATCGAGGAAGACGAGGAGGATGAGAAGAGAAAGGGGGACAGAGAGGGCAATACAACTTAGCAAGGAATTAAACAACACCCACACTAAATCCCAATCGATTGAACATACTGCAACTGTGAGAACGTGTAACGACCGCGTCCCCACATAGCGGCCAGGCATGACCATGCAGGAAGTTCAAACATCGAGAGTAGCACCCAAGTGCGACAGGCGGGGAGGCACACGACCGACGGGCGGGGAGGATGCAACTCAGCTGGACTCCCGAACTGTGGCAACACTTCCCGCGAGTCTGGAATGCACTGTACACGTCTCCCCAGCAAATTGGTCCAAAGAGGTGTGCGCGCTTGGCGTCTGGCTGTGCCGCGCCTCGTCTGTAGTGGAATAGACGCAGTGCAGCGCCAGCGCCCGGCGTGCATGCACACTTGCCGTGGCATCGCGGAGCGGATGGGGAGAGCAGGAGGAAGGAGGAAAGGCGCTTCGAAGGTGCAGGCTGCACTAGTCCGAGTCGTGCGCGGCAAAAGCACGCCACTTGCGGGCATAATGCGTAGTGCTTCATGCTATCATCGCCGCCCCCGCGATTCAAGAATCAATCCGCGCCTCGCTGCATGCGTCGGCCAATAACCCAGCCGTTCTGGAGTGCCCTGTGCACGGCGGCCCATACTCTGGAAAGCAACAGCCTCGATATTCTGATCAAGGCTGCCGTGGCCCGTTCAAGCCTGTAGCTGGGGAGGATATAGGGAAGGGGGAGCGAGTCAGAGAGGGAGAGAGAGAGGAAGGAACGCGCTGCAAGGGCTACGAATGTCGAGAACAACGGCATATCTGCGCTGCCAGCGGGCGCACGGGACCGGTTCAGAAGCTCCTCCTTGTAGCAGCGCCCCGACGGTAAGCCCGCGTCCTGCGCAGTCTGGCACAATGCGTCCTGCGCGTCCTGAAGTTCTGGAAGAAGTTGTGCGTATACCAATCGGCCCAAGCTCCCATGTGCAGAAGATGATCGGAACGGTACCGGAGTGAACGAAGAGCGGCCTGACGACCACGATTTCCAAACCACCTTGATGATGATGATTTACCCAGCGATGCACCCGGCACTTTGCAGCAGATGCTACGGCGCTGGCCGTAGGGAGTTCCAGAGGAAACCCCAACGCCGTCAAATTCCGCATGGCACCAGGTGACGTCCGCGCACGTGGGCCTGGGAATAAAATGGTGATGGCCTCTGCTCGATCGCGGGCCAATTCGACGGCAAGCGGTCCAGCTGGAGCAAGAAAATCAGGACCAGGAATACGTAGATACGGTACGCAAGGATGGTCAGGAGGAGGCCGCCGCCAATGTTCGCCATATGCGTACCCTCAGCAGGAATTTCTCCATGGCCTTCGTCCAGGAGTGCTCCGCCTGCGCGGACCCAACGACAAATCCAAGATACGTGGCGTAGCGCTGGATAGCGACGTCGCCCCACGAGGGGGCGGCGCTGGCAAGTTGCTGGCGGACCTGGGGTAGATGGGGTCAGACACAGCGGGAGCCAGACACTGTTCCCACGATGGAGCTTGGGTCCCGAGATCCGCTCGTACTCTTCAAAAAGCTGTCAGAGGACTGCCGCGTCGTCAATCCCGCGGGTAAGAACAATCACCAAGAGCAACGTCGATCCCAAATATGGTTATGTCTCCACGCCGCAATATCACTTCTGCTCTCCAGCCTACCAGGAGGGGCGTTATCCTTGAGAAGGTCGCCACTATTTGAAGACCAGAGCGACCAACCCACAATTGGTCCACAAAATCGGCAGAAGCCTCCGGCCCACCAGGAAAGGCGTCATCCTCGTGATCGTGAGGATCGCTGCCTTTTGAAGGCCAGAGCGCCCGGCTCAAGGGCCCGGCCCAGAATTGGCCCACAAAGCTGGCAGAGGCCTCCAGCCCGCCAGGAGGGGCGTCATCCTTGTGAGGGTCGCCACGTTTCGAATGCCAAGGCGCCCGGCCCACAGCTGGCCCACAGAGCGGGCAGAGGCCTCCGGCACACCGGGAGGGGCGCCATCCCTATGGGGGTCGCCACCCTTCGAGGGCCAAAGCGCCCGGCCCACAGCTGGCCCCCAGAGCTGGCAGAGGTCTCCGATCACGCAAGCCTTAATGCCAAGTGATACCCCCTTATGCCAAAGCCTGATCGCGGAAGGTCTATAATGATGGCGGGGCCCTGACCGCGGAAGATGGATGGATGGATGATGGAAGGGTCTTTAAAATATGCAAAGGTACATGGTTTGAAGATACATGGGCCCTGACCGAGGAAGATAGAGGGTCTTAGTGATGATGGATAACGGAAGATCCTTAAGCCTGACCGCGGAGGGTCTTTCATGATGGCGGGCCCCCCCCCTCCCCGTAAGCTCTCGGCGGGGAATAGTCGTCCCGCCCTCGCCCTCCTCCTCCTCCTCCTCCTCCTCGCTCTCCCTCCTGGCCCTCCTCCTCGTGCTCCCCTCCTCGCCCTTCCCCTCCTCGCCCTCTTCCTCGCGCTCCCTCCTCGCCCTTGGACTCCTACGAAGGGTTCCTATCCTTAGGAATCCTACGAATCCTTAGGGATCCTTGCGGACCCGTATGAAGCCGTACGCATCCTACGAATCGCTAGGAATCGTTTGGGAATCCTGAGGCTCCTAAGACTCTTCAGGGACGCCAGCAGTGGTCGCCGCGGGAGTGTCTTTCCCCCCCGCCCAAATCTGACTTCTGGTCCCAATTCGTCAGTAAGCCCGCGCAGCAAATAATTTTTCCCCGTCGTAGCAAGGGAGATCTAGAAAAAAAAAGTCTGCGAATGTTTAGGTAACAGCATTGAAAACAGCATCAACAACAACATCATCGCAGGAGCAGCATCCACACCATGAGCAGCGATATGAGGAGCAATGGCAGCATCAGCAAGAACTGCATGCATTATGGAATGACGAGAAAATGCCAACAATATATCAACAACAATAACAAGTCATACCAACTATCACACCACCATAACAAACACATGACCAGCCTACAGAGCCGGCAGAGGCCTCATGGCACAACAACATAAAAAACACATGAACAGCAATGACGGCATGAGCCCGCATTCTGAGCAGCAGTGGCGACTTCAGCAGCAGCCACATCAACGGCAACCTCATCAACAAATTAAAACCGAGCAACAGCCGCATCGGCAAAGCCGGCAGATGTCTCGGAACACCAATTCTCATGGCCAGGTAAGAACCCCTTATGCTAAAACACATGTGGGAAACAATGCACAATGCACTTTGCACCAGACTCTGGATCATGCGTGGACGCCCCGCGATGACAGTGCATAGGCTCTTGAAAGGGACGGCTGGGGAGCCAACAAATTGCCTGCTGTGTGTAATGCCCCCCCCCGTCATGTCTTACAAAAGACAATGCCACCGGCACTTTCAACCATAATCTGGATCATGCGCGGACGCCTCGCGGTTCCTTTGCATTTGTTTAGGCATGGGCCGCAGGGGGGGCTGGCATCTTGCCCGCTGTGTACAATGCCAACACCCTCCAACAATCCCCCGCACAGAACAATACAAAGTGCACTTTGCACCAACATCTGGATCATGCGTGGGCGCCCCACGATCATTTTGCATTGGTTTTTGGCAGGGGCGGCGAGGGCACATTGCCTGTTGCGTGCATGCCCACCACCCTTCAACATATAACAATGCACTTTGCCAGAGACGGCGACGGGGGTGGTTTACTGCCTGCTGCGCGCAGGCCATCCATGTCAAAACACATGCAACATAGCTGCGGGTGCACACCCACACACAATACACATTTGTTCTTAAGCACTGGCGGAAATAAAAACGTGTTTTTTTCCCCTTAAGCACACCCACGCACAATACACAATGCTCGCGAACCCGCCGTCATTGACAGGAACGGTGGGGCGGTCGACATCTTGCCCAATGTGGCGCACCTGGGTGCGGCGCACCTCGCAGGCATCGCGCATCTGGCGTCTGCATTGGTTCCCGATGGCGGTCGATGGCGGCCCCTGCCTGTTCTGAGACTCGGGTGCTACTTCTGTAATGGGAGGGCAGCTGGGAGTGAGCGACACGGGTTGCGGCTCGGGGTAGCTTGACCCCTTCCTCTGCGCCCTCCCCTGGACCTATACGGGTGGGGGGCGCGAGCGGTTAGAGCGTCCAAGATGGCCTCGCCGAAGAACCAAGAAATCATTTACTTTCGTACGATGTTGGGCCAATGCTGGCCTTCTGGGGGGGGAAACTGATTAAGTACCCCCCATTCTTTGATCGAGCTCCTCCAAGACGGCTCCCCAGGCTCCCAAGGGTGCCCCAGGATGGCTCAAGAGGAGCCCAGCAGGCCCCGCGAGAGGCCCCCAAGAGGTCCCCAAGCGGCTCCCAAGAGACCCCCAAGAGGCTCCAAGATGCTTCCCCGAAGGACCCAAGACGCTCCAAGAGGCACCCGGGACCGCCAAAAGGCCCCCAAGACGCCTCAAGAGTACTCCAAGACGATCTCAAGAGACATCCGAAGATACTACGAGAGGCATTCAAGAGGCCTCTTGCCTTTCCGCTCGCCCTCCTCCTCCTCCTCCTTTTCGTTCTCCTCCTCTTCCTCGTCTGCCTATTCCTCCTCCTCCTCCTCCCCCTCCTCCGATTCCTCCTCCACCCTCCCCCTCTTGGGGTATGACGGCTTCCCCAGCCCTGTATTCCACATAATGCTCCTCCACGCCTCTGATGAGGGTAGCTCCCCTTGGCATCGTTTCTGAATGAGCTGGTGGGATTACGCGAAGAGTCTAAAGGATGTACGGTGTACTTGTCTGGCCCTGAGAGAATTGGGACCTCTCACATGGGCTTACGGCCGCCCTCACAAAGGCCCGTCCCGCCCGTTCTCCCTCCGCCTGCTCCCAGGGCAAGTGCACGCAACAACGTCTGGTGAGACAGCGAATCACACAGGGGAAGGCGAGGGGGAGGAGGACTTGGAGGAGGAGGAGGAAGAGGAGGAGGAAGAGGAGGAGGAGGAAGAGGAGGAGGGGGAGGAGGAGGTCCTCGGATGTTGGAGCATCATAAAGGGGGGCCACGTCATGTCCTCATCATCGCGGCCGCTGCCGCCATGGTCGAGCACCGCCGAGGGGCAATGCGACAGCCTGCAAGGAGGCAAGAGCTGACGAGTTCGAGTCGGCAGAGCAAAAGGGGATCGAATGGGCCTGCTCTCTTGGCAACACGAGGAGGAGGACGAGGACGAGGAGGAGGATGAGACGCGCCCACCGTGGCGCAAAAAAGCTCAGGCCGCAGAACGAGCCTGCGGCCTCAGGTGTTGTCGGATCCGGCTCCGCAGATGCCGCTCGAACTGCTCGATCACCTCACGCCTCGATGTACTATGTTTGATTGCTTGCTTGCTTGTTTGTTTCTTGATGTGTGTACAGACGCATATGTACGTGTATACATATTTTTACATACAGGCGCACATACACTTCATACGCATCTATCCATACAATACTGCATTGGCGCTTCGGGCCATGCAACTTGGTCCTCTGAGTTTCGCGCGCAGGCGGCGGGTGTGCGCTTGTACATTCGCGCCTAAGTATGCGCATGCATGTGTGCACGCGCACGTGCATGCACATTGTGCATCTATATACACATACACATATGGATATGGTGTTTGTATATGTAGATATCGATGCAGATGTGTGTATGTGCATGCTAATGTACACGTAACGTGAACTATGAATGCGCATGCATCTGTACCATGTATACTTGTATATGTCTACGTGTATACGCATGCATGTATGTATGCATGTGCACATAAAATGTGCACGCGCCTGCGCGCGCGGGGAGTAACGAAAAGTTCGCTGGTCCAACGGGCCAGAGGCATGCTAAGAGCTTCGGTAACAACTTCTAGAGTTTCTAGTTCGCGCGCGCGGTGCGGCCGCGGGGGGTGCCCGGTCCAACATACCCCGGGCACTGCTGCTCAAGGATCCTTGAGCAGCAGTGCCCGGGGCCCGTCTTGAAAGCTCTCAGGATCGTCTCAAAGGACCCCAAGAGGCCCCCAATACGGTCCCGAGACGCCCGATGATCGCTCCAAGACGCCCAAGATGGCCTCCAGACGGCCCAAAAGGCCCCCATGACGCCCCAAGAGGCCTCCAAGAACACTCCCAAAAGGGCCCAAGAGGCAAACAGCAGGGCCTCTTGGGGCTTCGCGGGGGCGCAGGGGAAGCCCCTGGGAAGATCCTGGGGCGATCTTGAGGCGGTAGGTTCGAAGTGTGAGTTCGTGGTCCCTTCCCTGGCCTTTTTTGGAACCTTCTTGAGGCTGCCTTGGCCCGTTTTGGTCGTGTTGGGGGCCGTTTTGGCGTTCTCTTAGGCCGTCTAAGGGCCCTCTTGGGTTGAGCCTTTTGGGCCAAGCCTTTTGGGGGCTTCATGGGCCGTCTTGAAGCCCGCGTAGGTCGTTTTGAGCCGCTCTTGGGGTGGCTTCTGGCATTTCTTTGGCCGTCTTGGAGCGTAGCAGCGCGAGAAGGTGAGGATGTCGAAATCCTTCAAAACCGAAGGGACATGGACGATGTTAAATTATGCGGGTTCTATCTGGAGGCCTCGTGGACGTGTGTGGGTGCGTTTTAGACGCCTCTTGGGCGTCTTGGTGTGCTTTGGAGCTGTCGACGAGCTGTCTTGGGCAATCTTGGAGGCCTCTTTGGACCCTCTGAGAAGGCCAGAATGCCGACATGAACCCTTTGCAAGCGCGTCCGAGCAGCACGGGGGGGCTTCCGAGCAACCCAAGGAATCCGAAATTTGTTCGGGGGGGCCCTGTCCGGGGTCCCTGGCCCTAATCTGTTACAATATATATATATATATATATATATATATATATAATCTATGTGTATACACACGCAAAAACCCTGGCGTGCGCTTCGCGCGCGCTCAGGTTCTAGCCCAGGCCGGGGGGGCGCTGGAAGATCTTGGACAACGCTATCAATCACAGGCGAGTCATAGTCGTGCCTTCTGAGGGCCTCTTGGGAACCTCTTGGGTCTTCGTGGGGGCATCTGAAGGGCTTCTTGGTGGTTCTCCGTGCATCCTCAATTGGCTGTTGGAAACACCTCTTGGGTGCTTCTTGGGGGGGGCGTCTTGAGGGTCCCTTGGGGGCATCATCGGGGTTCTCCCGGCAAATGGAAGGTGATGTTGTGCAACCTGAAGTCGTCATTGGCCGTCTTGGTTGCGTGGAGGCCCGACTTGAGGCCAACTGGGGCCACATTGAGGCAATCCGCCTGGAGGCAATTTTAATGCATCGAGGGCCCTGGGGCCCCTTGTGCAATTATTATCGCCTCGTCGGACCACTTGGAGACTCTTGGGACCTCCTGTGGGCCTTTTAGGGCGGAAGGCTCTGCTGTTGGATTCGCGTTCCCCTTCTTGGGCCTCTCTTGGGGCCGTCTTGGGGCCCTCACGGGCCCTCTTAGGCGCCTCGGGTCTTGGCGCTTTCTTGGAGGCTTCTTCGGCTATCTTGGAGCGGCCTTGGAGGCCTCTTGGGCCATCTTGGAGCGTCGTGATGCCAACAGCTTACAACTCTTAAATCCATAAACTTTAAAAACCTTCAACGATCATTGGAAACAATGAGTTGTGCCTCTTCGGGGTCTTCTTGGGAGACCTCTTGGAAACTCTTCGGCCCTCTGGGGAGCTTCTTGAAGGCCTCTTGGATTCTATTGGGGGTCTCATGGGGCTTCCTGAGAGCCTCTCGGGGTGGAAGGCTTGGATTTTCGGTTTGTCCCACGGCAAGGCCCCGGGGGCCCCCCTGTCCGAGGGCCCCGTCCCAGGCCCCGCATCGTGCCCGCGGCAAGGCGTGGGCCGTCTCGGCGCCCTCGTGGGGGCCTGTTGGGGCGATATTTGGGTGTCCGGGGCAATCTTGGAGCGTCGGGGCGCCGAACAGGCAGAATTGCCGAACTCCATCACAAACTCAAGGGAAATCAACTTGGAACCCTTGGAGGAATGCTCTTGGAGATCCCATTGGGCCGTGTCGGAAGCCTTTTGGGCCATCTGGAGGCCGTCTTGGATGCGTTCGAACGATCTGTCCGCGTTTGGGGCCCTCTTGGAGGCCTCTCGCGGCCCTTCTCGCACGTGTTGGGGCTGTCTTGGGCAGTCTGGGGGCGGGGCGAGGGGCCCCCCAGAGGCCGAGAACGCCCGGGAGCGTCCGGGACCGAACCTCTCAGCACATTTTGGCGGCCCGGGCCACCTGCTCGGGCCGCTTGCTCGAGGAGATCGGCACGGCTTCGCGCCACGCCTGCTCGAACCGCTGGAGGAGAGCCCCGGCGAGGACGATGGCGCCCACGTCGAGCCCCCGCCCCGCGGTTGCCTCTGGGTGAACTCCCCCTCCTCCTCTTCACTCCTCGCTCCTCCTGTTCCTCCTCCGCCTGCGCCTCTGCTTCCGCCTCCGCCTCCTTCTCCTCCTCCTGCAAGTTCCGGAGGAAGAGTTGCACGGGAACGGTTCACTTGTAATGGGACAAATGTTTTAACAACGAACCTGTGACACGATCCGATGATGGGTACTTGAGCCAATGGCGTTGGTAACAACCGTCCGATTCGAACGTAATGATAAGCTCCTGGCCCAATCGCTAAACTATGTTCTCACATCCACCCTCGGCCGGATCGGCCGAAAACAAGCCACGGGGAAAATATTGAAGCAGCATGCTGGACAAGGGCTAACACATATGAGCTAGGGTACGCCGAGTCTCCAACCCAGTTCGAAGAAGTGCACGAACGGGTAACAGGCATAACTGCGCAAGTCGAGGGGGGCTCATCAGTGTGGCGTAAACGCGCAGGGGCTTCCTAACGCGCGATGCACTTTCTATTTACCGCAGAGTGCAAGTGATATAGAGCAACAAATATCTTCAATGATATATAGCTGCGTGGAGAAGGGTACGGAGAAATAACACGACATCACAGCGGCGGTGCGGACGGCCAACGGACCTGCCTCCTCGCTGCCTCGGATGCTTCGGAGTGAAACTGGAGCTGAAGATGGGGTGACGCTTCGCCTCATCGTTGGGGTCACTTATGTGTGGCGACAGGTCGTGCTCGTTGTGCTGCCATCCACGAGATTTCCGAATCGACCCATCGCTTCTCGAAAATTCGGGTCCGTGTTGAGAAGGTAACATGGGATGGCCGTGTTGTACCGGCGGAAACGAATTACCTCGTGACCCGTTTTCGGGTCCGCGAGCCACCGGCCCCGTTAACCAAAGGCCTGAAGTCGGCAACCTGAAACCACGCCTGCCAGAACGCCGCCTCATTGCGGTGCTTGCTTGGGTCGATGACGGACATCGTTGACTGGGAACGCGCCACGGCGGGAGTCGACAACCCCTCGCTTTGTGAAAACAGCTACCAATCAATGAATCTGGTACCAGCGGATTCCAAGAGCCGGCTGCAGTGTCCTAAACTCGTTCCTGTTCAACTTCATGGGCACTTGATACTGATCGTGAGACATAACCAGCCCATCCGCGAGCTGAATGAGAAGCTCGGCCATCTCCTCCGTGGCGAACCGTATGATAACTGCCCCAGTGCTGACTGGGCCCTGGTTGGAGGGGGATTCCTCATGAACAACCTCGGTGGCCAGCGCCATGGGATTGATTGCCAGCCCATGACATGCCAAACATTGTACCGGGTATGTTCAGAAACTCGTTCTCTTGCATTCCTGGACACGCTTGAACGAATACCTGGGCCATGGGCACATCCTGCCGAGAGGTGATGCTTTAACTTAGTAGATGCCCTGTCGAGGTATTCCGGATCAAACGGAGGCCGAACATTCTGGGGAAACTTGGCGTGGGGGTGGCACGAGCGCTGGGGCCACTGATCGCGCATCTCCCGAAGATAGGTCGTTAACTCCGACTTCCAGGCGGGTGAGCCCTCGAGGCGGTGTAGCGGCAATGGTTTGTAAGCATCGCCGTAGCGGAACTGATAACTATACCAGAAGTCCAGGCAGTCCTCGCTGCTGATGACTTGCCCCGTCGAGGTTAACAAATCCCGTTCGTTCCGGTCGTCGACCCAGTGGCCGCTGCAACTCCTCCAGAAATCGCGCGCGGCCTGCGTGGTCCAATCGTGATCAGAGGGTGTAACAGCGACGTTTGGATCAAACTCCTCATCGTCTACGTCTTTAACGCGCGGCCGCGGCGCACAGCTGCGAACGCATGCGATAGTTGACGACGCGTCGTGCGCGCGCTGGAAGTCTCGCCTGGCCCTCCAATGGTGGGGCCTCTGACCCTCCTGGCGGGGCTGTGGCGTCTCCGCCGGGTGCTCCAATTGACCCTTCGCTGCCGCTGGCTGCCCCGCCCCCGCCGAGCGCCCTAGCCGCGGGGGCGAAGTCGATTCTCGCTGGGGATTTGCGCGCGGAGCGCTCGCGCTTGCTCTCGCCCCCCCCCAGTGCTCTGCCAGTCTAGCAGTTGGCGGCGCCTGTCTGAACGGCAAGTTGGGGTCGATGTCCCGGGAAATCGCATTCGACGTCGGCGGCCCCCCGAAGCCCTTCGGCGCGGCTAGGGGCGGAGGCCCAGCTTCGGTTAGCGACTCCGTCTTCGCCAGCCCTGCCGACGCTGCCTTGGGGGCCCTTTTAGCCGGCGGGGGCTGGGCACGAGGTGGCGCCGTCGGCGTCGGAGGGGGCGGGGCCCTGGCCCCCAGCGGGGGGCCATTATGTCGACGTCGGCTAACGAACCGCGTGCCGCCAATTATGCGCGGCTCTCATTTTCGTCCGCGGCATTGGCAACGACGCGCTTGTTGTGGTACTGCGCCGGTTGAGGTAACGCGCAGACGCTCTCACCGATTTGACGGGCTAACTCGACCGCTGCTGGCATGTTGCCCGCGAATTTGCGGAGTTTTACCAGGCGCCTCTCGTTCTCTTCTTTTCTAGCCCAGCTAAGCGCATCCACTTTCGCCTCCAGCGTCTCCGCCTGCGTCTCCAACGTATCTCGCTGCCGCTGAACCTTCGCCGAGTAGTTCGCAGCGGTGGTGTTGCCGGCCATGGCGTTCATTGTGCTGTTCTGATCGTCGAGCCTCTTCCATGCCTGGTTTAACGTGGCGCCCTCGCATCTGCCCCCTCTTGCGAACACCGTCTTGCCGTCGACCGCGCGGGCGACCCCCGCGGGCCGTCGGGCGCCGACGACTCATCGTGAACAGCTGCGCTATCGGGAACAGCTGGACCGCCGCTGCCGCTCGCCATGCCAGCGCGCGGAACAACTGCCGCCGAGGATCTGGATGGGGAGGGGGAGTCGTGACTGACCGCGATAATTTGGGCCGCGAACTGCTGCGGGACATATCGGCACTGAGCGGCTCGCGCTAACGTCCGCCCCTCGCCCCCTGCCATGCGGTGCGGTTGGTGGCCCGCGTGTGTTTGGCGAGCGACTCGCTGCTGACGCACCTGGATAATGCGTCGGCAATATTGCCACTTGTACCTACTTTGACTGCTCGAGTGTCGCACGTCCTACTCTTGCCTGCAGCCGCAGCTGGCCGACTTCTGTGTGTCTGACTTGTCCTACCCTCTTCTACTAGCGATGGCGATTGCGGCTGTAGCAGCGCTCTTGATGATTATCTGTGTCGGGGGCCTCATTCAGTCGAGCCACCCTTGACCATTCCATACTGCTCCGCTTCTCCAGATGACAATGCAATAACAATGTGGGCATTCCTCCGCGACTCAATGAGATGATCTCCCCGCGCAGCCACCCCCCTGCTTGTTGACTTGGGGCTTCTCCCGCACATGGCGTAGCATCGGTCCGCGCCGCTGACTCCTAGTGTAAGACTTGGCACTTGCACTGATGACTGTATCTACTTTGGCCCATCAGGTAATTTCGAAACGTTTCGAGGTTCTTCCAGGCTCCAAACGTCGGCTTGGCCTCGTGCCTGGCTAACTCCTTCACCGCGCGTTTGATGTCTGGTTTATCCCGCGCCAAATAGTTTGCGCGTGCTACTAGCGCCTGGTATCTGCGGGTGGCTCGAGCAGATACTTCTTCCTCATCGACGTCGTTGGCGGGCAGCTTTCCGCCGGGAGCGCTCCGTATTTATTTGCAAGAAAAACTGATTTCCCTTTTCCAATCGCTCTATCCTTTAACTATTATTTTGCCGTGCCTTTGGTCAACGTGGTACCGTGATCCATCTCGGTTCCACTCCTATTCCCGGCCCTAATCATTCTCGGGCCTGTACCTCGCACGCCTGTCTAATCTCTTCTTCGTATTCATCTGCATCTTGGTTGCTTCCCAAAAGCCCAAGATCGTCGCTGGGCGCCGGGGCCGGCATCTTCCTTCCTTCGCGTCTGAGCACGCGCGGCGAGGCCACGCCGCCAGCGAACCCGACCTTCCGGGCGAAATCCATGGTGCTCGCGGCGTCGCGGGCGCCATACATGGATTTGAATAGCCTTCCGCACGTTCCGGGTTCATCTAATCTTCATCCGGTAGCTCCACAAAGATGTCCTTGTCCGCCTTTGCGTAGAGATGCGCTTTCCTAGCACCGGCGAGTCCCAATTTTATTCCTGGTTCCGTTTCTCCCTTTTGGTATCCAACCCTTTCCGCGAGCGCCATGAGAAATCGCAGTCCGTGTTTGTAACGATGGGGTCGGCGCAAAGATGTTTCTTTTTTTTCGGAATGATACATGACGCGTTGTGCTCCTAATCGGGTTCTGTATGACTTGCTCATGCGCCTGATGTTTCTGGATGTGTTCCATTTCCTAGTAAACGCGCTGTCTCCGTGAGCCCGGGGTTTAACTCGGCCCTTGACGCGTCGTCCCAGGCCAGCGTTTTTGGCGTTTGTTTCATCGCGCTGCACCGCGAGTGCATCCTTCCCTTGAACTGGCCTGAGTTAACCGATTCCCCGCGAGCCTCGCGCGCGCCCCCCGGTGACGGTCTTGGGCGTGTCCTGTAGGCTTGCGCGTGAAGGTGGTCAGGGAGTTGCGAAATCCCCGTTTAAATTATCTCCTTCTTTCTCCACCTCGCATTTCGCTAACTTCCCTGTCCTCCAAATTTCTCTGGAATCAAGGTCCATGGGAACTCTGCGGACGCACCTGCTCCGCGCGGGGCCTTCTCTCCCTGGGAGCTCTAACTTCCGCGTCTCATAATATCTTCTCGGCCGCTCTAACTCCACTCCTCCTCCGTCTTCGCCTTGGCAGGCCTCGACGTCCAAGATGCTCTCTGACTCGTGCCTAACCTGGGCCGAATGTGTTTCTTCGGCCTTGAACGAGCACCCTCCTCTCTAAATCTGCTCCATGTGCCTCGCTAGCCTCGTGCATATTTCCCGGCGTAACTAATCTGGGTGCGCCGCCGCTCACTTGGCTCTCCCATCGCCATTTAACTCTAGGGGGCGATGGGGGCGTTGGCACTTTATATGGAGCTCTGCGCGCATGTAGGCACTGTGAGTAATGAGTACCAGGGGCTTCTGCATTTCTTACCATTTAACATTTTGTGTCACGTCGAATTGGCACATGTCTCCCTTGCGCGCGTTAGCGCGTGGTTTCCGAAGGGCTCGTCGCGCGGCTGTCTCGTTCAAGCTGGATGCCCCCGCTGGATGCTCGAATGGGGAATCTAACCCCCTCCTCCTCTGTACTTCGCGCAATTCGAACGCGAGGTTCACGTGCTTCAAGCCGCGTTCTAACACTTCCCTCATCCTTTCTCCCCTATGCGACTGGCATTGAATCGCTGAAGTCTGCTGAGAGCCGAGCACATGCGACTGACGACTAACAGTGCCGCTGATGCACTTTTGATACTTCGCTTAGAAATTGCCCTCATAGCCGCGACGTTTCAATCTCAAGGGTTTCCATGCGCGTCGCAGGCGACGAGGTCCATGGCCAAACCGGGAGCCGGCCCCACGGTGTCGGCCGTGCCCGCATCTATGGCCGGCGAATAGGCTTCCGTCGCATGGGCTTGAATATCTCTCTGGCCCTTTCCTTATATAACCTCGCTAATCTTCTGACCTCGTCCACCTCTCGCTGTGTGCTCATCTCGTGGTTCTGTATTTTTGCTGGGGATTCGAATATACTCGTGGACTGCGGCCCGTCATCAACTTCCCCGATTCATGCCTCCTCGCGTTCATGCGCGATGGCTTTATCTGCGGGTAAATCCTCGGGTCGATCGCGTCCCGCATGCCGCCGGGTACTCAGGTGATGTGGTACCTGGCGTAGGGGCCGCGCCCTCGTCGCCGCCATCTTCCTCGTCTATAATCAAACTCGTTCCATCCTGTCCACTCCTGGCCTCGCCCCCGCTCTCCTGCAGTTCGCCATCCATCGCAGATGCCCCCCGTGCCCCCGTTCCCAACGTCGTGACATGGCTCGCGAGCGCGTTTTCGAATTTGACCTTTCCCCACTAACTCTTGCTAGCGGGCCTCTGCATGGCGCGTGTGTCTGGGTCAACGGGGCCAATGTTCACTCGTCGCCCGATGCCCTCCATGTGTCCAGGTGTCGATCGTGTCGGGAACTGGGGGTTTGACGTGTGGTCCAGGGATTGAGTCTCCGTGGGTTAGGTGTTCTTGTCTTGACTGCGCTGCAGCTAGCCTCTCCTGAATATAGGCGCCATCCTGCTGCCGTGGCCACTCGGCCGCGCGTGCTCGACGCCCCCCGCCCGGCGGCTCGCGGGAAACGTCGCCCCCGTGCACTGCCTGGCAGTCGCGACAACCCAGCGCGGGCCCCATGGCAAGATGATATGCTCTCTCTGCCGCGAGTCCTCGAGCAGCATCCGGTCTTGCGTCGACGCGGTCGTCGCCATTTGGCGGCTTCGCGATGGAAGTGGGCGCTCGGGTTTTGACCTCGCAACCTGCTGCGTTCGGATCGCGTGGCCAAGGTGGCCGGCTCATGCCGATCATTTCCGCAATGTTCCACCTCTCTCCCTCGCTTCCTCCCCCGTTGAATTCCTGCGGCTTCGCGGCTCCATGCGGCGCGTGTGCTGTGATCTCCTGACTCATTTCGTTTACTCCCACGATCCCAGCTGCCCGCTAACTTCTCGGCTCCCTTTTTGATGTGGAATTTGATGTGCATGGCGCGCTCTCCAAGATTCGGCAACGGTCAGGTGGCCTCGCTGCCTCTGCACCTCTCGGGGGCCCTACTGCCATCTTCTCCAGCCGCGAATGTGTTCATAACTGAAGACGCATCTGACGCTTGCCACGGAATCAGCGCACGACTATATCCCAATTTCGTTGAGATTCATCGCCCGTGTCTCTCTTTATTGTCCTAACCTGGCCTTGCACTGTGCGATCTGCCCTCTCAATGTCGCCGTTGGCTAAGGAATCCTCGCCCAAGCTGACTGCCTCCCGTGTTCACGTCGCGCGTCCTATTGACCGCCTCTTTCAACATTGCAATTGCTGGTTCACCGTCGCTCTCGAATAAGCCTCTTTTGTGCCCTGCAAGAGGATGCCATACCCCTTATCACTTTAACCGGGTGCGGGCCTGGTCCTCCCCTTGAGGCCACTATGCTTCAAGTGGGTTCTGCATCCCGGCGCTGCGTGACTAGAATGGCGTTGCCTCGACCGCCTTCCGTTCGTTCATCTTTCTCCCCTTTGAACCGCCTGCAATCGGCGCCCCGCGGGGGAGACATCCTCCGCTTCGCTAATCTCGCTGCCCCCATCTTCGTCGTCTCCATCATCATCTACTCCTGAGATAACGAGCCTATGATTGGGTCCAACGGGTTCCGGTGAACTGGATGGGGCAAGTTCTCCGCCGGGATTCCCCGCCCTGGAAAATCCCCGCCGCCCGCAACTTCCCCCGCCCCCCATTTCGGTCCTGCGCGCCGTGCTTCCGCCGGTGCTTTGATTTTGAATTCGAGCGTGCCCTCTTTCGTGCGCCACTGTTCCCTGCCCCGTGGCCTCGAGTTCTATGTGGCTGCGCGGCGGCCTCTTCTTATCCCGAACAGGCGCGATCCTGTCTCGTGCTTCGACAGTTTCCCGAGCAGACCCGAGCGCCTTATCAACGTCGGCCACCTGGATGGGCACTCCCATGGGCAGCTTGTGCGTTGCTTCCTCTGATAGGCTTCTGCCCATTGTCTCGGATAACTGCGCCGTTGGCGGCCTTGTAGCGTTTTCCAGCGAGGCGCCCGCGGGGGCAACGGGAAAAAAGGTTCTTCGCGCCTGGCGGTCCGACCGCGCAGTGCGCTCCCGATCCCAGAATCACCGCCGCGATCTCGCGCCCCCCTGCAATTCCCCGGGCGGCGCCGCGTTTCCTTCCGGCGACGCGCTGGGCGCTTCTCCCTGCCGTGCCTCAGCATATTTCTACTGCCACGTCCGCTTCGCCTGCGGGCTCATGCGAGCCCTGTCGGGTCGCCCACAACCATCGGCGCATGTGGGGCAGCGGCGGCGCGCCCTCGCGATTGGCGCCCGGTTCAATGCACGCATCCCCTGGTTGATTTTTCGCTCGTGGCCCTGCAGGGGCCATTCATGTCACCCCTGTGGTTCGCTGGAGGGGTCCACTCCGTAACGACCTGGCACGGACTGTCCATGCGCGATGCGTGGCGTCCCGCCTGGCCCCCCAGAGCTTCCTCACTCTGGCTTGGCGTCCTTATGCTGCTCTGCCTCGTTGGTTCCCTGTCCAGAACACTGGGCCGCAGGGCGACTCTTTGTCCGCATGCGTAACACTCGCGGTAATCCATAGGCACGAATCCACCTCTGTTCCAATTTCCCTTCCATGGCTGCCATCATTTCCACAGTTGCCTTGGCTCTTCCCTCAAACGCGTTGACCGCGCGTCATCCTGCCTCCTTTGCTTCCGCTCTTTCCCATGCGGCCCTTGTTCCCTCCATTCCTGCTCTTTGCAACAATGTGCCCGAAGTAACCGCGCCTGTAGTCTCCCCCTCTGCGTTCGTCTTTGTCAGTCCACTCTCCCTCTTTGGACCATCAATATCTGTCTTCGTCTACATGTCTCTCTGTATTCCAACCTATCGTGAGTTCCAAGTGCTCCTGCGGTCGTCGCTGCTGCCGCGAACGCCCCACCTGTCCATGGGATCGTGGTTCCGCGCATTGGCGTCTAACCGCTTCTTGCGTGCCCAATCTTCACGCTGAACGTGCAGTTTCTGATCGCTTTCAGCTGTGAGCGCATCTGGCGTTTCAAAACACTCCTGGTGCCACCCTTCGAACCCAGTCCCCTGCGAGGGCCATTCGGGTTTTAAATGCAATGATGCGAAACTGGAGATTTAACGAGTACGCTGGAACATACTTCTCCAACGCCTCAGCTAGGGTTGCCCACTTTTCTAACTTGGTAACGACGTCCCCAACCTTCTTCGGTTTGTCAGGGTTCATGGCCAAACTCATTTTGTCCGACAGTGTCACTCCGGTAACTGCTGAGTACCACTAGTACATATTTTGATACGCTGGCAATCCATCTCCCTCACGCAGTGCTTCTAACATTCCCCGAGGCTTCACTCCTTCCAATTTTTCATTCATAGTGTACCACATATCCCCGTCTGGCTTGCGCACCGTTTTGTCTTTGATCTCAGACTCTCCCGTGGCGTCGTCGTGATCATGTCTGGCCTCGCTTGCTTTCACGTACTTGGCCGCTGTTAGCCGCCCGATGGGGACCCTGATCATGTCACCGTCGTCCTCGTCGTGCAAGGTTCCGTCCATGGTTTCCAACACACATTCATGTAAGTTCATATTTTTGTGTGTATATATATGTATGTTCAAAATCCTTCAACACCTTCCTGTGCTGGTGGCTTACTTCGGCCAAGATATTTCACAACTTCTCAATCCGTTCACGAAATTTGGATCGGTCCCCCGGCGAAGGCTTTCAGCTGCTGTGTGGTCTTGTACTCGCTACCTGGCTACTGATGGTTTGCCCACCGAATCGGCTCTTTCCTTCTGTTATCGACTCCGCAATATTCGTAAGTAGATCCATTGTGTTTTGTTTCTGCACCTGCGCTTGATTTTCCAAGTTTCCGATCCTTCACTGGAGTTTCTTCGTTTCACCCGCGGCCGTACATGTTACGATTGACGATGCGTAAGAGCAATGAATTGCGTAGCTCCGGGAGCGGGTCTCCTGGTTGGGCGGGTGCTGCCGTTGCTGCTTCCGCGGCCGCCATTCACCTCGCTCTGCTACCATGCAAATGCCCGGGAAGGGTTTGCACGGGAACGATTCGCTGGTAATGGGAAATATGCTTTCACACCGAACGTGCGACACGATTTGTTGATGGTAGTTGGGCCAAGCGGCGGCGGTAAGAACAGCCGTCGGACACGAACGTTATGATTAGTTCCCCACCCAGTCGCTAAGCTATGTTCTAACGCCTCCTCCTCCTCCCGCTCCTCCTCCTCCTCCTCTTCCTCCTCCTCCCGTGCCTGCAGGAAGGATGGCTGCAATTTGGACTGCGCTTTGTGGTGCGCTCGGTTGTGGAAAAAAGTCATGCTTGCGCGATCGGTCGTGCGCACCAAGAGGTGACGGTGGGTGCCAGCGATTATTCTGGCTCGGCTTAAAAGTGTTTGGCTCATCAAAATCTGAACAGGCCCCAACCGCAGGCTGGTGCCGAACACGCAACCGCTAGGCTTCTGATTTGGAAAAAAAACATCCAACTGATCCTCTCTCGCCCTTCGCTCCGGGGGAGCAGCAATGATGATGCCGATGCCGCTGCTGGCGTCGTGAAAGCTACGAACCTAATGGACGATGCTTTTGGGAGCCTGCTTGAAACTTCTCGACGCCATGGCTGGACGTCCCTCCGAAACTTGGTCAAAACGCACCCCAGGAAAAAGTCCTCTCGCCGCATACAAGAAAAACCCGACTGTCGGCTTTGCCCACTTTCGGATTTCTGGAGCCCCTACTGGGCCCTGGGGGCGTCAGACAACGGCTTGGGACAAGAAACCGCCTCCAGGGAAAACGCGGCCCACACCAATGAGGGCCTACGCTGTGAACAAATCGCGGCGTCGAGGGCCTGTGAGGATACCGATACCGCTGCTCCCTGGACCTCTCCCGCTTGAGCAGGGACCGACCGCCCCAACATTCTTATATGCCTACCACGACATGTTCTTGAAACCATCAAATGTTCCAATGCCAATGGCAAAAACAATGTTCTTACAACGTGCACCCAAAGTGCTAGAACAAGACAGGTTCAGCCATACATGTTCAAATAACATGTCGCGCAAGCCGCACATGTTACTTAGACCATTCTTTGGTGGGCCTCTAGGCAAGCCAGGACGCTTCGCCACTGCTTGACCCGTGGAACGCCCCGACCAAGATCCTGAGGCGGATCTGGCCGCGGCGATGAAGCCCTCCCCCCCCCCCTGGCACGCCGAGGAAGGCGAATACGAGGGCAAGGCACACGCATCGGCATGCCCTCCTCCCGGGGCCCTCGGCGAACCCGGACCCCGTCGCGCCATGGACAAAAATCGGCGACGCGGCCGGGGAGGAAATGAAAAGGGGCAGGCCTTCACAGAAGGCTCGGAAGTCCCCCAGCCTTCTGAACAAGTTCTACGAGTCTTCCCTGAAGACCCAGAACATTTCTCAAAAGGCTGGAGGGCTTCTGAAAAGCCGCGCCGCCTGCTGAAAATGCCTTTTCCTTCTCACTTCCCCCCGTCGCTCGCCGCCGAAAACCACGATAGGCAACTGTTCCAAATTTTCGGCTTACTGGGGTCCTCACTCTCCGGGGGTCCTCACCGGGCGGCCCCAAGACAAGCAAGTACGACCTGGGGCGACGAATAGTTCCCAGGGAAAGGGTCTGAAACCTCCGGGGAACCACGTGGTGACAAAATCATGACGTCGGAAATCTAGGGAATCCGCTCCAAATCAATCCCCCGATCCCTCCCGAAGCATATCCTGGGCACTTTTTCGAAATGCGTGCTGCTGTGGCGACGAAAAGGTCCCACCTCAAAGCCGCCGAAACGTCGAAGTCGAGGTAGGTCGTGACGTTAGCGCGGTTCAGTAGCGCAGATCGCTCGATGGCGGCTCCAAATTACAGTATCCGATGGAGCCGATTGTTCGATGTCGGCCGATTCTGGGTCACTAGCGCCGACCGCCCGCGCTTGCGTCGCCGCCGCGTCGACAGGGCGCCAACCTTCCGTGATATGCCTTCCTCCTCGGACCTCAGATCTCCAACTTCTGCGGTCTCGACCCCTTCCCAGGATCAGCTTTTCGTCCCGAGTCGTTTTGGTTGAGGGTGCCAGAGCCCGGCGGTATCTCTTCGAAAATCCCCCCGTCGTGATTTCCCAGCGACGCAACGGGGGTGTGGGCCTGGGGGTCCAACGTCGGCCCCTCGACCTCGCCGGGGGTGCGTTCCGGCCAGGATGTCGAGGCGGATTCGGCCCAGAAGAGCCCCCAACCTCTGGAAATCGCCAACTAGCTGAAGCTTTTGACCCCCGCGCAACCTCGGAGCCCTCCTGCCCCAAGAAGTGCCCGCAGGCGGCAGCGGCCGCCCGCGTGCGCTCCTCCGCCCGCCGCAGCGACCGGGCGGCCGCGCCGGCGCGCGTGGCCAGCGCCACGAGCCGGATGCGCGAGGCCGCGGAGGCGCTGCTGGCCCCGTACTCCTGCCCCAGTGCTTTCCAAGACCACCGCCCGGGGGACCGGTCTTCGGGGGCCTGGCACGCGGAGGATCTGGATGTATTTGCCTCCGCCCTCCTGGGCCAGCGTATTTATCTGTGTGTATGTGTATATATGTATGTATGTATGTATGTATGTATGTATGTATGTATGTATGTATGTATGTATATATATAAACATGTGTGTATACATGTATGTATACGTATGTGTATGTACACCCAAATACATTGACATACACACATACGTTTGCACATACAAGTCCACTTGCACGTACACATATGTATACAATCTACATATACGTGTGCATGTGCGCATCCGCCACCGTGCCTCGAGGCACGATGTGGAGCGTCCTCAAATAAACTTGAGTTCTCTGTACTGAATTCAGGAGATATTCTTTAAGGACTCGCATCACAAAAATCCGGGCGCTCTCGGGCTCACGGGCGCTCTTGGGCGCTCTCGCGCGCCATTGGGCCCCCCCCGCGTTTTTTCAGAGGCCAAGACCGCGTTGTTCGGGACATGCATGTCAAACCTGGCCTATTACTTTTTCTGACACCCTAACGACAGCCTGTTGACTCCTTTGGCGCCTCCTGGGGCGTCCTAGAGGTCCAAGGGGGCAGCCCAAGAAGCCCACATCGTCAACATCCATGGGGTTTTGTATTGTTTTCGCACCACCGACTCCTCAGTCTCCAGAGCGTCCTCGCCCAAGAGGCTCCCAAGATCGTCCACAAACGGCCAAGACCCCCCAAGAGGGGCACAAGAGTCACCCAATGGCGTGGCGCCCAAGGCGGCCCCGAGAGGGGCCCAAGAGGGGGAACACGAACTGACATTTTGAGCACTCTGCCCCAAGATGGCCTAAATATTCTCCCGCAAGCCCCCGAAATACGCCCAAGAGGCTCCTGGGCCCCGACGCCCAAATCAAGCCCCAAGAGGCCCTAAAACCCGCAAGCCGCCATCAAGAGGCATCCGACAGGCCTCTCAAGAGATCCTCGCAGGCTTCCAGATGGCCTCTGACTCGCAACCCAGGCAAGGTGGCGGGATTTGCTGAAGTCCACTCGGTACATATACAGATACACATACATAATCCTGCAAACATGCAAACACGTATGCATAGACACATTATATATGATTATATGCTGTTGAATTGAATTATGTATGTAAAACCCCGCAATTGTGGATAAAAGTGAGGGGGCGGGCGCGGGGTGGGTCGCGGCTGGGTCGCGGGTGGGTCGCGGGTGGGTCGCTGGTGGGTCGCGGGTGGGTCGCTGGCGGGTCGCGGGTGGGTCGCCGGCCGGGTCGCGAGTGGGACGACGACATCAACATACAGCATACAACAACATCAACTAACAATTCACCAGCGATCTCCACCGCGGAACCCCACTTCAACCACTCACCCAAGGACAATGATTGACCGTTTGGCCCCCCGACTCTGATGCATACACACATTTTTTATATACATATATATATATATATGATCCCGGGTGAAGGATTCACGGCCCCCCCCCAGATGGGATGGTTCCCAGGGTTCCAAAGGCGCCCACCCCCAGATGGGATGGGGGGGATGACGACGTCGACGCCGACGCCGACTGCCGATTGCCGACGACGACGACGATGATGGCGACGACGACGACGAACCACCCTACACTCACAAGGGTGAAGGGGGGGTGCACCAGCACTCTCCACCACGCGACGCCCATAAGGCCACGACCACAGGGGGGGTATGGGATCGATACCATTCGCGGGGCCCTCCGCGAAGCTCACGGGCGTACCCATCCAGCGGGTGTGGGGGGGGTCGATCCCATATGCACTGGGGGGGAAGGGATGGCAACCCTGGATCATACACGCACGCATACATATGTATATATATATATATACACACGTGTATGTAAGTTGCACGCATGCATACATGTGTATATGCATGTGTGTATGTATGCATATATGTACGTGCGTGCGTGCGTGCGCATGTATGCACATATCCATATGTTTATATGCGCGCATGAATGCACACATGCATGTACACATGCATGCATTTATGCATGCATGCATGTATGCATCTGTATGGATGGGTATATGTATGTATGATTGCATGTATGTTTGTGTGTATACGTGTATGTCTTTTTGCATGTATGCATGTATGTCTTTATGGATGTTTGTATCTGTGTATGAATGCATGCATGCATTCGTGTATGTATGTGTGTATATATGTACGTACATGTATGTATGCATACATGAATGCATGAATGCATGAATGCATGTATGCATGTATGCATGTATGCATGTATGCATGTATGCATGTATGCATGTATGCATGTATGTATGTATGTATGTATGTATGTATGTATGTATGTATGTGTGCATGCATTTATGTATGTATCTGGGTGTATGTGTGTATGTATGCATATTTACACCTGTACGACCACTCTGCGACCCTGCGGGTGATAAGGAGGTTGGGGGGGGGACGGGGGGCAGCATTGGGTAACAGTGGTGATTGTTGCGTTGCCGCTCGCTCTTGGGCGCCTTGGTGTCGAGTTGTTTACGTCATCCTTCGCTCTCGGGCGTCTTGGTATCCTTTTCCCTCCCAGGGAATCAACAGAACAATGATATATTTAGTTCATTTTGCAAGGGCACAATCGATCCCACGATCGATCCCACTCAATCGATCTCACTATTGATCTCTTTATCGATATCACAAGCGATGTCGTATGAGTCCCACGATCGATCTCACCATCGATCTCACTATCGATCTTTTTATCGGTCTCACAAGCGATGTCGTTATCGGTCTCACGATCGATGGGACCATCGATCCCACTATCGACCTCACTCGATCGATCCCACTCGATCGATTTCAGTGCCGATCTCACTCTGGATCTCGCTATCGATCCCACTAACGATCTCCCTATCGATATCACTCCATCTCACAATCGATATCACTAGTCATCTCACTATCGATCTCACTATCGATCTTACGATCGATCTCACTATCGGTCTCACTATCGATCACACTATCGATCTCACAATCGATTTCGTCATCGGTCTCACTATGATTTTCGCACCAGCGGGACACCAAGACACCGGCGGGACACTAGCGGGAGACCGGCGGGACACCGCGCGCCACCGCTTGCCGGAGAGAGAATCATTTGGTCCGGCCGGGGCCCAGCCACAAGCGGGACACCGGCGGGACACCGCGCGCCACCGCTTGCCGGAGGGAGAATCATTTGGTCCGGCCGCGCTTCAGCCACAGGAGATTTTCCTCTCTCCCGCCCACGTAGCTTCGCCTCGCCCGCACGCACGGCACGCACGAACACGAAACCGAAACCGATTTCCCGTTGGGGGGCTCTCCGTTCCACTTCGATCTCACCCCCCAGCCTCCGATATATGTGTGTCTGTATGTATGCATGCATGTATGCATGTATGCATGTGTGTGAATGTATGTGTGTGTGTGAATGTATGTATGTATGCCTGTGTGTCTGTGTGTCTGTCTGCCTGTCTGCCTGCCTGCCTGTCTGTCTGTCTGTGTATCTGTCTGTTTGTATGTATGTATGTGTGTAGGAATATGTATATGCACAGACATTGATGCTTCCACCGACTGCCAATGTCTCCGAAGATCAATCCCCCAATCGGTGGTGATGGATGACTTCCCGCCTCGGGCCCAAAGCATCTGGCGTCATCTCGAAAAAAACAAGACAGGCTTTTGTTCGCCGCTCTCTTTCTCCATAGGGGCTTTGCCGAACCCCTGGGACCGTCAAAATACAGCTAGGGGTGGACAGCTGGTCCTGGGGAACAGGTCGGGTGTTCCGGAGACGCCGCATTGAAATCAATCAAAGCATCGGATCTCTGGGCCTGGGGGCCGCCCACATGTTGTGCGGGCCGGGAGGGGTGGACTTGCTCGAGGGGGGGAAGCAGTGACCTGGATTCGGCGATACGTCACTGGTGGGTGGGCGACAGGTCCTCGATGGCAGAGCCACGCATTCGTGGGCGAGGTGGGGCGCCGTGGCCCAGATTGGTGATGACTTGGCGATTGGGACGTCGATGCCTCCCCCTCTGGGCCAGTCCCACCTGTCGGCGCTCCTGGGCCTCGTGGCTCTCCCCCATGAAGCGATTTTTCTGTTGTTGTTGGTGGCCCTCTGGACGCCTCCTGGAACCTCGGGAAGACTCCGAGGACCCTCGGAGACTCCGGAGCGAACGCTCCACGGACCTCCAGAGACCTCCCAGAATAAACGGGGCCTGAGGATCGCACAACGTCACCAGCGGCGTCGGGAGCGAAGAAGTATGCACTGGACCACGCCTCATCGTACGTGCATCGGCGATACGGTGCGATCCTTCGATCCCACGGTAGCTCACTCGGCCAGACTCACATGCGGAGGCCACGCGCTGGACGCACACGCAGAGGGCTGGCGTGCTCGGCCCAACGAGTGCTAGGCGCCAGAACGACATGCGGCCACAGGACCGGGCCTCCTTGCCACTGCATCGGCGATGAGGCGTGATCCTCCGATCCCGCGGTAGCCCACCTGGCCGCACTCACGTGCGGAGAGGCCACGCGCTGGACGCAGGCGCGGAGGGCCGGCGTGCCCGGCCACACGAGGGCCGAGCGCCAGCAAGCCATGCGGCCACAGGACCGCACCCACCCTGACCTTCCAGAGTGTCAGAACATGGCCCTCCAGACCTGTAGACTATAGGCCGATCTGGGCTGCTCACCAAACCCCGACTGGAGCTTCAACTCCGAAGTCCCTGCGGAACTTGTTTCAGCCCTCCTGGGAGTTGAGGGCAGCTCTCGCCCAGGCTGGCCACGTTGTGTGCATCCCGGTCCCTCGTGGGGGCGGCGCGGCTCCTCGCAGCCCACGGCCAGCTCGCTCAGGGCGGCCCTGGCGACCCCTTCCAGCTCCGAGGCCTGCTCTGGGATGCCGGCCAGCGTCCCGGCGGCCTTCGCGACGAGCGGCACGTGGCGGAGCTCCGCGAGCAGCCCTCGCAGGAAGCCGGGGTCGGCCATGCGGCACTCCAGGCACACGTAGTGGACGACGCTGAAGCCGCTCGCGCCCCGCGCGTCGGCCAGCTGCAGCAGCCCCTCCAGCGCGAAGCTGGGGGCGGCCGGGCTCCCCAGCGCGGCGCTCGCGGCGCCCTGGAGCATCGCGGTGGCCGCCCTGAACCTCGTGGAGGCGTGCAGCTCCACGCACGCCAGCCGCACGATGCACAGCGCCGCCTTCGCCCGCTCCACCTCACTCTGCATCGCCGAGGGCAGGGCGGCAGGGCAGGCGGGCAGCACCAGCTCCGAGGGCCCTGCGTGGCCTGGGAGAGTCGCCGCCTCCTCGCTCGCGGGCCCCTGGGCCTCGGCGGAGGGCGGCTCCTCGTCGGTAGAGGCGCCCCCGATGTAGAACGAGGCGTGGCAGGGCTCCTGCGCGGGCGAGGGCCGCCGGGGCGACGGGCGCCGTCCTCGCTCGAGGGCGTGGCCCGGTGATGGGCGCCGCCCCCGCTCGAATGCGAGGCCCGGGCCGGGCTCCGGCCCGGGCTCTGGCAGCGCGTCCGCCCGCTCCTCGGGCCCAGGGGCGCTGGGCCCCGCCCGCCCGGGGCTGGCCGCGAGCAGTGCAGGGGAAGGCAACCTGGGCTGCCGGAGGTGGCTCGTCGAGGGTTCGGACGGCCCAGCCGGCGCCCCGCGCGGCGGCGAGGCCGCGCGCTCTGGGGAGCCAGGTGGCCACTGCCTCGAGGCGTCCAGTCGAGGGCTGCTGGGTCGCAGCGGCGGGCTCCTGGGGCTTCGCAGAGCGATGCCTGGCAACACAGATGCGGAGCTTCGACCAGGGCATGCTTTCACCGGCGGTGCCAGCGGAGCAAGCTGCACGGCCGCCAGCTCAGGTGGCCCTGGGGGAGATTCTGCTGGCAGCGCCAACGGAGCGGCCGCCAGCGCAGGCAGACCCAGCGGGGTGCGCGGGATACCAGGGCCATGTTGGACCACGAGCGCTGGTGGCGACGCAGGCGGAGAAGCAAGCACCTCTGGGGCTCGCGGACGCCTGCGCCGGGCCGGCGCCACGGCGCTGGACACCACAACCATAGCCCTCCAGCTGGCTGCCTCTGGGCGGTTCACTGAGTGTGCATTTGGCTCAATCCCGGCGGCAACTCCAGTCCTGTGCGACCGCCACCGGCGGCGACCGTGCGCGGTGATTGTGCCTGTTGGCGTGGGAGTTCTGCTGGCAAAACCTGCTGCATCTGGCGCTTCCTGTGGTGGCGCGCGGAGCGAAGAGGTGGCCAAATCACGCTGCCGCGATGACGGTGGACTGCTGAGTAGCCGGCCAACGGTAACTTCCTCGCTGGAGGAGTCCCTCGGAGTCTCTGGCGCGCACCTGGCCGAGCAACTACTCGGACAGGGCGGATCGGCGGTGGGGCTGCCGAGGCCCGCGCTCTCAGCCGAATCGTCGTCGCCGATGAAGAAGCACGACCTCTCACTGGGTAGCACGCCCGACGAAGTTCGCCTCACAACCGCCTCGCACCCGTTGGTGACATGGGGAGGCCTGGCCTCGTCGAAGAAGGCGTCCCAGCCATCAATCGTAAGCCCCCTCGGCGGCGCACTCAGCCTCGCCTGGCGCGAGTGCCACCGCGGGGAACTCCGCAGCGGCGTCCCCGAGGCGGCCTCGGCCAGCACAGCGCTCGCGAGCGGCCCGGCCGCTGGGCCGCCAAGCCGCGGCAGCGTACCGCCCGAGCAGCCGCCACTGGGCGCGCCCTCGTGGCTTGGCGCGTGCAGCCGCTCGGGCGGCGTGGAGGGCCGAGGGGCGCCCAGCGACGCTCCCGCCAGCCGCCCGGGTGCAGCGCCAAGCCCGCTGGCTGGGAGCTCGCCGACGCCCAGCGCCCTCCGCAGTGGGGGCCCGGTGCTCTGTGGCCAGCCGCAGCGCTGGGTGGGCCTGGCCCGCTGCGCTAAGGCCAGCACGCGCCTGTGCGCGCCGGCGACGTTGCCTGGGGTGTCGCCAGAGCGCTGGCGGCGGCGCTGGCAGTGGCGCAGCGCCAGCGCCAGGAGCGAGGCCCAGCCTGCAGTGCCTGCGGCGCCCAGCAGCGCAGCAACAGCGGTCTCGCTGAGGAGAGGCGCGGGCGTGCCAGGAGCACCTCCGTCGGGCCTGGCGGGCGCCGACTCCTCCCGACCGACGTCCGCGGCCGCCTGCTGCCTGCGCTTCTTTTCTGCGCGCTTCCGCCGGGCCAGCTCGCGTTTCTCGGCGTCGGCTTCCTCTCGCCTGCGCTGTTTCTCGGCGCGTGCGCTCTCCGCGAGCTCCCTCCGCCGCTGCTCGGTCTCCTCCTTCTGGCGCTGGCGGGCCGCGGCCTTCTCGTCGGCCTCCTGCTTCTTGCGCTCCACCTCCTCCTCGCGCCGCCTCAGCTTCTCCAGCCGCTTGGCAGAGGCAATCAACAGCCTCTCTTCCTGGGCCTGCTCGTGTTCCCTCGTCCGGGCTGCGAGCTGCTCCTCCGAAGTCTGGCGCCTTTGCCTCGCCTCCTCCTCCCACTCGCGCGCCGCGGCGCACTTTTCCTCCAGCCTGCGCTGCGCCCGCTCCACTGCGCTCAGCCTCCTGGACGTCTTGGCGCTCAACTTCTGGTCCTTGTACTTTGCCTTCTCCTTCTTGTACCTCGACCGCTCGCGGATCTTGGCGCACTTGTCCATGAGCTTCTGCCGATCCCTCGCAACGGCCTCGAGCCGAGCATGCCTCTCAGCGGCTCTCCTCTCCACTACCTCCGCCCTCTGCCTCTGAGCTGCCGGTGCTGCGGCTGCCGCGCCGCTGGCCGCGAGGCGCTGCTCCTCCTGCTTCACTCGCTGCATTGCCTCTTCCTCGCTCTGCCGCAGGTCGGCCGCGCGCTGGTCCGCACGCTGCACCTCGCGCGAGAGCGCCTTGAGCCGCCTCGCGTCCTTCGCGTCCCTCCTGGCGCCCCTCGCCCGGCGCTTGGCCGCCTTCCACTCCTGCCTTGGAGGAAGAGGCAAAAGCATGAGCATCGACTTTTCGAGGTCCGCGCAGACTTCTTGGATCCGCGCTGGACCCCCCTCCCTGGCGCGCGGAGCGCGCCAGGGGCGGCGTCTAAGGCGCCTCCAGGGAGGCCCAGCGCCGATCCAAGAAATCCGCGCGGAGCTCCGAACATGTATGTTTATGGCATTTGTTCTCCGTCGACGCCTGTCGCGGAGGCTCGCCGCCCGCTCCCGAAGCTTCTGCCGCTCTCGCCGCTCGGCCTCCTCCCAGGGCTGCACGCGAGAGAGCGGCACTGGGCAAGAGTCACCTCTGGCGCGCGGCGCTCGGGGGCCGCGGGGGGGGGGGCCCGGCTGCAGGTCCCCTGCAAGTCTCCTGCATTGCTTCAACTGGTTCCGGCCAGCAGGAAGGGCGGGCAGCTTCGAGGTTCTCGGGCTCTGCAAAGCTTTTTGGTCTTTTCGGCCTCCTTTCGGGCCTAGGGACCGCCAGAAACGGATTTGAGCGGACTTGGCCTCGCCCCCCCTCCTGACCGATGCCCTGGGGTCCTAACCAGTTCAAGCCCCGCGGCCGCCTCCAACTTCAGGCCTGCCTTTTGCGTGCTTGCACTTCTGAAGGAACCCCGCATCTCCACAGAGCCAGGCCCTGGCCCTGCGCCGCGCGGGGGGGGCGGGGCACGTCCGAGCGCGCACGCCAATGTGCTGGGGGGGGGGGGGGAAGGCGGCCCTGTGCACAGGGCGCCGCACCAGACCCTGAGATCCGACGTTGCGAAACAAATGCAACATCGCGAAGAGTGACGCCCAGAGCCCCGGACCCTATATCTCGATCTGCGAGGATCCCGGGGCCCGAAACCGGGCGGAAACGCCAAATTGCGAGAAAAATGCCACGCCAGGATCTGAGGGGAGGTGGCTCTGGCCAAGGGCCCCTCTGACGCGCGGGCCGCCCGTCCTCCCTCCGGCGGCTCTGCCTCCTGCGCTTCTCCTCCTCGAGGCGCCGCCGCTGCTCCGCCGCCTCGGCCCTGCGCCGCGCCGCGGCTCGCCGCTCCTCCGCCAGGCGCAGCTCCCTCGCCTCGGCCAGGCGCACCCGGCGCGCGGCCTCCTCTGCCCTCCGCGCGGCCGCCTCCCCGGCCTGGGGCCCCTGCGGGCGGCCCGCCCGCTCGCCCGCCGCGGCCGCGGGAGGCTCCGCAGGCCTGCGGGACGACGCCGCCCGCGCTGGCCAGGCCAGCTCGATGCGCCGCCGCCGCCGAGCACCAACGCGGTCGCACGGATCCGCTCCGCGCGGGGCATGCGCGGAGAAGCGCCCCGTGTCCGCGGGGTCGGGGCCCAGAGGCCTGGCCCGCGAGGCCGCGGACGCGGATCTTGCTTTTCGCCCACGAAGCAAAGCGCGCGCGGCGGCGGCGGCGGCGCACCGAGCTGGCCCGGCCAGCGCGGCCGGCGTCGCCCAGGCCTGGGGCGCGCATCACCCCAGCGCGCGAGGCGCAGGGCGGCCAGCAGCAGCAGGCACGGCGGCAGCCCGCGGCGGCAGGCGGGCCCGATCCACGGGGGCAGGCCATGCCCCCTGCGCGCCGCCGCTGCCATGGCCCACGGGCGAGCTCATCTGCTGCCGCTTGGCGGCTGCTGTCGGCTGCGCGCAAGAGGCGGCCCCCAGGCACGAGGGGCCCTCGGTGCCGTTCCCTTCTTCAATGCCCGCTCCGTGTCTGCGCCCGCTCGGCCGCCGAATGGGCTCGGTCGTGAATCCACTCGGGGGCCGGATGGGCTCAGACGCCAAACGGGCTCGGGCTCAGAAGGGGAGCCCTGGGGTGCGCGGCTCGCCGATGGCTGCACGCGGTGCGACAGGTGGCGCCCTGCGCGCCTGGGCTTGGCCCCGCCCCGTGCGCCCCGCAAGCCGCGCACGAGAGGTCACTCCGGCGAGGGGCCGCCTTTACGCGTGGCCGATGCTGGAGGACCCATGGAGCCGCCAGACCGTTCGGCGCCCGTCCAAGTGGCCCTCTCGAGCCCAAGCGGGTTGCGGAGGGGGGGCGGAGGCCGAGCGCCCGAGGCCGCAGTTCAGACCGGCGCTCCGTCGCTCTGCCGGCTCGCTCTGCCCTGAGCCGTCATGGAGGCCTTCCGAGTGGGGTCCGAATAGATGGGTCGGAGGATCGCGCCGCGTCGCCAGTGGCCGATGCATCGACGATGCATCGGCGACGTCGGCGACGCATCGGCGCCGCTTTACCTCCTCCTCCTCCGCCTCCTCTTCTTCTTCCTCCTCCTCCTCCTCTCCTCCTCCTCCTCCTCCTCCTCCTCCTCCTCCTCCTCCTCCTCCCTCTCCTCGTGCTCCTCCTTTTCTCTCCCGAGATTGCTTTTGGCGCCAACCGTGTGGATCCGCGGCGCCCGTCCGGGGAGTTGGCGGGAGGAACAGGGGAAGGGCCTGGGGTGCAGCAAGGGGCCGCGGCCTGGTCGGCTCGAGCCAGGGCCCCGACGGATGCGCACGCAGAGGGGCGAGGGAGGGGTCGAGGGATTGAGCCCGGGATTTATCCGCATCCACCGCCTGGGGAACCAATGTCCTGAGACCCTAGGGTGCGGTTGACATGGATATATTTGGGCCCCAGAGGGGCAACATACATACAGATCCAGCGCCTGCTGAGGCCCCCGAAGATCGATCCTCCAGGCGTCGTATGGCCTCGCATCGGTCTCTGGGACCTCTGGGGACCTCTTGAAGACGGCGGCGCGACGATGATGACGGCGAGCGAAGGGCACAGCGGTGGCGGCGGCGGATGGCGGAAGCGCTGGACGCTGGCGAGAAGGAAACAGAGAGGAGAGGGAGAGGAGGAGGAGAAGGAGGAGGAGGAAGAGGAGCAGCAGGAGAAGAAGAAGAAGGAGGAGGAGGAGGCAGGCGAGGAGGATAAGGGACGACTAGGAAACATAATGAGCATGAGGAGGAGTGCAGGTACTCAGAGAGGAAGAGACGAGGGCAAGCGGGCAAGACACGAGAAGAGGGCAAGTGATCCCGATCTCGTCCGACCGCCGCTGCGACTACTTCCGCTCTGGCCGTCCGCATGGGGCCATACACGTGGAGCGGAAAGATGTAACTCGTGCGAAGCATTATGACAACCATGATCTGCATTCGGGAACGTGGGAAACACTGGGATGGGGGGAAGAGGCGGGGAGAGCGAGACAGGGGTCGCAGGGCTAGCCACTCCGACGGGCCTGCAGTCACGCGGGGCCTCAGAACGTGCAGCATCATGAAGGGCGGCGTCGGGATCCACCAGGGACTCTGCCAGCCCAGCAAGGGCCGTGCTGCAGCGGCGGAGGCGGAGAATATCGGCTCGACGCAGACACGGGGCACCAGGGGCAGCCCAGCCGTGGTCGCCACCGTCGGCGGCGGCGGCTGCCAGCGGCTCCACACGAACGGGTTCAGGTCGACGTTTTTCATGCAGATGGTCGCCACCGTCGGGGGCAGCGGCAGCGCGATGGTCAGCACGATCAGGTTCATGCGGAGGCCCGTCGGGGACGGCGGCAGCACGGTGGTCATCACGATGAGGTTCAGGCTGAAGCTCTTGACGCAGATGGTCGCCACCAGCAGCGGCGGCGTCGGCACGAAGCTCATCACGAACGGGTTTAGGCAGACGTTCTTGAAGAAATTGGTTGCCACCGGCGGCGGCAGCGGCAGCAGGAAGCTCATCACGAACGAGCTCACGCAGGAGTTCTTGAAGCAGATGATCGCCACCGTCAGCGTCAGCGGCAGCACGATGCACACCACGAGCGGGCTCAGGCAGAGGCACATCTTGCAAATTATCGCCACCGTCGGCCTCATCATGAACGGGTTCAGGCAGTAGTTCTTCATGCTGGTGTTCGCCGCCGTCGGCGGCAGCCTCAACACGAGGCGCATCAGGAGCATGTTCAGGCAGAGGTTCGTCGTGAAGATGGACGCCACCGTCGGCGGCAGCGGAGGGCTGAGCGCCTGCCGTGGACAAGGTGCCCTCGAACACGAGGTCGTACCACTCGTCGAAGCAGCGGATGAGAGGCCTGTTCGCGAGGAGGATCTTACGGCGAGCCGCTCGCCGCCATTCACGAACAAGGAGACGAAGAGCAGGAAGGGCATCCCTACGAAGACGGGCGCCACCGTCGGCAGCGGCGAGCAAATATCCAGGTTGCAGAACGTGGTGTGGAAGCGGTCAAGCTCCGTGGCCAAGGGCCTCATGAGCAGCTCCGTCGCGTGGAACACAGCCAAGGGCGGCTCCAAGAACGGGGCGTGGGTCATGCAGAAGATCGTCGGCGACACCATCGGCATCGAGTTCAACTGGATGGTAAGCTTGACGTGCAGTTTGACGAACTGGCGGAGGAAGGGGACCAGCTCCATGCGGGGCAGCGCCGGCCACTCCAGGCGGCAGGACGTAACCAGCCACTCCGAGCTGAGGGACATGCGGACGGGCGTGGGGAGCGGCAGCAGCACGGGCGAGATGTGGGAGCGGACCAGCTCCATGTCCTGGTGCGGCTCGCTCGCGGAGGACCTGGATGTAGCGTGCAACCTTCGACACCTCGTCGCTCATGCACACGCCCAAGGGGAAGAGCTGTCTTGGGGCGCCTGGCAGTGCCCGTCGTTCGTCGCGAAGAAGAAGAGCGAGCTGAAGATGGACGCGTCCGCCATCCCGATAGCGACGCAGGCCGCGTTGAGAGGCACGACAACGACGAATATGAAGTGCAGCTGGCGACCGCGTGTGGGGCATGACGACGCCGCAGGTCAATAACAGCAGCAGCGGGATCACCCGAGCGTGCGAGAGCATGGACATATGGACGCGCGGCCCACGGCGGCGGGCGGCGCAACGCTCGGCCAGGGGGCCTTGGGCGAGACAGCTGTGGAATCCATTTCGGCCCAAATCCGAGATCCCACGGAGGGGACGGACTTGAGCCAAAATGGCTACGGAATGAGCACGAGGAGGAGGAGGAGGAGGAGGAGGAGGAGGAGGAGGAGGAGGAGCAGGAGGAGGAGGAGGAGGAGGAGGAGGAGGAGGAGGAGGAGGAGCGAACGTACCAGAGGGCGAGTCCCACGTCAACTAGGCCTGCATAGCAAGCCTAGCAGCAGCGGAAACCCGCGTGGCTGAGGCAGAAGTGTGGTGGGAGTGGGTGGGGATCTGGTCTTTGCTTTTGCGATGCATATGGGAAGCCACGACCGTGGCCTCTGCAGCCTGGAGCCTCGAGATCTCACAATCTTCCGTACCGTAATCCGAGGGGCTCCCGGGGCCAAGTCAGAGGAGCTGGTCCGAGGGAAAGAAGGAGGAGGAGAAGGAGGAGGAGGAAGAGGAGGATGATGAGGGGGAGGAGAGACGTCGAGAAACAACGGGCATCTGCAAATATCACAGATGCACCAAGTCTGCGAATCAACGGAGAAGCCCGCGATACTTGGAGGTAGGCACCGGCCCGATGAGGCCGAAGGGCCACCCGAAAACATAGGGGAGGAAGAACCTCGCGAACGTATACGAGAAAACGTAGTAGTCGGCTGCACGCAAGAGTGACCCTAGGCAAGAGTGAACTTTGGTTCGCGAACTAAGGGGGGGGGGGGCAGGTGGCCAGATCCAAGCGTGCAATCAGCTGCCATCGCATCGCGCTGAGCGATCGGAGGGACCCCGATCAGCCCGCACCAAAGGTCACCGTGGCGAATGGTCACTCTTACGTGTAGTCGAAGTCGGCGGCCAAGCTCACGTCTTCTAGCTCACCTCGGTGATCAAGCCCTGGCCGATGGTCTTGCCTCCCTCGCGCATGGCGAAACGCATGCCCGTCTCGATCGGGGTTGCGGCGATCAGCTCGCCCTCGATCGTGACGTCGTCGCCGGGCATCGCCATCTGCACCGCGTTCCCCTCGGAACTCGCCATGGTCACCATCTTTCCAGTGACGTCACACGTGCGGAAATAGAAGACGGGCATGTAGCCGGGCATGATGGGGTTGCTTCGGCCCCCCTCGTCCTTGCTGGACAAGTAGATGTTGGCCTTGAACTTCGTGTGCGTCTTGGTGGCGCCTGGGGCGCAGATGACCTGCCCGCGGGAGATGTCGTCGCGTGACACACCGCGGCACAACACGCCTACGGTGTAGCCTGCTGGGCCCTCGGGGAGGTCCGTGTTGAACATCCTGATCCCGGTGACGACGGACTTCTGTGCCTTCTTGCCCCTGCCCAGGATCTCGACCTCGTCGCCCTTCTTCACGACGCCCTGCTCCACGCGGCCAGTCGCCACCGTGCCGCGGCCCGAGATGGAGAACACGTCCTCGACTGCCAGCAGGAAGGGCTTGTCGGTCTGGCGCTCGGGGAGGTCGATGTACTCGTCCACCGTGTCCATGAGCTCCAGGATCTTGTCGCACCACTTGTCGTCGCCGCGCTTGGTGTTGGGGTTCGCCTTCATGGCCTCGAGCGCCTGCAGCGCGGAGCCCTGGACGAAGGGCACGTCATCGCCAGGGAAGCCGTACTGGCTCAGCATCTCGCGGGTCTCAAGCTCGACGAGCTCCAGCAGCTCCTCGTCGTCCATCACGTCCACCTTGTTCATGAAGCAGACGAGCTTTGGCACGCCCACCTGCTTCGAGAGCAGGATGTGCTCGCGGGTCTGGGCCATGGGCCCGTCGGGAGACGAGATCACGAGGATGCCGCCGTCCATCTGGCAGGCGCCCGTGATCATGTTCTTGACGTAGTCCGCGTGGCCAGGGCAGTCCACGTGGCAGTAGTGGCGCGTCGGCGTCTCGTACTCGATGTGCGAGGCGTTGATCGTGATCCCGCGGGCCCGCTCCTCGGGAGCGTTGTCGATCTCCTCGTACGACTTCATCTTGGTGTCCGTGCTCGTGTTGAACTGCGAGCACACCACCGAGATCGCCGCCGACAGGGTCGTCTTGCCGTGGTCCACGTGGCCCACCGTGCCGAGGTTGACGTGGTCCTTGGCGCGCCTCGCCACCGCCGCGGCGCGGGGCCTCCCGGCGGACTTGCGCGACGCGGCCCGCAGCGCAAGCGCGGCGCCAGCCGTGGCGAGGGCCAGGGCGCCGCCCTGGGGTCCGGGCCCCTCGCGCGGCGCCGGGCGCGCGGCGCCGCGCGGCGGCGCGTACGTCGGCTCCACGACGGCCCCGGCAGCGGGGCCTGCCGCCAAAAACGTGGTGCCGGCAGCGAAGTCCATGGTCTGATTCCGCCTGCCGAGCGTGAGACTCTGGGGGCGAAGGGGCACGGTCCACGCGAGGCCTGGTCCAGGTCTCGAGCCAAAAGGCTGCGGCGATTTTCCACCGAGTAAACGCCACCTACCCACGCCAAGGGCATTTTTACGTCGGCCCCGCAGTGCCAGATACAGTGGGCCATGTCTACATTGCACACGGCCCACGAGTTTCTGCTCACATCTCGAGCATGCCATGCTGCCCAGCACTGACCTTGTGGGAAGGGGGATGGGCTGGAGGGTCATTAGGTCTGGGGTATAGGATGCACAACACGACGGGGAAACCTGGAGTCCCAGCATGATGTTGCAGAACTCTTGTACTTTGTCGCCGCCATGTCAATTTGCGGGGCATCGTTGCAGTGGCCTCTTCGCTTTCTTGACACAAGCCTCCGCACTCACTATGAGGCTAGGGACATCCGTGACGAGCACGAAATCGGTGGAAAGGACGGTGGTGGTAACCTGGATGCTGGCAACGGATACGGAATCATTTTAACAAGATAGCCTGTTCCGTACCAAGGAAGTTTATCACGACAGCCTGTTCTGTACAGACGGGTCTCGAAACAGCGGGCGAGTATTGCAATGATCACAGATGCACCAGGTCCGCGAATCAGCGCAGAAGCCCGCGATACTTGGAGGTTGCCACCAGACCAATGAGTCCGAAGGGGCTACCCGAAAACATAGGTGAGGACGAGTCTCGCGAACGTGAAAATTTATCATGCCGCGCGATAAGCTGGCGAGCTCGCATCCTCTAGCTCACCTCGGTGATCAAGCCCTGGCCGATGGTCTTGCCTCCCTCGCGCATGGCGAAACGCATGCCCGTCTCGATCGGGGTTGCGGCGATCAGCTCGCCCTCGATCGTGACGTCGTCGCCGGGCATCGCCATCTGCACCGCGTTCCCCTCGGAACTCGCCATGGTCACCATCTTTCCAGTGACGTCACACGTGCGGAAATAGAAGACGGGCATGTAGCCGGGCATGATGGGGTTGCTTCGGCCCCCCTCGTCCTTGCTGGACAAGTAGATGTTGGCCTTGAACTTGGTGTGCGTCTTGGTGGCGCCTGGGGCGCAGATGACCTGCCCGCGGGAGATGTCGTCGCGTGACACACCGCGGCACAACACGCCTACGGTGTAGCCTGCTGGGCCCTCGGGGAGGTCCGTGTTGAACATCCTGATCCCGGTGACGACGGACTTCTGTGCCTTCTTGCCCCTGCCCAGGATCTCGACCTCGTCGCCCTTCTTCACGACGCCCTGCTCCACGCGGCCAGTCGCCACCGTGCCGCGGCCCGAGATGGAGAACACGTCCTCGACTGCCAGCAGGAAGGGCTTGTCGGTCTGGCGCTCGGGGAGGTCGATGTACTCGTCCACCGTGTCCATGAGCTCCAGGATCTTGTCGCACCACTTGTCGTCGCCGCGCTTGGTGTTGGGGTTCGCCTTCATGGCCTCGAGCGCCTGCAGCGCGGAGCCCTGGACGAAGGGCACGTCATCGCCAGGGAAGCCGTACTGGCTCAGCATCTCGCGGGTCTCAAGCTCGACGAGCTCCAGCAGCTCCTCGTCGTCCATCACGTCCACCTTGTTCATGAAGCAGACGAGCTTTGGCACGCCCACCTGCTTCGAGAGCAGGATGTGCTCGCGGGTCTGGGCCATGGGCCCGTCGGGAGACGAGATCACGAGGATGCCGCCGTCCATCTGGCAGGCGCCCGTGATCATGTTCTTGACGTAGTCCGCGTGGCCAGGGCAGTCCACGTGGCAGTAGTGGCGCGTCGGCGTCTCGTACTCGATGTGCGAGGCGTTGATCGTGATCCCGCGGGCCCGCTCCTCGGGAGCGTTGTCGATCTCCTCGTACGACTTCATCTTGGTGTCCGTGCTCGTGTTGAACTGCGAGCACACCACCGAGATCGCCGCCGACAGGGTCGTCTTGCCGTGGTCCACGTGGCCCACCGTGCCGAGGTTGACGTGGTCCTTGGCGCGCCTCGCCACCGCCGCGGCGCGGGGCCTCCCGGCGGACTTGCGCGACGCGGCCCGCAGCGCAAGCGCGGCGCCAGCCGTGGCGAGGGCCAGGGCGCCGCCCTGGGGTCCGGGCCCCTCGCGCGGCGCCGGGCGCGCGGCGCCGCGCGGCGGCGCGTACGTCGGCTCCACGACGGCCCCGGCAGCGGGGCCTGCCGCCAAAAACGTGGTGCCGGCAGCGAAGTCCATGGTCTGATTCCGCCTGCCGAGCGTGAGACTCTGGGGGCGAAGGGGCACGGTCCACGCGAGGCCTGGTCCAGGTCTCGAGCCAAAAGGCTGCGGCGATTTTCCACCGAGTAAACGCCACCTACCCACGCCAAGGGCATTTTTACGTCGGCCCCGCAGTGCCAGATACAGTGGGCCATGTCTACATTGCACACGGCCCACGAGTTTCTGCTCACATCTCGAGCATGCCATGCTGCCCAGCACTGACCTTGTGGGAAGGGGGATGGGCTGGAGGGTCATTAGGTCTGGGGTATAGGATGCACAACACGACGGGGAAACCTGGAGTCCCAGCATGATGTTGCAGAACTCTTGTACTTTGTCGCCGCCATGTCAATTTGCGGGGCATCGTTGCAGTGGCCTCTTCGCTTTCTTGACACAAGCCTCCGCACTCACCACGAGGCTAGGGACATCCGTGACGAGCACGAAATCGGTGGAAAGGACGGTGGTGGTAACCTGGATGCCGGCAACGGCTACATGATATGTTTAACAAGATTTTGTGCCGCACATGAGAAATATAGTATGACAGACTGATCTGTACAGACGGAGGAGGAAAACCGTCTCGAAACAGCGGGCAAGCATCTGCAGAGATCACAGATGCACCAAGTCCGCGAATCAGCGCAGAAGCCCGTGATACTTGGAGGTTGCCACCAGACCAATGGGTCTGCAGGGGCTACCCGAAAACATAGGTGAGGACGAGTCTCGCGAACGTGACAATTTATCATGACGCGCGATAAGCGGGCGAGCTCGCATCCTCTAGCTCACCTCGGTGATCAAGCCCTGGCCGATGGTCTTGCCTCCCTCGCGCATGGCGAAACGCATGCCCGTCTCGATCGGGGTTGCGGCGATCAACTCGCCCTCGATCGTGACGTCGTCGCCGGGCATCGCCATCTGCACCGCGTTCCCCTCGGAACTTGCCATGGTCACCATCTTTCCAGTGACGTCACACGTGCGGAAATAGAAGACGGGCATGTAGCCAGGCATGATGGGGTTGCTTCGGCCCCCCTCGTCCTTGCTGGACAGGTAGATGTTGGCCTTGAACTTGGTGTGCGTCTTGGTGGCACCTGGGGCGCAGATGACCTGCCCGCGGGAGATGTCGTCGCGCGACACACCGCGGCACAACACGCCTACGGTGTAGCCTGCTGGGCCCTCGGGGAGGTCCGTGTTGAACATCCTGATCCCGGTGACGACGGACTTCTGTGCCTTCTTGCCCCTGCCCAGGATCTCGACCTCGTCGCCCTTCTTCACGACGCCCTGCTCCACGCGGCCAGTCGCCACCGTGCCGCGGCCCGAGATGGAGAACACGTCCTCGACTGCCAGCAGGAAGGGCTTGTCGGTCTGGCGCTCGGGGAGGTCGATGTACTCGTCCACCGTGTCCATGAGCTCCAGGATCTTGTCGCACCACTTGTCGTCGCCGCGCTTGGTGTTGGGGTTCGCCTTCATGGCCTCGAGCGCTTGCAGCGCGGAGCCCTGGACGAAGGGCACGTCATCGCCAGGGAAGCCGTACTGGCTCAGCATCTCGCGGGTCTCAAGCTCGACGAGCTCCAGCAGCTCCTCGTCGTCCATCACGTCCACCTTGTTCATGAAGCAGACGAGCTTGGGCACGCCCACCTGCTTCGAGAGCAGGATGTGCTCGCGGGTCTGGGCCATGGGCCCGTCGGGAGACGAGATCACGAGGATGCCGCCGTCCATCTGGCAGGCGCCCGTGATCATGTTCTTGACGTAGTCCGCGTGGCCAGGGCAGTCCACGTGGCAGTAGTGGCGCGTCGGCGTCTCGTACTCGATGTGCGAGGCGTTGATCGTGATCCCGCGGGCCCGCTCCTCGGGAGCGTTGTCGATCTCCTCGTACGACTTCATCTTGGTGTCCGTGCTCGTGTTGAACTGCGAGCACACCACCGAGATCGCCGCCGACAGGGTCGTCTTGCCGTGGTCCACGTGGCCCACCGTGCCGAGGTTGACGTGGTCCTTGGCGCGCCTCGCCACCGCCGCGGCGCGGGGCCTCCCGGCGGACTTGCGCGACGCGGCCCGCAGCGCAAGCGCGGCGCCAGCCGTGGCGAGGGCCAGGGCGCCACCCTGGGGTCCGGGCCCCTCGCGCGGCGCCGGGCGCGCGGCGCCGCGCGGCGGCGCGTACGTCGGCTCCACGACGGCCCCGGCAGCGGGGCCTGCCGCCAAAAACGTGGTGCCGGCAGCGAAGTTCATGGTCTGATTCCGCCTGCCGAGCGTGAGACTCTGGGGGCGAAGGGGCACGGTCCACGCGAGGCCTGGTCCAGGTCTCGAGCCAAAAGGCTGCGGCGATTTTCCACAGAGTAAACGCCACCTACCCACGCCAAGGGCATTTTTACGTCGGCCCCGCAGTGCCAGATACAGTGGGCCATGTCTACATTGCACACGGCCCACGAGTTTCTGCTCACATCTCGAGCATGCCATGCTGCCCAGCACTGACCTTGTGGGAAGGGGGATGGGCTGGAGGGTCATTAGGTCTGGGGTATAGGATGCACAACACGACGGGGAAACCTGGAGTCCCAGCATGATGTTGCAGAACTCTTGTACTTTGTCGCCGCCATGTCAATTTGCGGGGCATCGTTGCAGTGGCCTCTTCGCTTTCTTGACACAAGCCTCCGCACTCACCACGAGGCTAGGGACATCCGTGACGAGCACGAAATCGGTGGAAAGGACGGTGGTGGTAACCTGGATGCCGGCAGCGGAACGGGTACCTATACGACCACCCTTCGGGTGATAAGGAGGTTGTGGGGGGGCAGAGAGGGGGGACCCAACATCTGACTCAATCGATCTCACTATCGATCTCACTCAACGGAACACCACGGGGCACCACGGGACACTTGTCGATCTCACTATCGATCTCACTCAACGGGACATCACGGGACACCACGGGCCACCACGGGCCACCACGGGACACCGCGGAACACCTCTCGATCTCACTATCGGTCTCACTATCGATCGCACTATCGATCTCACTCAGCGGGGCACCATAGGACACCACGGGACACCACATCGATCTCACTATCGATCTCACTATCGATCTCACTCAACGGGACACCACGGGACACCACGGGAAACCGCGGAACACCTCTCGATCTCTCTATCGATCTCACTTTTCGGGACGCCACGGGACACCACGGGACACCTCGAGCACCACATGGACCTCAAAATCGATCTCAATATCGATCTCACCATCGATTTCACTCAACGGGACACCACGGGACACCACGGGACACCGCGGAACACCTCTCGATCTCACTATCGATCTCACTTTTCGGGACGCCACGGGACACCTCGGGGCACCACATCGATGTCAGTATCGATCTCCGTATGGATCTCAGTATCGATCTCACTCAACGGGACACCACGGGACACCACGGGACACCAACGGGACACTGGCGGGACACCGCGCGGCACCGGCCGCCGGAGGAAACATTTGGTCCGGCCGTGGCCCAGCCACAAGAGGATTTCGGGACACCGGCGGGACACCAGCGGGACTCCGCGCGGCACCAGCCGCCGGAGGAGTTACATTTGGTCTGACCGCGGCCCAGCCACAGGAGGATTTCCTCTCGCCCGCCCTCGCAGCTTCGCCTCGCCCCCACGCACGCACGGCACGCACGACACGAACCCGAAACCGAAATCGAGTTCCTGGTAGGGGGGGTATCTGTTGTACGTCGGACTCACCCCCCAACCTCCGACAATCATTTTACCCCAGATCAATATATCGCTGAAGTCTCCCAAGCTTAGACCATCGGCTCCAGCAACTCGGCTTCGATAAGGTGGAACATTTTTTTCACATCGGCTCGGCGCGGGGCGCCTCCGGGCTTTTGGCATAGCCATCCTCATTCATTCGGAAGCTTGGCAGATAATTACTCACTGCGTGGAGCTCCCCATATGTGCATCTCATGTTTTATGTCATACCGCGGCGAAAGTCTGTTCATGAGCGGTCGACTACAATAGCGCGTCCACGTGGGCGACAGGGCCGACGAAGACGAGTGACCCCTAATGCGAGTGATTGCGTATGTGTCAGAGTGAGCTTTGAGTACGGTTGAATGCGAGCCTCTTCCTCTTCATCCCCCCTCCTCAGCTGCCAAGCCTTCCCCTTTTCAGCCCGTGGTAGCTTTGGAGCTTCCCACATGTGCATATATATGTTGTAGGATAGTTGGCAATGGGATATGTAAGACGAGCGTTTAGCCACACAAAGCCATAAGTGCATGTCATGGAGGATAGTGAGAGCTGAAACCAGCGCCCCGCCTGAGACATCCTCACAATCTGCTCTCCAAGCGAAGGATGTTGAGCCCAGAAACAAGCAAACCGCCTGAGACATCCCCACAAAATGGCCGCGAACGAGCCCGTGCAACCACCCCTGGCGGCTCCCCTTAGGGGTGCTGAAACCAGCGCCCCGCCTGAGACATCCTCACAATCTGCTCTCCAAGCGAAGGATGTTGGGCCCAGAAACAAGCAAACCGCCTGAGACATCCCCACAAAATGGCCGCGAACGAGCCCGTGCAACCACCCCTGGCGGCTCCCCTTAGGGGTGCTGAAACCAGCGCCCCGCCTGAGACATCCTCACAATCTGCTCTCCAAGCGAAGGATGTTGGGCCCAGAAACAAGCAAACCGCCTGAGACATCCCCACAAAATGGCCGCGAACGAGCCCGTGCAACCACCCCTGGCGGCTCCCCTTAGGGGTGCTGAAACCAGCGCCCCGCCTGAGACATCCTCACAATCTGCTCTCCAAGCGAAGGATGTTGGGCCCAGAAACAAGCAAACCGCCTGAGACATCCTTACAAAATGGCCGCGAACGAGCCCGTGCAACCACCCCTGGCGGCTCCCCTTAAGGGTGCTGAAACCAGCGCACCGCCTGAGACATCCTCACAATCTGCTGTGTGTTGAGTAAGTCTCAGACTATGAGTACGTCTGAGTATGAGTACGCCTGGGTATGAGTAAGTCTGAGTATGAGTAAGGCTGAGTATGGATATGTCTGAGTGTGAGTAAGTCTGAGTATGAGTACGTCTGGGTATGAGAATGTTTGAGTATGAGTAAGTCTGAGTATGAGTAAGTCTGAGTATGAGTAGGTCTGAGTATGCATATGTCTGAATATGAGTATGTCTGAGTATGAGTAAGTCTGAGTATGAGTATGTCTGAGTAAGAGTAGGTCTGAGTATGAGTAGATCTGAGTATGAGAGTATCTGAGTATGAGTAAGTCTGTGTATGAGCAAGTCTGGGTATGAGCAAGTCTGAGTATGAGTAACTCCGACAGGAGGGGAGGAGGAAAGAGGAGGAGGAAGAGGGAGTAGGAGGCGTCCAAGTAATAACAAGAACCCCATCTTAGGATATGGGGAATAACGCGAGTCTGTATTTACGCACTGCAGCTGACGATATTTCGGCAACTGGCATCCACATCACCTCAGACAATGCCGTGTTGCCTGAACTGACCTGCAGCCTGGGCGGTAGAAGGCGCTTTCGTGGAGGATCACCGGGGCAAGGCAGAGGGCGAAGCAGATCAACTTCTTCAGAACACGAACAGGGACCTCCTAAGAGGGAGGGAGCTCCTCCCCCCTGTTCCTCCGATGCCGTTCGCTCTCCACCGCCTCCAAGGGGCCGCTTCCAGGCCACGGGACTGTCAAAAGAAGGCCGGGCGAACATCTGGCCCCCGGCTTGGGTTCGGGAGCAGCTCCGGGAACGCTTCGCACCTGCGCAGCGCGAAGTCGAACGTCTTCAGCCTTTCGCGCGCCACCCTCACTTGAGTCATGCTGAATCGTTTCTCGACGGTCCCAGGGACCAGGGAAGACCCCAGGGAACTCGAGGCCAGCGAGACGGCTCCAGGACCCGGAACAGAGCACAGCGGGCAAAGCGCTCTTCCGATCAGTGGCGAGGACCGACGCCAATGCGCTCGGTCAGCAGGTCGGGCAAGCCACACACGCACGGACAGCGAGGCAGCAAGGCAGCGGCGCTCGTCCCACACCTCCGATGTCTCGAGTTCTTCCGTCGGGGATCCCTTTGGGCCTCTTCCTATAGGGACAATGCTGTTCCTTCAGCGACGGGCGTGTTTCGACGGGTCCGGGGCCTGGTGGCGAGGGTCCCTGGCGGCTGCAAGTTGCCCAAATTGGTGCGATTCGAGGAGGTTTGGCTTCCGGGGCATTAGCTCGGACCTCCAACGGCCGTTCGGGACGATTCGGGGCGCCCCCTGTACTGGCGAAGTGGTTGTGGTTGGATTTTGGGTGGTTCAAGCCTCCAAGCAACCGAGGTCCGACGTTGCGAAAAGAAGCGCAGCCACACCTCCGACGAATCACGGCCAGAGCCCCAGACCCCATCCTCGTGCGGCATGTCTCGAGCCGCATCGATTTGTGGTGGTCTCGGGGCCCGAGACCAGGGTTGGACCGATCGATCGCCCCGCACCAGCCCTGCAGCCGCCGTGCTGCCACAAGGGGCACGCCGAGCCAGAAACGAAGGGGCTCGTCTGGCCACCGCGAGCCTCGGCCACGACGAGGCCCCGCGGCCTGGCTCCGAGGCACGGCCCTCGCGTCCCAGCGTGTCGCCTGCGTCCGAGGCGAGAGGGCCGCTCGCCCCCCCCCCTCCTGCCCGGCAGCAGAGGGCCGCGGCCGCAGGCGGCGGGCCTCCACCGGGACTGCGCGCCTCGGCGAGGCGCGGCCGCTGGGGAGGCACCCCGAGGCGTGAAAGCCTGCAGGCAGCCCCATCTCGGAGCAGGGCGAGTCGAGACGACGGCGGCTCCCTCCTGGAGCCTGAGCGCGCCAGTCTTGCGCGCTGCGTCCGGCCGTGGCGACGAGGCGGCCCCCCCAACGTGGGAGCCAGCCCTGCCCGAGGCGAGAGGCCCGCTCGGCCACTCCCCCTGCCCAGCAGCAGAGGGCCGCGGCCGCAGGCGGCGGGCCTCCACCAGAACTGCGCGCGGGTCTCGCCCGGCACCTCGGGTCTCGGTGGACGCCGATGACGAAACGATGACGACGACGATGCCGACGAGGACGACGACGACAACAACGCCGACGACGCCGACGCAGATGACGGCGACGACGATGCCGACGCCGACGCCGACGCCCACGCTGACGACGATGACGACGACGACGACGACGTCGACTCTGACGCTGACGCCAACGACAAGAAAGACGTCGACGCCGACGACAACAACGCCGACGACGCCGACGCCGATGACGGCGACGACGATGCTGACGCCGACGGCGAGACGACGACGCCGCGGACGCCGACTAGTACGACAACGACGCCGACGCAGACGCCTGCGGCGACGTCGACGAACACGACGCCGACGCCGACGCCGCCGAGCACGACGCCGACGCCGACGAAACGCCGACGCTCACGACGACGACGATATCGCCGCCGACGCCGCCGACGCCGGCGACGACGAAGCCGACGCCGACTCTGACGCCGACACCGACGACGACGCCGACAACGACGAGCACGACGCCGACGCCGACGTCGACGCCGACGCCGACGCCGACGCCGACGCCGACGACGACGCCGACGTTGACGCCGACGCCGACGCCGACGCCGGCAACGACGACGACGACGCCACCGACGCCGACGCCGACGCCGACGCCGACGCCGACGCCGACGCCGACGTCGACGCCGACGACGCCGACGCGGCGGGGAGCACGACGCCGACGACGACACCGACGCCGAAGCCGACGATGACGACGCCGACTAGCACGACACCGACGCAGACGCCGACGTCGAAGTCGACGCCGACGTCGATGACGACGTCGACGAAAACGACGATGTCGACGACATCGCCAACGACGACGACAACGGCGACAACGACGCCGACGCCGATGCCGACACCGACGCCGACGCCGGCGCCGACGACGACGCTGCCGACGAAAACGACGCCGACGCCGTCAACGACGACGAAGACGCCACCGACGACGACGACGCCGACGTCGACGCTGGTGATGACGCCGACGTCGACGACGACGGCGACGCCGACGACGCCGACGCCGACACCGACGACGACGCCGAAGCCGGCAACGACGACGAGGAAGCCACCGACGCCGACGCCGACGCCCACGCCGACGCCGACGCCGATGACGACGACGACGACGCCGACGAGCACGACGCCGACGCCGACGTCGACGTCGACGCCGACTTCGACGCCGACGACGACGACACCGGCGCCGACTTCGACGCCGGCGACGATGACGCCGACGCCGCTGAGCACGACGCCGACGTCGACGCTGACGCCGACGACGCCGACGCCGACGCTGACGCCGACGACGGCGACGAAACCGACGCCGACGACAACTGCGACGCCGAGACCGCCGACGCCGACGCCAACGTCGTTCCCGACGCCGACGATGACGCGGCCGACAAACACGACGCCGACGACGACGACAAGTCAGACGACACCGAGACCGACGACGACGACGCCGACGCCGACGCCGACGACGACGCCGACAACGACGTCGACGACGACGACAACTCGGACGACACCGAGACCGATGACGACGACGCCGACGACGACGCCGACGAGCACAACAACGACAACGACGACGACGACAACGACAATGACGCCGACGACGCCGACGACGACACCGACGCCGACGACGACGCCGACGCGGCGGGGAGCACGACGCCGACGCCGACGCCGACAAGCACGACGACGACGACGACGCCGATGCCGACGCGGACGCGGACGCCGACGGCGAGGTAGTCGCTGGCGCCAGCGATGACGACACCGACTAGCACGACGCCGACGCCGACGTCGACGTCGACAACGACGACGACGCCGACGACGGCGACAACAACGCCGATCACGCCGAGACCACCGACGACGACGCCGACGACGACGACGACGCCGACGCCTGCGGCGACGACGACGACGACAGCGACGACAATGACGACGACGACTACGCCGACTTTGACGCCACCGACGCCGACGCCGACGCCGACGACGCCGACGCCGATGACGACGCCGACGACGGCGACGGCGACGGCGACGACGCCGACGCCATCGCCGACGACGACGCCGACGCCGACGTTGACGCCGACCCCAACGCCGACGCCGACGCCGACATCGACGCCGCCGCCGACGACGACGACGACCACGACGACGACACCGACGCAGACGCCGACGCGGCGGAGAGCACGACGACGACGCCGATGTCGAGGTCGACACCGGCGCCGACGTGGACGTCGTCGCCGACTTCTACTATGACGTCGCCGATAAGCACGACGCCGACGACGCCGAGGTCGAAGACGACGACGGCAACGATGACGACGCCGACGCCGACGACGCCAACGCCTGCGACGACGACGCCGACGCCGACGCCGATGCCGACGCCGACGCAGACGCCGACGCCGACGCCGACGCCGACGTCGACGACGCCGACGCCGACAAGCACGACGCCGACCCCGACGTAGAATATGACGACGACGGCGACACCGACGCCGATGCCGACGTCGACGCCGACAAGCACGACGCCGACGAGCACGACGTTGACGCCGACGAGCACGACGTCGACGACGACGACGACGACGACGACAACGCCGACAACGCCGACGCCGACGCCGCCGACGCCGACGCCGACGCCAACTTCGACGCCGACGCCGACGACGAGAACGACGACGATGACGCCGACGACGACGCGAACACCGACGCCAGCGCCGTCGGCGACGCAAACGATTACGGGGACACCGACGTCAACGCCGACGACGACGACGACTTCGACGAGCACGAGTCCGCGGCGTCGACGTCGACGCCGACGACGACGACGCCGACGTCGACGCCAACGCCGACGCAACGCCAACCCCGACGACGACGACGACTCCGACGCCCACGACGCCGACGACGACGACGCTGACACCGATGCCGACGCCAACGCCGAACATGACGTCGACAATGTCGACGAGTACGACGCCGACGCCAGCGACCACGAAACGCCGACGCCGCCGCCGCCGGCGACAAAGACGACGACAACAACGCCTTCGCCGACGACGACCACGCCGACCCCGACGCTGATGCCGACGACGACGTCGACGCCGACGCCGACGCTGACGCCAACGCCGACGACGAGACGGGGACGACGACACCGACGCCGATGCCGAGAAGTCGACGCCGACAGGCCGCTGGCGCTTTATCCCTGCCCGGGCCCCAGATTCCCAGGCCCTGCTGGAGCTCGGAGGGAGGGTTTATTCCAACATCGTTGATGACTCTTGGGTTTACACTGGTCCTCCTCCTCCTCCTCCTCCTCCTCTCCTTCCCGATGGCTGCACGCCACCCTCCCCGAGGCCCCCCTGGGGCCCATGGGGGCAGGAGCCGGGCCGAGGATACAAAGCTGAGGGCGTCACGTCACCCTCTCCGAGGCGGGAGGGTGGCGTGACGCCCAAGCCGAGCCTCTCGGAGGGTGGGCAAGCGCCCAGCGGCTCGATGCTCTTCCAAGGGCCCCCCATGACCTCCCGACCCGTTCCCTAGGATGCATCATCGGTGCAGAGCTGTTTCCTGATGTGGGGGCCCGAGAGCGGACCTCCATCGGCTACACGCAAGAGTGACCCTGGGTAAGAGTGACCTTTGGTGCGCGGCGTTTGGGGGGCCGCGGGAGGACCGAACACAAGCGCGCAAGGCGCTACTACCGCACCGCGTTCGGCGGTCGGGGAACCCCATTGGGCCCGCACCAAAGGTCACTCCGGCGACTTACGTCTCGTCGACTCCAGAGGGCCCATGAGCGTTCCCCGACATCCGAGGGGGGCTAGAACATTGCACCAGGACCTTTGGGTTGAGATTCCAGTCGAGGTTTGAAGCAATTCAGATCGGTCTATGCGTCTGGCGGGCTATGTTTGTTAATTCTGGAAGGTGAGAGTTGGACAACACCAGCCGCCTCGATGTTTCCTGGGCCGCCGCGTGTCTGGGGATCGCCGGGCGGAGGGGCGGGTGCGGGCTGAGCCCTCGGCGGCTCCAGCTTGAAGTGGCCGTATACGCTGGAGAACAGCATATTGTACTTCAGCGATATAAGCGGCACCGAAGCCGCGCCGTAGGCCAGCGCCTGGTTGGCGGGGTTGGGGCCCACGGCCGCGTCGATGAGGCTGCGCGCCTGGATGACCAAACATTGGTGGCACGCACCAGGGAGTGGGGCGGGGCGGCCTTCTGAGAAGGCAGGAGGGCTCCTTAGACACCCTCACGACTTGTGTGAAGGCTTCTCAGGGAAATCCGACCCCTTCTCTAAGCGCCTTGGCCTCTGATGCCGCCCACCCTATAGCCCCACCCCCCTTTGCGCGCCGCCGGCAAACCTCTGCAGACGCAGAGCGCTTCGGAGGTCCGACGCGGTTTTCTCCGCCAGCGCCAGAATCCCCTCCCGGACCTCGTGGCGGCGCCGGAGGCGCGCGTCGCGCGCCCGGGGAGGGGCAGCGCGGAAGGGGGTGCGGCGCCGACCCCGAAAGTCGGCGCGGACTTCCGAAAGAGCTTGTGCTTGGCACGACGGAGACGTGCCATGAGGGCCAAGGGCCGTTTCCTGACAATCTCGGGTGCCAAGGCCCATGGAGGGCCCCAGGGAGCCTCAACACGGCCACCACCACCACCACCACCACCACCGCCACCACCACCACCACCACCACCACCAACAACAACAGAGCCCGTTCGCCGTCGTCTGCTTTCTTCTCGTTCCCTTTCCCCCTCCCCGTCGCAGCGCAGCACAGACTGCTGGGAGCTGGCGGCGCCAGTTGATACATTGGCCACCAGAATCTCACTCATTCGGCGGACCCGATTCCTTCATGGCGAATGCGCTCAAGTGGGCGACGATCGAAAACGGGTCTTACGCGAGATGACGTAGCGATCGTAGGCGGTGACTTACGCGGTCCGCCAGCGTGGCACGCTATGCTTGAAGCGAGGGCGCTTATGCGCGAGCTTGCGCGGGCAGCTTACGCGCCAAGGTCGGCGACGACGACCCCGTGTTTTGGCGTCGCTCAGATGGCTTCTAGTATCCTCTGAGGACGAGGCGGCGCGCCTCCCGCACCAGCGCGAACTGGAAGCAGGTGATCGCCGTCTGCGGCCCTAGGGCGCGGGCTTGTATGGTCAGCCGCGCTGGGAGCGCGGCCGCGGGAAGCGGCGCCGAGGACGTCAGCGAGAGCTTCGTGATCTGCGGGATCGTGAACTCCACAAGCGTCGCGGAGCACAGGGCAGACGCGACGCCTATCTGCGGCAGGACGTCCACGGTGCGAATGCGCGCGCCCCCGGCGCCAGACATGGCTCCGGAGCGACCCGGGGAGACGGCGCGAGGCGCTGGGCTTGAGCCTCCTCCCGCCCGCTCCTGCTCTTCTGCTCCTGCTCCCCCCTCTTTCACAGCGAACTCCAAAGCCTCCTCCTGTGCACCATCCCGGCTCAACCTTCGAGCCGCCGCCCGAGCTCTGGCGCGGCGAGGAGGCGCCCGCCCAAGGCGGCACAGTCGAGACAAAGACCGGAAGCGCCATGTTACGGTCGAACCTGGGACATGAGAACATCCCTCAAGAACGCGAGACCCTCCGCCAGCCAAAACGCACAGAGCAACCAAGGGTACCCTCCCCAGGGTGCACAAGAACATCCAACAACCACGAGCACGAGCATTCGGGTACACTCCCCGAACCGACCTTGATCTTAGACATCGTTCCGACTGGAAGCCGCCTTCGCCCCCCCGCCCTCCCGGGGAGGGGGGCATGAGGGCGCATGAGACGATGCAGGTTCTGGAAGTCCTCGGTGGAGCCCAGCCCTCCCCGCCATCGCTCGGACGTCCATTCCCTGTGCATTCTCCGATCTCGTGCGTGTGCTTTTTGTGCTCGATGATCCAGGCTGCTTCTCGACGGTCCTCGCCGCGAAACAACGCAGACGTCCGAGCGATGCCAAGAGCCCTCAGGCAGGGGTGGGGGCAGCCCTGGCCGCCGCGCGCGGGCCGCGCGAGCGGGCGATCCCGCTGCGCCGCGGGCGCCCGGCGCAGGCGCGGGCGCGGCGCGACCACGCACTCCTGGAGCGCTCTCCCAGCGCTGCGGGAGCTCCAGGAGCCGAAGACGGAGGAGGCGGGGAGCGGCAGGAACTGCTGCCCTCCTCGTCCTCCTCCTCCGCCTCCTCCTCATCCTTTTCCTCCCCTTGCCATCGCTCGGGCGTCCATTCCACGTGTGCTTTCGATTTCGTGCGTGCATTTTCGCGCAAGGTGATCCAAATTGTCCTCGATGGTCCTCGCCCCTCGCCGAGAAAAATGGACGCCTGAGCGATGCCAAGCCCTTCTTACCTCTGGAGGAGATCATCCCGAGGGGCTCCTCGCCGCCCTCCGTGGGACGCCTCTGCAGATCCTTCTGGGCGCGCCGCAGCGCGTGGGCCTCACTGCGCCGCCCTCCGTGTGAGGCCTCTGCCGGTCCTTCTGCGTGGGGTCGGTGGCCCGGTCGCCGCGCGTCAAGTGCCGGCGCCAGAGGTCCCACGCAGTGCCACTGCGCTGGCTGGAGGACTTCGGGAGGCTTCCGAGGAGGCCACCGCGCTCTGATGCCACGCGGTGTCGCTGCCCGGCTTTTTTTGGGGGGGAGGCCCCTGTAGAGATTCCTGGTCACGCAGTGGCTGGGAGTGCTACGGGCGCCTCGGGGAGCCAGGAGAGGAAATGGCAGAGCCTGGGAAATTGCGAGAAGGCTCTGGGGAAACTCCTGCGGGGCCTGTGGACAACTTGCCGAACTTGGAGGTACCCGATGTAATTCTACATGATTGCAGCAAGTGGTCCACCACGCTGCTGCTGTCGGAGAGTCTCGTGCTCCTGCAGATACACAAAGCTACAATGCTGCAAGAAAAATGGCACCACGCGCTGCCGCAACAGAGCTTCGTGTCGCTGCGCCGCGACGATGTTGCAATGATACGGTGGGGGAGCGATACAACGCTTCAATGCTTCAAGAAGCATCCCACGAGCAGCTGCTTGTAAGTTTTGGGCCTGCAGCTGACAAGGCCTCAACCCTCCAGTGCCAGTCGATTGGTTTGCCCCAGGTGTAAGCAGACGAGTCCTACCCCGAACGTGTCACCGATGCAGTGCCGCTCGAGGTAGCCCCGCGCTGCAAACCTTCAGTGCCGAGAAAACGTGCATCTGGAGCCCTCACGCATGACCGTCTCAGAAGCGGCGCTGTCCATACCAAGGAGGCAGGCGGTGCCGCATCGAGAGGAGTCCTCAATTCCTCTTGAGGCGCACCTGGTCGCAGAGGTCTGCCAGATCTGCGACTCGCGTCGCACGAAGCCCAGCTGCCTTCACGCTGTGGTCAGTCATCTGGCCCGGACCGCAAGGCACGCGCGCTTGTTCCTCGCGCCCCTGCGGAGTGTGGAGAGCCGGAGCTTTTTATGCGGGGGCACCGGCTCAATCCCTCGTGGACCCGAGGAAGGGGAAGGACCCCGAGTCTTCGTCAGGCTTTCGCCTAAAGGCGGCCAGCCTCTCTCGCAGGAACGCCTCCTCGTCCGCGCTGATCAGTAGCCGCTCTGGCTCTGCTGCGTTGTCCGACAGAGACGAGTCTCGCATGGATGGGCTGTACATGACGACTTTCGGCAGGTTCTCGCAGCTCTTGCCCAGACGCGGCAAATGCAGGTACACGTCGGTCCCGAAGCCATGCATCGACAATATCTTGAGGTCCCCTCCGAAGTACTGCGCGTACAGTCTGCTCAAGGTCAGGCCCACGCCATAGCCTGCGAGCACCCCGCCAGCGCGCTGGCGCTGCAAAGGGTTGCTGGCGCTGTCTGCGGAGCTCGGCCGGGAGCTTTTCTGAAACAGGGAGCCCCAGGGCGACTTCTTGTAAGTGCTGTACATGAACTTCCAGACGTCCTGCATGCTGGCTCTGGATATCCCGCCGCCTTCATCGCTGATCTTGATCGTGATGTCCTCGTGGCCATGCACGATCCTGCAGTGCACCGGGGGGAGCGGGTCGTCGAACCCCTCGGCGTGCTGCTCCACGGTGGCGCGGCACGCGTTCTTGAACACCTCCGTTAACATGTAGTTCAGGTGCATGGGCACGTACGTGAACGTCCCCGGTGTGTCGTCGTGCACGACGATGTGTGGGGCCTGGCCCTTCACGGCCCTGCAGAGCGCCGCGCTGTCGCGCCCAGCTTTCCTGCAGAGCTCGGCAGGATTGCACTCCAGCTGCAGGATGCCCGAGTGCCCCTCTCTGTTCGACGATGACTCGATGTGGTGTTGCAGCAGGAAGCGGAGCCCGATGCGCGCCATGAAGAAGCGCCGCAAAATGGCGTCCACTTGGGGCTGCACCTCGCTGTAGCCTGGCCCCAGCTCCGCCATCAGGTGCTGAACCCCGAAGGCCATCGCCTGGATCACCTCGGTGTGCTCCTCGAATATCTCTCTCAACTTCTCGGTGAACCTCTGATCTCCCTCTGGCGAGCTCGGCACCTCTTCGTTGTCGAGGTCCTCCACGAACTGCGTGTACCAGCCGATGACGTCCCGGACCCCCGGGCGCTCGCCCAGGTTGTAGGGCAGGGACCGCAGCTCCAGCACGCGCTGCGCGAAGCGGATGCGCAGCTCCCTGTGGAGCTCCACGCCGAACGCCATGCGCCGCCTCCTGCTCAGGCCGATGTCCCTGAGGTCCTGCAGCGACACCGCCGTGGTCCCCTGGCTGCCCCAGTGCTCCACTGCCCCGGTGCACCCCGCACCCGGCGCCGCCCCATGCGCGGCGGCGCCCCGCCGCGCGCCCTGCTGCGCTCGCTGGTGCGCGCTGCTCTGGCTGCCCCCACAGGCCACGCCGCGCGCCGCCCCGACCAGGCCGTGCCGCGGGTCCTGCTGCGCCCACCGGCGCAGCCGCCAGGCCAGCGCCGGGCGGGTGCCGCTGGGGGGCCGCATGCCGCCGCCAGCGTGCGCCAGGCGCCAGGTTGCCTGGGCGTGGGGGGGCCGAGGCGTCCCCTTCCCAGAGATCTGGCGCCTCGAAGCTGTGGCGGCCTGTCTCGGGCCCTGGGGCCGTCAACAAAAACAGCTTGGAGGAAAAGCCGGCCCCCGTGGAAGGATCGACAGGTCCGGGAGCCTCCACACAGCGAACACATTGGAGCGTCGGATGGCTGGTTTTCGGCCCCGGTTTCGTGCCTGTCCCAAGCCCGAGGACGGGGCAGGCACGGGTCTGAAGCGCCTGGGCTGAAGGGTCTGGAGAGGAACCCTCGGTGACGAATGGAAAGGGCAATGCGTGCCCATTCCCTCGCCCTGAGCCCTTCCCCAAGGACACCACAACCCGCCGGCTGAGGTGCAAGGGGGGAAGGGATGGCGGAAGCGGGGATGCGATGGATGGAAAGGGGATCGAAAGGGGGGTCGGCGGGGATGGAAGGGGGCCGGTAGGAGAGTACGGGAGACGCCAGGGATGGAAGGGGGGGCAGAATGGGGAACGTAGGATGACGCCAATAGTATGCACCAGCAGCGATACTGTTGGCGCCCCCCGAAAAGGGGATTCACAAAGAGCGGGGCCCCCGTCCTGGTTCCGTTCCTTGGGCCAGCAGAAGCTACGGAAACAGACCTGCGCGAGGTATGAATACAAATGAGCTAGCGAGGAGGGCGAGGGGGAGAGGGAAGAGGCGGCGAAGGAGGTGAAACGACGATACGATAGGACGAAGGAAGCTGAGGCGGGGAGGACGAATGGAGGGCGCTGCAAAGCTCATTCGCCCCAGCGGATCTGCATTCGGCTCTCAGACAATGTATCCAACGCGAAGACAAGATAAACCCATATTTCGTCGTCGTACATTGGCCCCAGAACTCTCGACCTTTTCTTCGGCGACGGATATCCGTCGTATATCGTTTTCTGTTGGTCACGGGGGCGGTGAAACTGATAAAGAATGCCTGTCGTGATTTTAGTCCGCGACGCCTCGAAATCTGGATTTCCAACCCCGGACCTCTTCTGGGGCCCTTCTTGACTTCCCGGGTTACAGGTTACGGGTTCCGGGCCGATTTCGGTGGGTTCTGGGTTCCCGGGCTCCTGGGTTCCCGATCGATCTCTTCAGCGAAAACCACTCACTGATTGGGGCTTTACTCTGGTGTAATTCAATCTGTGTGGAGCAAGCTACCGGGTGCACTCTACGTGCGGCTGGAGGCGCGCGCCCACGAGGCCCCCACGGGCGGGCTCTGGGCGCACACCCGGCGAGCCCGGCCCAGAGCACGAGGAGGCCCACGGGGCGCCCACGAGGCGCCCACGAGGCGCGCACCCCAGGGAAGCCGGCCAGTGCACGGGGGAACTCAGCACGCGCACGGCGCGCCCCCTGGGTGCCCCGTAGGGAGTCCACAGAGGGCGTAGGCACCGAGCCACGAAGACGGGCCCCAATCCGCGAGACTGGCCGCGTCGCGATGCGAACGTTCGCGCGAGGCGTGCTCTCGGAACCAACGTGGCTTCATGTTCGTGCGAGTCCTTCTTTCGCTCCTGACCCGTGGGCGGGCACTGGGCGAATACCTGGGGCTCCCACACGGCTTATTTACACGTCGTTCATGTCTAATCGTGCTCATTTCTAATTGTGCTCGTTTCTAATATTCCTGGCCCCTTAGTGGCCAGGGAGAGGCCCAGGATAGAAGAGTTAGAAATGAAAGGATCTTGGCCCCCAAAAAATCAAACGACTTTCGAAGAATTAGAAATGAAGCACGTGTAGGGGCACCAGAACCCCCTCGTGGTGCTACCATGATCTAGAGTAATAGGCGCCCACGAGCGGCTGCCCTCTTTTTGTGTTCACCCCTTTTAACTTCTTGCTCTCCTCCTCTCATGGCTTTTCTTCCTAAGCGCAGCAACCACCCAATGAAACACATATTGACCGAAGTGATCCAGCAAATCCCTCCTCCCTCCCCGGACCCCTATCCTCCCCTCCCCCTCCTTCATTCCTGATCCCCTCCCTCCTCTCCGTCCTCCCCTCCCCTCTCCTTGCCCCTTCTCCCTCCTTCTCCATCGTATCGCCACTCCGTCTCCTCCATCCTCCATCGTCCCGCCTCCTCACCTTTCCCTCTCCTTCCTTCCTCTCCGTCCTCGGTGTACAGCAGCAGGTAGAGAAGACGGTGGCCGCGAGCAACTTATAGTCTGCTGCGCTCTCAGTGCTCCGCCGCAGCCCGCAGAACTCTCGCAGGGTGAGACCAAAGGAAGTTGCCAGCGTGCTCCCGTCGGGGAGGCAGGCAGTGAAGGCAGAGTGCTTTCGCCATCCGATTGTGATCCCAAGCACGCGGCGCTTGAAAGAATCGAGGCGGCTGGACTATTGTCATGTTTGGCTTCTGGAGGTCTGTTTCGGGCTCCGGGGCCGTCAAAGACGATCCGGGACCAAAAACTGGCCCTGAGGCAAGGTACCAGATGTCTGGCATGGCTATCTAAGTGTCTGGCCATGGCGAAGCACGACGTGTCTTGACTGTGGGCCCTGGCTGACCGTACGACTGTCGCGGTCGCTGTGCAACTAATCAGATGGCCCCTTCAGGGCCGGCTAAACAGACTCACCTTTGCATCGACTGAACTTTTTCTGTGGCATGTAGGTCTGGCAAACAGGCCAGGGACCGCAGACAACGGCTGCTCGCTGCTCGCCTTCTCGCCCCCCACGTCCGCCGGATTGGCCGATCACTTAGAAACAGACAAATCGGCATGAGCACAAACTTTCGGAGGTCTGCGCTGATTTCTTGGATCGGCGCTGGACACCACTCCCTGGCGAGTGGAGCGCCGCCAGGAGGGTCCAACGAGCCTCGGCCACGAACACGCTCCCCGGAACGGCCTGAAAACCAAAACCCCTCCTGAACCCAAAGCGCTCCTTACTTCAGCGTCTTGGCTGTAGCTGGTAACTTCCTCTAATTCCTATTTTTTCATCGTCCCGAATCTCCCAGACCATGGGCCTCTCGCGACGCGTGGGCCCCTGCAGCTCTCGGAAACCCCATCCCCGGGACCAGCTCTCTTCGCCATGCCCGAAGGGCCCGAGGCTCGAAATCGGCTCCAGCGTTGACCCCGAGCAGAGAGGTATTGCACTGTGGATGTCCAAGGCATGAGAATCATGTTGTCAAGCTATGCGGTGGAAGCTATGTGGTGCACGCTATGTTGTGCAAGCCACGCGGACGCGGTGCAGGCTATGCCGTGTAATCAAGCTATGCGGTGCAACATCTGTGGAGTATGCTATATGGTGCCAGCCATGTTTTTGTTGCTTGGAGAAGAGGAGAACAAACATCCCACCAATATGATGTCAGCCATGTGATACAAACAATGAGGTGTAAGCTATGTCGTGGAAGCTATGTCGTGCAAACTGTCGTGCAAAAGCTATGCAGTGCAAGCTATGCGGCCACCCACGAGGCGCCCACGAGGCGCGGTCATGGGCGGCCATAATCCAATAGCCCTTATAACTGCGACGAGGCGACGATCGAAAGCAGTGCCCCGGCACTGCTTTGAACGCGTTCAAAGCAGTGCCCCGGCACTGCTTTGAACGTATGATATGATGATATGATGATGATTATGATTGATGATGATGATGATTTTTCCAGCGTACACTGTCCGCAACTGCGGCAATCAACATCATGTTCCACTTGCCCGCAACTGCGGCCATCACCAACACTGCCCCTCGAAGCTCCACGGAGGGCGCTCGGCAGGTCGCCCGCTCGAGCCCCACTCGACTTCACGCTGAGGAGGCGAGCCCTCAGGGGCATTGTCCGCAACTGCGGCATGATCAGAGGGCCACCACTGCGCGCCATCAGCGCCCCATTCGCTCGAGCTCCAGTCCCACCAGGACCAGCCCTGCCATCTCGTGGCGGGACTGCGCGCCTCCCATGCGCCGCTGCCGCTGGCGTCCCAGGACCCAGCCGCCACTGCGGCACAAGAAGGGGTCGCATCGTCGCCGTTGGCAGCTTGCGGCGGTGGCGTGTTCCCAGCTCGCTCAGCCCCAGCGTCTCTCCCCGCAACTGCGGTTCCCATCTGGGGTCGGACGCCCTTCCCCGCAACTGCGGTGTCCGCGTAGCTGCCCTTCTTGCCGCCCTTCTTGCCGCCCTTCCTGCCGCCCTTCCTGCGTTCCAACCTCGCGGCGAGTCTTTCAGGTGACCTGCGGCACGTATTGTGCGTGAAAGCCACCAGAGGGAAGTGCGCTCCGTGCCTCGCCCTGCCGAAGGCGCCATGCCATATCTTGTCGTCGAGGTTGCCCTGCTTCACTCTGAAGGGATGGCGCACCCAATCGTCGCGTTCCCTGCGCGCCATCCTTTGCTCGAACTCCGCAACTGCGGTCAAGGATTCGCCAGATGGCGTCAGGAAGGCGCGCATCTTGTTTTCAACGGGCTCAGCCTTGGGCACGTAAGTCTGAAGCATCTTCCCAGGGCCATTCGTGTAGTCGAAGACAGGGAAAGACGGATCATGCTGGGTCGTCAAGAATCCGCCCTCACGGTCGTGCAGAACACTCAGGCCATGGTGAAGCTTGTACTGCCCAGGACAGTTTATGAACAAAATCGCCATGCTGTCTGCCCTGGGCTGGCCGCCTGCTGTCTTCCAGGGGGTCCACGCGGCGACGTCCACAGTCAGGCCGCAATTGCGGCACCAGGACACAAGCTGGAACATGCACATGTTGAAGTCCCCCATGCAGACCTTCACGTCCCATTCCCTGACGTAGGCGACGAACCAGTTGTAGAACTCATGGAGCTTCGTGACGCCCCAGTCTTGGTTGGCCAAGCTGTGGTGGACGTGCACCGCCATGACGTTGAAGGAGCCCCCCAAATGGGTCACGGCCTGGTCCAGGTGGACGCGCACCACCATCGCCCTGGAGTACTTGTTGTGCAGCTTTGGCGCAGGAGCCTCCGCAACTGCGGACTGTTTCTTCTTCTTCTTCGTTTTGGACTTCTCCTGCTTGTGGAAGAGTCTCGCAAAGTCTACGTGTTCAATGTGGCCGCCACTGCGGTCCCTCATGCCAACAAGGAGGGTCCCTGATGGCTCGCCGCCCTTAACGCACAGGTAGTTGTATTGAGTCCGACTCCGAAACCTATCGTCCGCAACTGCGGCTGCACTGTCCCTCGCGTCGTGCTCCCCACTGAGTACCGCGCAGGTCTCGTCGTCGCACTCGCAGAGGGCGATGATCTGGGCAGGGTTCGCGCGGAGCTGCGCCCACTCGTCCGCGCGTTGCGTGGGTCTAGCTGCAGTCCCTCCGAAGTTGGCCACGTAGAAGCCGACCCGTCCCGCTTCGAACTCCGTTTTCTCCTCCCATGCGTCGACAAGAGCTCTTTGTTTTTCCGACAGATTGCTTGTCTCGATGATGGGCACCCGTTTCCAGGGTCTCCGCGACGACAACACTCTCGGCATGTAGGAGTCATGTGCTGCCGCAACTGCGGCTCCCGCACCTCCCTGGGACTCAGCCTCGTCAGCGGAGGCAGCCGAGGACGCGACGGTGCTGTCGCCATCTTGCGTCCGCTGGTCGTCGTCATCATCCGCAACTGCGGCTTCCTCGTCTTTGCCTCCCTCCTCCTCCTCAGCGTTGTGGATGAACACCGTTCTGGCGAATCGAGGTCCACGGTCCATACTCCCTGAGGATGCGCTCGGGCGCGCGGGCGGCCACATGCTTGCGTCTTCGCGTGCGCCACCTCGAGCCACGGTGGCTACGGAAATGGATCGTGAATGGGCATGGGGTCGGATGGAGGGAGGAGACAAAGAGGATTCGAGGAGTGGCAGAAGGAGGGCGAGGACTCAAAGGAACCGAAAGAACAACAAATGGACTGGCGGAGAAGCAGAAGGAGGGCGACGATTGCAAGGGACTGTGAAAGGATTATTTTCACAGCAGCAGGAAGACCGCAACTGCGGTTTTGCCTCATCTCCTGCCCGCGCGGGAGCCGCTTGGAAAAACAACTTCCCTCTGGACTTCCTGTGGGTCCGCAACTGCGGCCTGCATCACGCTAGGGCTGGGATTACCAGCGCCATTTGCCCTCCCAGGGTTCTCACTGTTTCCGAATGCACGAACTGCGACAGCGCCGAACGGTTCCCAGACGCCGCGTCGTTCGCGACTTTTTGCAGCCACCCAGCAAACGTGAGCGGCCATTGCTCCTTGTGCTGCTTGCACATCTCCTCGTCCCAATGCGTCTTGAACCATGCCCACTCCCCCCTCTGCTCGTCTGAGAGGACGCCTTTTCCGCGAGCCAGGCGATCCAGAGCTGCCATCCTGTTTTTCTTGATCTTGAACTCCTCGGGATTCCACTGCGCTAGGGCGTGTTTGTTAGCCAAGCCGTTTCCACCGCAACTGCGGCCTCCTTCTTTGCCCTCAAGGCGGCCTCGGCCTCTCGAATCTGCTTCTTGAGATCGTGCAACGCCTTCGTCCTGTCGTTCGCTTCCAGAGCCAGGCGCCGCTTTTTCGCCACCACTGCGGCTTCGTGGTCTCGCTGGGCAGTCAACGCTCGTAGGACCTCGTTGTCCTCCCGCGCCAGCTCTCTCAACCGCTTCTTTTGTTTGTGTCGTTGCTGTCGGCAATCCTGCGCTAGTTTCTCCATGCCCACTTGGCGCAGCATATCTTCCGCCTCGCGGAGCGTTTCTGCCAAGGACGTCGCCACTGCCACCTGCTCGGCCGCCTCTGCGTCGACCACGCAGTCCATGGATACCGAGGATCCTTGAGGCCCAGGTGCCGCAACTGCGGCATCGCACTGTTCCGCAAGAGCCTCGGCCCACGAGGCCTCCTCTTGCTCTTCGTCCTCCTCGTGCTCCTCGTGCACCTCCTCCTCCTCCTCCTCCCCGCCCTCCTCATCGCCCTCCTCGTGGCCTGGCTCCTGGCCTAGCGCTTCGTCGCCGAGCTTCTCCAACACGGAATCTGTGGCGTCGTGTTTCTCGTATTCGTGTATGAGACGCAGCACGTCATTGTAGGACCATTTCAAACGTTTCTGCTCGCATTCTTCCCTCACCTCCGCGACTGCGGTGTCCACTTTTGCTCGCAGCCCCCCTGCTTCCCAGAGTTCCGCCGCCTCTCGGCAAATCTCGAGATCTCCTGACTTGTCGAAGGGCGCTCGAATTCCCACTTTCAGGAAACCTTTCGCGGCGTCCAAGTGCAACTGCACATCCTCCAACACTGACAGCATCAAGTCGGCGCAATCGGAACGCCGCAACTGCGGCACGTGCTTCCCCAACGCCATTTGCTGCACCAGCGCTTTGGTCTCGAGGGCAATGTACCGGCGCTTCACGTGCTGGTTCAAGTCCGTGTCCACGGGCTGCGCAACTGCGGTCGTCCCCCCGCCGTGAATGATCAGCACGTAGCCGCGCTGCCAGGCGAGTCTCCGCACAGCGTCTGCTTTGTGCGGGGAATGGTCGTCGGCCATGAGGATGCGCCACTTTCCCCGCAACTGCGGGTCGTCGGGCCAGGCCCGCAAGTGCCGCTGCAAGAATGATACAACGTCGTCTGCGCGGTAGGACCCCTTCTCGGACGTCGCCGTGCTCACCCAAGACGGATAGCCGCGACTGCGGGCATGTGCGGCCAAGCCCTCAGCGATGACAGATCCCCCCTTGAACATTAGCTCCGCCGGCGGTGGTCCGCAACTGCGGATGTCCTCCGCGTCGCTCGACACCGTCAGGTTCGCTGTCCACCGAGCCCTGCTGTCGTCATGCGCCTCGACAAGCGGGACAATGCCACCCTTCACAGCCAAGGTCGGCTTCGAGGCCGACGACGACTCGTTGTGGTGAAAGGGCGACTGGTCCCAGTTCAGGATGTGCGGGCCGTACCCCAGAAGCTCCTCAGCAGCTGCGCGGACCCTGGCCACGTTCAAGATCATAGTCTCAAAACGAGATTGGAGCAACCATTTTGGCACCTTGTACTTGCGGTTCGGCTTCTTCATGCTCAGGCCGTAGGAGCGCCGCCACTTCACCCACCACCGAGGCCGCAACTGCGGCACCATCGTTTTGCCTCCCCGCTTCATTGTCTCCACGCAGTAGTCCGCGACGAGTTGCTTCGCCTTCGTAACCAGCAGGGATTGGGAGAACCTGGCCAACATCTTGGGCCTCTCCTCCGCAACTGCGGTTCGCTTGGCCACCGCCTTCCAGTCCACGGAGTACCTCATGTGGGACCACACTCGTACAGAGCGGCTTCCAGCCATGGAGCCTTGTTCGGGCGCCCTTGGTTGCCCCGCGCGCGGCGTCGGCCATGCACGCCCGCCGTGCCATGTCCACCTTGTGTGCGCCAGTTTTGAAACCACTTGGAGTCGGCCTGGCGCTGCTGGACGACCCCCATGCCCTTCGGCCACGTGAACCGCCCGCAAAAAGACGCGATTGAATTCCGTGGCAGATCGCCCTCGCCCATCCAACCACACCTGCGTGCGTGCGCCTCCAGTTCTTTGCAAACCAGTTCGCGGTCTCTGAGCATGTGCGGGCACACGCGCCGCTTCTGTTCCGCAACTTCGGGTTTTGGGCGTGCGCTGGCCAGTGCGTGCGCCCTGATCTGCTCCTCCTGCACCGCCTCGGGCATAGCCTCAGCCATGGCAAGCAATATACCCATGTCCTGCACGCCCGTCTGCCACTCTAACGCCGCCATGAGAGCGGGGCGTGGCGCGCTCGCCTCACTCGGCGCCTCTGCTGGTTCGCCCTCGCCCTCGGAGTCGTGCAGGACCATGGGTCCAGCAGGGCCGCTGGCCCCGCAACTGCGGTACGCCCGCACCTCCTCCAAGGTTAGTTCCTGCGTGACAACGAGCATGTCGTGCAACCACGGTTCGTCCCAGCGGCGCACCCCGAAATCGTACAGTTCCTCCCGAAGCCCTTTGCGCGTCTCGGCATTTTGCGGTTTCTGCAACATCATCGCCATAAGGTCAATGCCGCAGTTTCCATCGCAAACAGTCCCTAGGACCCATTGTCCCAGAGGACCGTAGAACCTGTTCAACGCGTCCGCCCCCTCAGAGCACACGCCACCCACCGCAACTGCGGCCACCCAGTGGCGCACCTCATGGAGAGGGTTCTCGTGAGTCACGGGCCTGAGTTCCACCGTTGTCCATTCCCCGAACAGATCCTCAGCAGCGGCGAGTACGCACGCCACGCCGTCGACGGCGCATGGCTCAGTGCACTTCTCCTTTGCCCAAGGCATGTAGAAGTCAAGGAGGTCCTTGCGGTTCTCGCCTTCCCACACGTAAGGTCGACGCCCGAACCGCTAGGCAAACAGCATGAAAGCTGAATACCCTATGTAGGAATTCTCGGACAGAATCTGCCTCAGGAGAGCCATCACGACGTCAGGCACCGTCGCCGCCACTGCGGCCTGGATCTTTGGCGCTTCTTCCACAGGTACACCTTTCTCTGGCGCCAGGGGTGGCGCCGCGACTCGTGGCCGCAAGGCGTCGCCAACAGGCGCCGCAACTCGTGCTGCAGCCTTTGGGTCTGTGCACGGGAAGAATGCGACCTGCGTCTTCGACCAGTTCTCTGGCAGCGGCCGCGCTGGTGGCAAGCGTGCTGGAAGTGGTGTGTCTTTGTCCGCTTCCACTCCCTCAGGAGCTTCAACCGCAACTGCGGTCTCCTGCGCAGCAGGCGGGTCTGGTGTTGCGTGCACTTGAGCTGGAGGAGCTGGGGGGACTGCTGCTGCGGGTGCTTCGGGCGCAGGGGCTGCTGGAGGTTTGGGTTCTGCGGGTGCTTTTGGTGCTGGAGCTGCGTGTCCTTCTTGCGCAGGAGCTGCGAGTTCTGCTGGTGTTGCTGGTGCTATGTGTGCAGGGGCCGAGGGAGCCGCAACTGCGGTGCCGCCTGGAGCCGCAACTGCGGGGGGTGGCGTCGCGCCCGGTCGCCAAGCAGACGGCCGCAAATGGAAGCGAGGCGGCTCAACAAGGCCGTAC
>CAUYUJ010015923.1:90071-184155 GCA_963575745.1 Prorocentrum cordatum | reverse complement strand
CGCTCCCGATGTGTGCTCCCAGATGACGGGTAAGAAATCCCGCCCTCCGACGGACTGAGAAACGTGGCTCCCGCGGTACCCCCTCAGGCAGGGCGCCGCCGTCTGTTCTCGGGCCCACGGGGGGGTCACGTATGTCCACATTCGATTCAAAGGGCGCGCAAACATGGAGTAGCGGTCCATGGATCCGGCGCGCGGTCGCCCAATCCACGGATCGGGGGAGGCGCCCTCCCCAAAATGCGGCCGCTGCCGCCTCGCTCGGCGGCAGAAATCCGCGACTTCCCACGGAAACGGGACCCGCCGCTCATCCACGCCCCCTTTTGATCCAGGTCTGCGATCGCCTGTAAGATTCCCCGCCTCGCGAGGCTCGCGAAGATCGTTCCACCCTTGAACGAAGGATTGCAAAAAGCCTTGGTCGAAGGATTGCAAAAAACCTAGGATTGCAAAAAACCCTTGAACGAAGGGTTTTTTGCAATCCTTGGCTTTTTGCAACCCTTCGGTTTTTTGCAATCCTTCGTGGTGAGCGGGACCCCCACGAGGCCCCGACTCCTTCCCTGGGCCGGGCGGCGCTATGGGCCCGGCGAGGGCGCCCCGGAACCCGAAAATGTCTCGAGGGGCCTGCGTTCCTGCCACCGACACCAGAAGTTGGAGAGGTAGGGGCTCCTCCTCCTCCTCCTCCTCCTCCTCCTCCTCCTCCTCCTCCTCCTCCTCCTCGTCCTCGTCCTCCTCCTCCTCCTCCTCCTCCTCCTCCTCCTCCTCCTCGTCCTTCACCTCCTTCCCCCTCCATCTTTATGGTGGTGGTGGTGGAGAACAGGCCCATCATGTCTGGAACCCCTGAACCCTTCGAAGGCCTGTGTTTCACCCTGGGTTGTTTTTTGCGGTTATCGGGCCCAGCGAAGGCCCCCAGAGGTCCAAAACGGCCAGGCATCCGTCATGCGTTTTCACAGCCCGAGGGGGTCTGGGTCCACATCCACCGCCTGCCGAGGCACCCTAAGCCCCCGCCTCGGACCTGGGGAAGCAAAGACGAAGCAATAACCGCTAAAGGTCTTTAGTTTTGGCCCCCCGCCCCCCTCTTCTCTCCGCGGTGAATAGGACTGGTCTCAAAACCTCCTCCTCCTCCTCCTCCTCCTCCTCCTCCTCCTCCTCCTCCTCCTCCTCCTCCTACGACTCCTCCTCCTCAGTCGTAGCTGTCGTCGTCGTTGTTGCGCGACGGATGCCGCGGGAAAAAGTGATTAGTTACCCCCTATTGGTGGGACCCCGGTCCTTACATAGGCCGCCGAAGAAATAATTACGTACCCCCTATTCGGGGGTCTACAGACCTTTCAGGGTTCCCGATGACGCTACTCCCTGGGCTGGACCTCTCCCAGAATGCTTCCTGACCACAATTTCGAGGCGAACCCAGCCGTGGTGACGAGGGCCTCCCAGGAGGCCCCACCAGAGCGAAAACGAGTCCAAGGTGGGACTTTTTGACACGGTGTTTGGATGGATTCAAAAGGCCTTTCTATGAGGACGCGGTCTCACGCCCTGAAGGGGCAAACGACCACATGTATCATACTTCCTCGCTTTTCGCGCCCCGTCGACCCTGCAGGAAGCACGTGCAGTACCACGCACAGCAATATCCTTCCTCCTTGCCCTTCTCCTTCTTACTCCTGCTGCCCGCGGTTGTTCTTTGATCCCGCGCCGAGCGTTGCTTGCACATGCTTCGCCCACGCGCCCAGAGAAGTATGGCTTGCTCGTTCATTCTGAGATAGCCCCTACGATCGACATCGAGATCAGGCGATGCCCATCATAAGGTCACAGATGCTTTCCAGGCTGGAACTTTGAATGAATTCGGGAACCGTTCTATGAGGGCCCTCGTAATGACAGGACCTGTCCTGGGCTGCGTTCTGGCTGCAATTCCAAGGCGAACCCAGCGCCGTGGTGACGAGGGCCACCCCGGAAGCCCCAGAGAGGCGAAAACGAGGCGACGGCCCAGGGTGGCGACTTGTTGACACGGTGGTTGAATGAGTTCAGATGGCACTTCCATGAGAAGATCCTCGTACAGGAAGAAAAACTCGATGCCGCTGCCGCCGGGCGCGCCGTACCCGAGCAGCGCAGCCAACCGGCGGGCCAGCGCCGACTTCCCGCAGCCGGGGGGGCCCGCGAGGACGCAGTCGTGGCCAACCGCGAGGTCTTGCGCGAGGGCTCGGAGGAGGGCCAGCCGAGACAGCGGCCCGGATCCCAGACGGCGCGACTCGTGCAATCGGGGCGCCTCTCCTGGAGGCCGGACCACCACCACCACTGAGCCGAGCAGCCAGAAGGGCGCGTGGGCACAAGAGCGCGCGATTGGCAACTCTTGAGGAAAAGACGGAAGGGCGGCTCCAGGAGGAGGAGGAGGAGGAGGAGGAGGAGGAGCAGGAGGAGGTGGAGGGGGGCCAGGAGTCCAATTGTCCGACCGCCGCAGGGCCATCGAGGGCGGCTCCAGGAGGAGCCCCCCCGGGGAGCCAAGACCCCCGACGTCGTGTTTTTTTTCACGGCGTCGACCCCCCGAGGTCTGGACCCCTTCCTCGGGACCAGTTCTTCATCCTGCATCGTTGTGTGTCGATCCCGAGGCCTAAAAGGGGCCCCCGGGAGGCAGAGGATAATGAAGAACCTCCCGTCGTGATTTTGCTCACAACGCGAGGGGGTCTGGGCCCCAGGGCCGCGGAATGAAACAGCAAACAACGCGGCGGATTTCCATGCTTCACGCCTCTGCATGGGAGCTGCCCGCGCCAGGCCCAGGGGGCCCGTCAAGCGCCGGCCCCCCCGGGGAGAACTTCCCCGAGAACTCCCCCGAGGCATCATGACTTTGTCCCGCCGTGGACCCCGAGAGGCATGGACACCTACGAGCGGGACGCGCACGGGCATACCTCAGTAGTGGAAAGAATTGGTTTTCAAAATGTTTGGTCGCCGCCACGCCCTCTGCGTGGCTGCAACCATTTTAAAACCCTAAAACCAATGAGATTCACGAATAAAGTACCTCCAACTACGCTGCCCTCTCCTCGGAGACGCGAGGCCGGCCAGAACATGCAGCAGGACCATCTTGCAAGGATGCCGCTTCCCGAACGGTATGGCCAAACAGCGCCCGCCACGGAGTTCATGACTGCGTCCTGCCGTGGACTCCCAGAGCCCAGGTCCCCCTGCGGTCATGACAAATTCCTGACAGGAGGTGTTGCGCTATGTTCGGCCTCCGGGGGCCCTCGCCAGGCCCCAGGGCCGTCAAGAGACGACTCAGGATGCAAAGCCGGTTCCGGGGAATGGGTCGAGACCTCTGGGGTGGACGTCATGACAGACCATGACGTCGGGGGTCTGGGAGGTATGGGCACCTGCAGAATGTCCGTACCTCTGGGGGTCCACGGCAGGACAAAGTCGTGCCGTCCGGCCTCCTGGACATCGGCGGCTCTGTCCCGCCAGCTTGTCTGTGGGCTCTGGCAAGTTTGTTTGCCTGGATGGGGGAGGCGCGCGGTCAGACCAGAGAGGGAACCTGGGCTTCACGCAAGTCGGGACTCACTTGCGCGCCACTTGCGACGAGAAATCTCCAGGAGACACCACAAAAACCGTGCGACCCGACGCTGCGGGCAAGAGTGCAGCACCGCGAAGAAATCACGACCGAAGCCCGAGACCCAAGCTGTCTGCGACACCTCTCGAGCCCGACCGAACCGTGATGGCACCGGGGGCCCGAAGCAGGGCAGAACGTCGCCCGTTGCGGAACGAGTGCGACGCCAGGATCTCCGTGGACGAGAAAAGCAGCTTCCAGGAGGCTCCGAAGGCTTTTGTCGGGCATGTCCCCCTACAGGCGGATTGTGAAAGAAATCAAAAAATGTCAACCATAGACCCCAACAAACATAAGATAACAGAAAGATCGCCCCAAAACAATGTTTTACTATTTCGGGGTACAGTGAAACCGTATAGTGAGGACGCGTGGTAAGGACGCAAGACCCTTGGAGGCCGAAGTCGAAGTATTCTGGGCGGCAGGCGGCCAAACCCCCAGGGACGCAAGGGTACCCTTGGGACGGGCCGCAGAGGCAGAGGCAGGCAAGGACCCAAGGGCACCCTAGAAAAAGTCGTTTGTCCTTACTATGCGCGTTGACTGTAGTCTTGGAAGCCTGGAAATGGGCACCAACACCAATACAGGGGTTTGCCTCCACAGGGGGAAGATGATCCTAGATTTCGGTGTTGGTGGTAATATTTCGGTCACCTTGGAAGCCAGAATATTACCACCATCACCGATATCGGATTCTCCTTCCATCGGTGGATGCACACCGCCGATATTGGTGTTGGTGTCAATCTCTAGGCCTGCGATAGTCCTCCTGTGGACGGACACGCCCGACGCCAAGCTTCCAGGAGGCTCCCCAAGGCAGGCGGAGCATGCCAGCCGAGGGGCCACCGCTGTCTCGGCGGGGGCCCGCCTCCGAATGGCGGCCGAGAGCCGCCGGAGCTGCGGCAGGTCCACGAAGGCGCCCGGCGGGGGCCTCGGGGCCAGGGGAGGGCGGGCGGGTCTGCGAGGCACGGAGGGGGGGGGGCGGCCGAATAAAACGACGCGAAGATCGATACAAAATCGGATCGGGATAACTCGAAATCTCTGAGAATCGGCGGGTTTGGAGGATGTATCGGGCGCCGCGGCCGCTCCAGAGCGTTCCGGAACGCTCTGAGAGCGCTCCGGAACGCTCTGGAACCGAAAGGGGGGGGTCCGAAGGGGGGCTCGAAGAGCGTGGCGGGAGGCACGCGCGCGGACGAGCGGGCAGCGGGGCTCGGGGGAACCCGCGCCCGCAGGAAAGGAAGCGGGCGCCGAGCGGCTCGGCGGCGGCCGCGGGGAGGGAGGTGACTCCTTCGGCCCCGGGGATGCCTCCCCGCGGGTTCGGGCCCCCCCCCCCCCGGGGCTTCCGAGGGCACGCAGCGCTGCGTGGAGAGCGCCGCCCTCGCAGGCTTGAAGCACCCCGCGCCCGCGGGAAGCGGGGCCCGAACGACTCGGCGGCTGCGGCGGGGGGCAAGGTCGCACGTTGGGCCCCCCTCCCAAGGGCTCCGGGGGCCCACTGAACTCCCGACCGCACGTGGCGCTTCCTTCTGGACGCGTCGCCGTCGGGGGCTCGAAGAACCCCCGCGCCCGCAGGAAAGCGGGCGGGGGTCGAACGACTCGGCGGCGGCAGCGGGGAGGCAAGGTGACCCGTCTGGCCCCACTCCCTCGCCATGGGCACGGGGGGCTTCCGACCCCCCGAATCTGGAACGTTGCCGCGGGGCGCGCTGCCCTCGGGGGCTTGGAGAATCCCGCGCCCGCAGGGAAAGAGGCGGGCGCCGAACGACTCGTCCGATGGTTGCGCTGGCGCTCGGGCGCAGACAAGCCTCTCAGTCCGCCAAATCTATTCAGCAGCCGCCCTGCCGGCACAACTTCCGCTGCCCGACCCGCCCGACCCACCTACCCGACCCGCGCGACCCGCAAACTTCCATCCGCTGGGGCTGGGCAGGTCCGCATTGGCGCCCGCGGAGCGCTACGGGCTCAAGAGAAGAAAGACGCCGCAGGTGGCCCCAAGCAGCAGGTTGTGCACCGTAGTGTAACACATCGTGGGCCGTGCGAGACTATGGTGCCGCAGCCGTGACCACCTCGAAGCAATATCACCAATCCTGCTTCTACTCCTCTTCCTCCTCCTCCTCCTCCCACGTCTCCTCCACGTCCTCTTCCTCATCGGCATATTTCCTGTACACCGTCCTCCCCTCCACCTCAATTTCACCCTCCTCCTCCTCCTCCTCCTCATCCTCCTTCTCTTCAGGAATCGATCAGGAATCCATTAAGAACTCATTAGGAATCCTCAGGAGCCCATAATGGAATCCATCAGGGATCCGGAGGGCTCCGCGGGAAACCATCAGAAACGATCAGGAGTACACCAACAATCCATCAAGACCCCGCCAAGACTCCATCTGGAAACCATCCGGAATCCCCAGGCATTCCTTCGACACTCCCTAGAGATTCCCATGGAATCAAATGGAATGTCTGAGGAAATCCTAAGAAATTCCCAGGCATCGCGAAGAATTTCTTAGGAACCCGCAGGAATCACAAAGAATTCCTTCGGAATCCTCAGGGATCCCAGGGGAACCCGTAATGATCCTGTGAGGAACCTCGGAGAAAACCTTCAGCAACCTCTGAGGAACCTCTGATAAACTTCCGACGTGGTTGAAACTGGTACAACTTGTCTGGGATTGGTACGGACATGGTTGGAATCAGTCCCAGTTGGTTGTAAGTTGTCCTATTTTCGGCTTGACCCCCTCCCAGGGGCGATAGCTTTTGAAGCGAACTCCGAGGCCGATAGCGACAGCGGTAAATGATGATGATGATGTCGTTGATGATGATGATGGTGCTGATGATGATGATGATGATGATGACGATGATGATGTTGATGATGATGTTGCTGATGATGTCGATGATATTGCTGATATTGCTGATGGAGTTGATGATGCTGGTGATGAGGAGGATCCGATGATGAGACTATATGGATGGCGATGATGTTGGGGTTGTTGATGTTGATGCTCATGTTGATGGTGGCGATTACGATGATGGTGGTGCTGATGAGGATGATGATGACGATGATGATGATAATGATGATGATGATGATGATGATGATGATGATGATGATGATGATGATGATGATGATGATGATGATGATGATGATAAAGCTGGGTATGAAACACACCGCGGTACACACGGCCCCCATCAATGATGTTGGTGATGCTGTTTGAAACTGATAAGGATGATGCTGATGATGACAATGATGATGCTGCTGATGATGATAATGCTGATGCGGCTGCTGCTGATGATCATGATGATGATGATGCTGAAGATGGTGGTGATGGTGATGAAGATGGTCATGATGCTGCCGAGTATGCTGATAGTGTTGATGTTGAGGTTGAGGTTGATGTTGACGCGGATGATGATAATGCTGATCGTGATCGTCATGATGATGATGATGATGATGATGATGATGATGATGATGATGATGATGATGATGATGATGCTGATGCTGATGCTGATGCTGATGCTGCTGCTGCTGCTGAGGAGGAGGAGGAGGAGAAGGAGGAGGAGGAGGAGGATAGGGAGGAAGAGGGGGAAGAGGGGGATGAGGAGCAGGAGGACTGAGGAGGAGGAGGGAAGGAGGAGGAGGAGGGAGGAGGGGAGGGAGGGAGGAAGGAGGAAGGGAGGGAGGGGAGAGGAGGGAGGCGGGAGGAGAAGGGAGGGAGGAGGGAGGAGGAGGAGGAGGAGGAGGGAGGAGGAGGGAGGGAGGAGGATGAGCAGAAGGAGGACTTATGGTGGCTCCAGGCCTCGGGAGGCACGGCGACGGCAGCCTCACGGGCTCGCCGCTGCCCAGGCTCACCAGGACGTGCCCCGCGCCGTCCCCCGCGGAGGTGGCCGCGCCCCCCTCCCGCAGCTCGAGCGCGCCCTGGCCGCCCTGGTCGCCGGCGTCGAGCTGGAAGTGCCTCTCGGAGCACGTCTGCTCACGACTCGCGAGAACGGCCGTTCGCGTGAGGTCGGGCATGTCCCCCTACAGGGGGATTCTGGACGAACAGTAGAAAAAGATACCAAAACATGCCCAACACATAATCCGAAAGCCCTTATAACGGCGACGAGGCGACGATCGAAAGCAGTGCCCCGGCACTGCTTTGAACGCGTTCAAAGCAGTGCCCCGGCACTGCTTTGAACGTATGATATGATGATATGATGATGATTATGATTGATGCTGATGATGAATTTTCCAGCGTACACTGTCCGCAACTGCGGCAATCAACATCATGCTCCACTTGCCCGCAACTGCGGCCATCACCAACGCTGCGCCTCGAAGCTCCACGGAGGGCGCTCGGCAGGTCGCCCGCTCGAGCCCCACTCGACTTCACGCTGGGGAGGCGAGCCCTCAGGGGCATTGTCCGCAACTGCGGCATGATCAGAGGGCCACCACTGCGCGCCATCAGCGCCCCATTCGCTCGAGCTCCAGTCCCACCAGGACCAGCCCTGCCATCTCGTGGCGGGACTGCGCGCCTCCCATGCGCCGCTGCCGCTGTCGTCCCAGGACCCAGCCGCCACTGCGGCACAAGAAGGGGTCGCATCGTCGCCGTTGGCAGCTTGCGGCGGTGGCGTGTTCCCAGCTCGCTCAGACCCAGCGTCTCTCCCCGCAACTGCGGTTCCCATCTGGGGTCGGACGCCCTTCCCCGCAACTGCGGTGTCCGCGTAGCTGCCCTTCTTGCCGCCCTTCTTGCCGCCCTTCCTGCCGCCCGTCCTGCGTTCCAACCTCGCGGCGAGTCTTTCAGGTGACCTGCGGCACGTATTGTGCGTGAAAGCCACCAGAGGGAAGTGCGCTCCGTGCCTCGCCCTGCCGAAGGCGCCATGCCATATCTTGTCGTCGAGGTTGCCCTGCTTCACTCTGAAAGGATAGCGCACCCAATCGTCGCGTTCCCTGCGCGCCATCCTTTGCTCGAACTCCGCATCTGCGGTCAAGGATTCGCCAGATGGCGTCAGGAAGGCGCGCATCTTGTTTTCAACGGGCTCAGCCTTGGGCACGTAAGTCTGAAGCATCTTCCCAGGGCCATTCGTGTAGTCGAAGACAGGGAAAGACGGATCATTCTGGGTCGTCAAGAATCCGCCCTCACGGTCGTGCAGAACACTCAGGCCATGGTGAAGCTTGTACTGCCCAGGACAGTTTCTGAACAAAATCGCCATGCTGTCTGCCCTGGGCTGGCCGCCTGCTGTCTTCCAGGGGGTCCACGCGGCGACGTCCACAGTCAGGCCGCAATTGCGGCACCAGGACACAAGCTGGAACATGCACATGTTGAAGTCCCCCATGCAGACCTTCACGTCCCTTTCCCTGACGTAGGCGACGAACCAGTTGTAGAACTCATGGAGCTTCGTGACGCCCCAGTCTTGGTTGGCCAAGCTGTGGTGGACGTGCACCGCCATGACGTTGAAGGAGCCCCCAAATGGGGCACGGCCTGGTCCAGGTGGACGCGCACCACCATCGCCCTGGAGTACTTGTTGTGCAGCTTTGGCGCAGGAGCCTCCGCAACTGCGGACTGTTTCTTCTTCTTCTTCGTTTTGGACTTCTCCTGCTTGTGGAAGAGTCTCGCAACGTCTACGTGTTCAATGTGGCCGCCACTGCGGTCCCTCATGCCAACAAGGAGGGTCCCTGATGGCTCGCCGCCCTTAACGCACAGGTAGTTGTATTGAGTCCGACTCCGAAACCTATCGTCCGCACCTGCGGCTGCACTGTCCCTCGCGTCGTGCTCCCCACTGAGTACCGCGCAGGTCTCGTCGTCGCACTCGCAGAGGGCGATGATCTGGGCAGGGTTCGCGCGGAGCTGCGCCCACTCGTCCGCGCGTTGCGTGGTCTAGCTGCAGTCCCTCCGAAGTTGGCCACGTAGAAGCCGACCCGTCCCGCTTCGAACTCCGTTTTCTCCTCCCATGCGTCGACAAGAGCTCTTTGTTTTTCCGACAGATTGCTTGTCTCGATGATGGGCACCCGTTTCCAGGTTCTCCGCGTCGACAACACTCTCGGCATGTAGGAGTCATGTGCTGCCGCAACTGCGGCTCCCGCACCTCCCGGGGACTCAGCCTCGTCAGCGGAGGCAGCCGAGGACGCGACGGTGCTGTCGCCATCTTGCGTCCGCTGGTCGTCGTCATCATCCGCAACTGCGGCTTCCTCGTCATTGCCTCCCTCCTCCTCCTCAGCGTTGTGGATGAACACCGTTCTGGCGAATCGAAGTCCACGGTCCATACTCCCTGAGGATGCGCTCGGGCGCGCGGGCGGCCACATGCTTGCGTCTTCGCGTGCGCCACCTCGAGCCACGGTGGCTACGGAAATGGATCGTGAATGGGCATGGTGTCGGATGGAGGGAGGAGACAAAGAGGATTCGAGGAGTGGCAGAAGGAGGGCGAGGACTCAAAGGAACCGAAAGAACAACAAATGGACTGGCGGAGAAGCAGAAGGAGGGCGACGATTGCAAGGGACTGTGAAAGGATTTTTTTCACAGCAGCAGGAAGACCGCAACTGCGGTTTTGCCTCATCTCCTGCCCGCGCGGGAGCCGCTTGGAAAAACAACTTCCCTCTGGACTTCCTGTGGTCCGCAACTGCGGCCTGCATCACGCTAGGGCTGGGATTACCAGCGCCATTTGCCCTCCCAGGGTTCTCACTGTTTCCGAATGCACGAACTGCGACATAGGACACAAAAACAAAGAAAAACTAACAAACAACTAAAACCTACAAAAAATCAAAAACAAAAATAAACAGAAATAAAGAAAAAAAAAAGAAAGTACACAATGAAACAGGATAAGGACCCAGAACCAAGAAAAAAAAATACACTAAGAGAAAAAGAAAAAACAGCACAAAAAAAAGAAAAACAATAGGAAAAATAAAAGAAAAAATAAGAGCCGAAAAAAGTTTTCCCAGACGCCGCGTCGTTCGCGACTTGTTGCAGCCACCCAGCAAACGTGAGCGGCCATTGCTCCTTGTGCTGCTTGCACATCTCCTCGTCCCAATGCGTCTTGAACCATGCCCACTCCCCCCTCTGCTCTTCTGAGAGGACGCCTTTTCCGCGAGCCAGGCGATCCAGAGCTGCCATCCTGTTTTTCTTGATCTTGAACTCCTCGGGATTCCACTGCGCTAGGGCGTGTTTGTTAGCCAAAGCCGTTTCCACCGCAACTGCGGCCTCCTTCTTTGCCCTCACGGCGGCCTCGGCCTCTCGAATCTGCTTCTTGAGATCGTGCAACGCCTTCGTCCTGTCGTTCGCTTCCAGAGCCAGGCGCCGCTTTTTCGCCACCACTGCGGCTTCGTGGTCTCGCTGGGCAGTCAACGCTCGTAGGACCTCGTTGTCCTCCCGCGCCAGCTCTCTCACCCGCTTCTTTTGTTTGTGTTGTTGCTGTCGGCAATCCTGCGCTAGTTTCTCCATGCCCACTTGGCGCAGCATATCTTCCGCCTCGCGGAGCGTTTCTGCCAAGGACGTCGCCACTGCCACCTGCTCGGCCGCCTCTGCGTCGACCGCGCAGCCCATGGATACCGAGGATCCTCGAGGCCCAGGTGCCGCAACTGCGGCATCGCACTGTTCCGCAAGAGCCTCGGCCCACGAGGCCTCCTCTTGCTCTTCGCCCTCCTCGTGCTCCTCGTGCACCTCCTCCTCCTCCTCCTCCCCGCCCTCCTCATCGCCCTCCTCGTGGCCTGGCTCCTGGCCTAGCGCTTCGTCGCCGAGCTTCTCCAACACGGAATCTGTGGCGTCGTGTTTCTCGTATTCGTGTATGAGACGCAGCACGTCATTGTATGACCATTTCAAACGTTTCTGCTCGCATTCTTCCCTCACCTCCGCGACTGCGGTGTCCACTTTTGCTCGCAGCCCCCCTGCTTCCCAGAGTTCCGCCGCCTCTCGGCAAATCTCGAGATCTCCTGACTTGTCGAAGGGCGCTCGAATTCCCACTTTCAGGAAACCTTTCGCGGCGTCCAAGTGCAAGTGCACATTCTCAAACACTGACAGCATCAAGTCGGCGCAATCGGAACGCCGCAACTGCGGCACGTGCTTCCCCAACGCCATTTGCTGCACCAGCGCTTTGGTCTCGAAGGCAATGTACCCCCGGCCGCTGTCAACGTGCTGGATTCGTAACGAAAAAAGGAAAGAATGCAAGATAAAAAAGAAGATAAAAAATAAAAAAAAAAACAACAAAAAAAAAGAATTTATAACACACTACAACTAAATAATTACAAAATAACAAAGATCGAGTAAAATGGTGAATCAAAAAAAAAATGAATAGACAAAGTCCCGTTGTCCAACGGCTGCGCACACTGCGGTCGTCCCCCCGCCGTGAATGATCAGCACGTAGCCGCGCTGCCAGGCGAGTCTCCGCACAGCGTCTGCTTTGTGCGGGGAATGGTCGTCGGCCATGAGAATGCGCCACTTTCCCCGCAACTGCGGGTCGTCGGGCCAGGCCCGCAAGTGCCGCTGCAAGAATGATACAACGTCGTCTGCGCGGTAGGACCCCTTCTCGGACGTCGCCGTGCTCACCCAAGACGGATAGCCGCGACTGCGGGCATGTGCGGCCAAGCCCTCAGCGATGACAGATCCCCCCTTGAACATAAGCTCCGCCGGCGGTGGTCCGCAACTGCGGATGTCCTCCGCGTCGCTCGACACCGTCAGGTTCGCTGTCCACCGAGCCCTGCTGTCGTCATGCGCCTCGACAAGCGGGACAATGCCACCCTTCACAGCCAAGGTCGGCTTCGAGGCCGACGACGACTCGTAGTGGTGAAAGGGCGACTGGTCCCAGTTCAGGATGTGCGGGTCGTACCCCAGAAGCTCCTCTGCAGCTGCGCGGACCCTGGCCACGTTCAAGATCATAGTCTCAAAACGAGATTGGAGCAACCATTTTGGCACCTTGTACTTGCGGTTCGGCTTCTTCATGCTCAGGCCGTAGGAGCGCCGCCACTTCACCCACCACCGAGGCCGCAACTGCGGCACCATCGGGTTGCCTCCCCGCTTCATTGTCTCCACGCAGTAGTCCGCGACGAGTTGCTTCGCCTTCGTAACCAGCAGGGATTGGGAGAACCTGGCCAACATCTTGGGCCTCTCCTCCGCAACTGCGGTTCGCTTGGCCGCCGCCTTCCAGTCCACGGAGTACCTCATGTGGGACCACCACTCGTACAGAGCGGCTTCCAGCCATGGAGCCTTGTTCGGGCGCCCTTGGGTGCCCCGCGCGCGGCGTCGTCCATGGGCGCTCGCCGTGGCATGTCCACCCCGTTCGCGCCAATTTTGAAACCACTTGGAGACGGTTCTCTTCTGCTGGGCGAGCCCCATGCCCTTCGGCCACGTGAACCGCCCACAAAAAGACGCGATTGAATTTCGTGGCAGACCGCCCACGCCCATCCAACCACAACTGCGTGCGTGCGCCTCCAGGTCTTTGCAAACCAGTTCGCGGTCTCTGAGCATGTGCGGGCACACGCGACGCTTCTCTTCCGCAACTTCGGGCTTTGGGCGTGCGCTGGCCAGTGCGTGCGCCCTGATCTGCTCCTCCTGCAACGCCTCGGGCATAGCCTCAGCCATGGCCAGCAATATACCGTCGTCCTCCACGCCCGTCTGCCACTTTAAAGCCGCCATGAGAGCGGGGCGTGGCGCGCTCGCCTCTCTGGGCGCCTCTGCTGGTTCCCCCTCGCCCTGGAAGTCGCCCAGGGCGATGGATCCAGCAGGGCCGCTGGCCCCGCCACTGCGGTGCGCCCGCGCCGCCTCCAAGGTTAGTTCCTGCGTGACAACGAGCACGTCGTGCAACCGCGGTTCGCCCCAGCGGCGCACCCCGAAATCGTGCAGTTCCTCCCGAAGCCATTTGCGCGTCTCGGCATTTTGCGGCTTCTGCAACATCATCGCCATAAGGTCAATGCCGCAGTTTCCATCGCAAACAGTCCCTAGGACCCATTGTCCCAGAGGACCGTAGAACCTGTTCAACGCGTCCGCCCCCTCAGAGCACACGCCACCCACCGCAACTGCGGCCACCCAGTGGCGCACCTCATGGAGAGGGTTCTCAGGAGTCACGGGCCTGAGTTCCACCGTTGTCCATTCCCCGAACAGATCCTCAGCAGCGGCGAGTACGCACGCCACGCCGTCGACGGCGCATGGCTCAGTGCACTTCTCCTTTGCCCCAGGCATGTAGAAGTCAAGGAGGTCCTTGCGGTTCTCGCCTTCCCACACGTAAGGTCGACGCCCGAACCGCAAGGCAAACAGCATGAAAGCTGAATACCCCATGTAGGAATTCTCGGACAGAATCTGCCTCAGGAGAGCCATCACGCGGTCAGGCACCGTCGCCGCCACTGCGGCCTGGATCTTTGGCGCGTCTTCCACAGGTACACCTTTCTCTTGCGCCAGGGGTGGCGCCGCGACTCGTGGCCGCAAGGCGTCGCCAACAGGCGCCGCAACTCGTGCTGCAGCCTTTGGGTCTGGGCACGGGAAGAATGCGACCTGCGTCTTCGACCAGTTCTCTGGCAGCGGCCGCGCTGGTGGCAATCGTGCTGGAAGTGGTGTGTCTTTGTCCGCTTCCACTCCCTCAGGAGCTTCAACCGCAATTGCGGTCTCCTGCGCAGCAGGCGGGTCTGGTGTTGCGTGCACTTGAGCTGGAGGAGCTGGAGGGACTGCTGCTGCGGGTGCTTCGGGCACAGGGGCTGCTGGAGGTTTGGGTTCTGCGGGTGCTTCTGTGCTGGAGCTGCGTGTCCTTCTTGCGCAGGAGCTGCGAGTTCTGCTGGTGTTGCTGGTGCTATGTGTGCAGGGGCCGAGGGAGCCGCAACTGCGGTGCCGCCTGGAGCCGCAACTGCGGGGGTTGGCGTCGCGCCCGGTCGCCAAGCAGACGGCCGCAAATGAAAGCGAGGCGGCTCAACAAGGCCGTACTGCGACGCGGGCCACTTCGCTAGGCACGGAAAATCCGCACATGCGAGCACCTTTATCTTCTTGGGGCACGGAACGCCGCTACTGCGGCCCAAGATGTTGGCGAGCCCAGTGGTGCCATACTTCGTTTTCCTCGGTGCGCAGCCGCTGTCGCAATGGAGCCACTCCACCTCGAAATGCGTTCCGTCCTCCTCGCCATACCATGTCCGCCCCACGGGAACATCCATGATCGGTCGCGTGGCGAACGACTCGGGCCGGGCACTCGGCTGCGGGCTACAGAACTAGGAAGAGGGAGGGGAGGAGGGAGGAGCAACTGAAGACGATGCGGAGGGGCGAAGAAGGAGGTACTTTTTCAACAACGCCCGCGCGGAAGCCCCAATCATCGCGCGCACAGGGTTTCGATGCTTCACTCCATGCTTCTCTAAGAAAAACGCTCGCCCACACAAGTTGGCGCACTAAGGCGTGCACCCGTGGAACACCCTAAACCTTCCGCCTGCCTCCTCACACCGCCTCGCCCTCCGCGTGTTCACGCGCACCCAGCCACCCCTCAACTGCGGGCACTCAGTAGCCCCACCGCAACTGCGGCCCATACGGCTTCGGGCCTCAGTCGAACAGACTGGGGATTTGGAGCTCGAGGTAATCCAGAGCCGCTTGCTTGCGCTGGTGCTGCGTCATGCCCTCCCACTCGTATTCGTAGCCCTTCACCGACTGCGCCGACTGCCACTTCTTCTTTGTAAGTTTCTTCACCTCCATCTCGATCCTTTTGCCCTTGTTGGCACACACTCGCGTGATGGTCGCGACCCAAGCGCCCTTGAAGTCCCAAACGACGGTGAAGCCAGAGCCGCTCCCCTGCGCCACGAGGGGGTCGACCTCCTTTTGCTTCGCCAGCGGGGTGGCAGGGTCAACCGCCGTTGCCCAGTCCCTGTCCGCCACTGCGGCCTCGTCCTTGTCGCCGTCGTCGATGTCGGGGACACCGCCGAGGCTCACGTCGTCCACGATCATGTCGATCAGCCACCCAAGGTCTGCAGCGTCCAGCCACTACGTCCTCCGCTTGAAGCTGGCCACCCGCACGTTTCGAACGGCCGTGTCGTGCGGAAACTTCATGGGGCTCTTTGCGGGCATCTGTACAGAGTGCACAGTGGCTATGGCCGACTCCACGGCCTCGCCCCTGGGCAGGCCAGTAGCCGCCGAACGCGTTCCAGTCTCCTGCTTCTTGGCGCTGGTCGGGGTCGCTGCCTGCTTCTTCGTGGCGTCCGTGGAGCTGACCAGGGCCGACATGGGGTCATCTGCTTCGTGCCCCGCGTCGCCGTCGCTCTCATCGTCCGCAACTGCGGCGCCGCCCTGCTTCGCGACTTCTTTCTTCAGCGCGTCCCAGGCCTTGGAGGCCTTCAAGGCCCCTGCGGTCGGTTTACCTTTGGCGCACACCTTGAGCAGCCAAGGCTTTTGCATGTTCACGTGCGCGAAAGTTATCTCTCCGAGGGGCCATGCGTGGAGCACCTTGACATCCTTTTCGGGGACGGGGGTGGTCTGCGCAAGCCAACCTCCACGGATGCACAAGACCTTCTCAACGCACACAGGGCTCCATTCGCTCGAAGTCGGCATGTGCGCTACTGCGCTGGACACAGCCGCAACTGCGGGCAAGGCGGAGGTGCGGGCAGTGGGGCCGCGCGCGGTTGAGCCAGATGGCGAGACGAACGCCTCCCTGGAGGGCCTCCCTCGGTCCCTGCGATCCTCGCGCCTCCCTGGAGGGCCTCCGCCCTCAGAATGCTACTGCTTTGAAGCACCTGGGTGCTTCAAAGCAGTGCCGCGGCACTGCTTTGAAGCATTCTGAGGGCGGGGGCCCTCCAGGGCCTCCGCCCTCAGCCCAGGGCCCTCCAGGCCCTCCAGGGCCTCCAGGGAGGCCCTCCAGGGCCTCCAGGGCCTCCAGGGAGGCCCTCCAGGGCCTCCAGGGCCCTCCAGGCCCTCCAGGGCGGAGGCCCTCCAGGGCCTCCAGGGAGGGAGGGAGGGAGTGAGGAAATGAGTAGTTTCGGCTTCCAGCTTGGGAGGAAGGGGAGAAAGGAGGAGGAGAGAGGGAGGAAGTGGAGGAAGGGCGAGGGAGGAGAGGGAGAAGGGAGGGAGGAGGTCCGTTTCGAACCTCCGTGCTCGATCGTCAGCGGTCCGCTACTGCGGCATCAGCAAGTGACACTGCAAACTACACGAGCGTTCCGCAACAGCGGTCACGCGTGCGCCCCCCCTTCGGCCTGTTGCCCGCAACTGCGGTCAGTCGACAGGAAAAAAAAAGAAAAGAAAGAAGTAAAACATAAAAAAGGAAAAAAAAAAAAACATGAAAACAATAAAGAAAAAAGACTAACCGCCCTGACTGCCGCACAAAAAATTTCATCGGAAAAAATCTAACCACAAAGCTAAAGCACTACTGAACTAGAAAATGCACACCTCCTACTTGAAATACAGAATAATCTAACACTACTAACGAGCGGCACTCTGAATTACTTAGAGCGACATCTTCCCGCTTTCGTCGAACCCTTTCTTCGATTTCTTCGGCGCGGGCTGGCCCGAAGGCTTCCCTTTGGCCCTCTTGGCCGCGTCCGTCTTCCACGTCTCCTCGGCCGCCTTCTTCTTCGGTGCGGTTTTTGGTCTCGCCTCCCACAGGAGCTCTTCTCCTTTCTTCACGGCCGTGGTATTCACCAGCACAGGGACATTCACGGCGAGCACGACCCCGCCTGTCCCAGGCACGCACACCGCCAATTCTGTCGTCTCCAGCTCCATGTTGATGCGCGCAACTGCGCTTTCATTACGGCTGTTTCTCTGCTGGATCTCCTGTTCCGTGACTCTGTTGACTGCCCAGAAGACGTGCATTGTCTCTTGCGCTTCCCACTTCCATGCTCTCAACCGCACATCGTGGTCAGCCACGTCGGCGGGCGTCTTGTCCGCAGGCGGCTTGAACTCGGGGTGCAAGTAGAAGGTCGTGGGCGTGGCCCCATTTGGATCTCCTTTACCCAGACTTGCACGGCCACCCTCTCGGGGTGCGTGCTTGCGGCGTGCACCTTGGATGCCTTTGGGACGCACGGCCACAACTCGATGCATTTTTCGTCTTTTGCAGCGGTTGCCTTGACGGTGCGTTTCTCTGTGTCAGCGTCTTGCAACACCTCTACTTGCGCTTCCGCAACTGCGGACATGTGGCGCGCCCAAAGGCACAGCAACACTGCGCTGACCAATGCAGGCTCCCGCCCCAGCTCCTTCGCTGCCGCTGAACGCCTCCATTCGGCGATTGGCAAAGGGAAGGATCCGCGTGGAATGGCCGGCGTGTCCCTGCTGCGCTGGTGGTTCGCTGGTAATTGCGTCGTGGGGTCAAAGGAAATGACCGTCGGCATCAACTCGCGCTCCTCTGCGGAAGCCTTTGTCTTCCCCGCCACTGCGGGCTCATTCGGTTCTGGGCGCGGCAGCGCGTTGAAATCGAACCAATCGGGCTTCCCGCCTCGGACTCCCACTTCGCCGAGGGCCTTCTCAAGGGCGCCCCGATTGGACTTCGGCTCCACCTTCCCCGTGGCCTCCGCGCAAGCGCGGAGGAGCGCCTGACGATGTCCTGGGATACTTCGTTCCTTGAAGTTGGTGTCCTTCAGGTACTGTATGAAGCCGTCTGCGGTCAGTATGCACAGGTTCGCCTTGAACTCGATCGCCTTCTCAGGGCCCATGCCGTCGATGGCCTTGCTCAGCGTGAACAAGTACAAACGGAGAGCCGTGTTCATGTCGACGAGGAATTCTCGGAACTCCTTCTTCTTCCACGATTGTTCTGGGTCAGGGCACCACACAGGAGTGTCAACGCCCCTCTTCCTCGTAGGCGCGTTCCAGTAGCATCGCATCACCACGGCAACCTTGACCCACGGCACGTCGTCGGGAAGCTCGCTGGCTGCCCCGAAGGCACCGAGCCGAAGGGCCCTTCTCCTGGAGTTCACGTAGACCTCGCAGAACTGGAGCAGCAAGGGGATGAACTGCGCTTTCGTGCTCCCGAGCCCAACAACGAACGAGAACAGCTCACTGAAGTCTGGGTCCTGAACGACTCGATCGAGTTCGTGCATGACGGAGAGCTTGACCTTTTCAAAGGCAACCTGATCCGCAACTGCGGCGTGCAGCTCCGCGTCAACAGCCTTGCACAGAACACGGAGCGCGGTGAGTTCAGTCGTTCGCAACGCTAAATCGGCTCCTTTATTGAGGGACTGGCTGATGAGCGAAGCACCAGTGGGTTCCTCGTCCATGATTTTCCAGCTAAGCACTTCCATGAGCATACCCCCCTGCACGAGTTTCTTAGCGACAGGGTCATGTTCCGCCACTGCGGCCATGTCGAGCTTGCCGTCCTTATCGAGCACGGGCTTCAGCCTCGCGCTCTCGTCCTCCGTGAACTCCATGCCTTGGGGGATGGGCCACTTGGCTCCCAGGGCGCACGCCCGAAACACGAGGCACAAGTGGGAGTGCGAACACGTCCCATACGCAACGTCTGTTCCGCAACTGCGGTCGAAGCACGCAGCGAGGTGGCCGGTCGCTTTTTCCAGATTGTACTCTGTGTACGTCTGGAACTTCGGGTCCTACTTTTTTCTCAGCACCAGCTCTTGTGCTGGGTACATCTGAACGCAGACACCTTCGTGGTCAGCTTCGGCTTGCGTGAATCCAGCCAGGAAGATTTTCACAGCGAGTTCCCGAACCCTTTCCTGCTGAGGGTAGTGCCCGCCTCGGTTGCCCGTGTGCGGGGCGAGCAAGAGCACAGGGAGGCGCACCTTGTCCCCTGTCCTGAATCTAGACCTCAAGGCGTTGGCCCTCTGAAAGATCCCTTGCGTTCCGCCTGGAACTGCGGCTGTCTCGTCCGCCACTGCGGCTTTCTTGTCCGCCACTGCGGCATTATCTGTGCCGACGCTGTCGTTCTTATCTGTGCCGACGCTGTCCGCCACTGCGGCCCAAAGCTCCGATATGGCGGACTATGGCACGACGTCCGTCGCTCAGGGTGGAGGCGTGTGTGCCAGGAGCCCAACGACCTGCTGAGCCGAATGCCTGCGGACGTCTGAAGGCTCAGTTTTAATCCAAAATATCGGGCGAGAGCTTGGGGGGGGCGCAGGCTGGAGGAGGGAGGGGGGTGCAAGCTGGAGGAGGACGAGGAGGGGAAGGGGAAGGACAGCTAGGACGGAAGTGGCGGGGGGATGCGGCCTGGAGGAGGACGAGGAGGGAGGAGGGAGGAGGGAGGAGGGAGGAGGGAGGAGGGAGGAGGGAGGAGGGACGACGACGACGACTGCTGACGACAGACGACAGACTTGACGACGACGACGACCGACGACGACTGCTGACGACAGACGACAGACGCGACGACGACGACGGCAGCGACGACGACGAGGACGGACGACGACGATGATGATGACCCAGCGCGCTCACACTTATTGCAAACTGCGGCTTCGCAACCGCGTGCTCTCCTATTATACGCAACCGCAACTGCGGCTTCGCAACCGCAACCCCGCAACTGCGGGCTATCCTACACCGCAACCGCAACACCGCAACTGCGGGCTATCCTACACTGGGATGCACTACGCAGGCAGCAGGCGCCCAGTAATTAGTACCGAGCTCTGTTCCGCAACTGCGGCTCCTCGGTCTTGCCGCACTCACCGCTCGTCCGCAACTGCGGAAGATCGCGCCTCTTCGTGCTTCCGCTTGCTCGCCCGACTTGCGCGTCCGTGGCCGACGAAGACGATGTTTTGGTGGATGCCCTCGCACCAGTGCGTGCTGAAGGTCTTCTCGTTGAGCTCCTTCTGAACGACCTTGCCGATTGGGGGCAGCGCTGCCAAGTGGAGCTTTTCTCTGACTCCGCTACTGCGGTCAGGGTCATCCTCCCACTTGGGCATGTACTTCGCTGGAACCCAGCGCCGAGAGATGATGGAGTCGCTTGTTAGATGCATCCAATCAGGGAGCCACTGGGGATCGTTCTTCGACGGCCTCCCTGCAAAATCAATGTTGTAGTCCGCAATGCGCACGTCGCACGGGCCAATGGGGAGGACGTAATTCGGATGCATGACGCGTGTGCCCTTCACACTGCCTCCGAACAGGGCGGGTCCAGCCCTGAACACCACCCCCACCGGGCAGGTGCAGCTGGCTCCGCAACTGCGGCCCAATGCTGCGAGCTGCTCAGGCGGGATGTCAAACAGGCCGCACAAGAACCGCACATCATTTTTATGGATGGCAGCAACCGCGTCCTTGAAGAAAGCTGTATGCCACGCTTGTTGTTCTGTTTGCGTGATCTTGCGTTGGAGACGTTCGGTGACTGCGTGTCTGGACACGACGGCAAAACGGATCACCGCGGCAGGATTCATCTCGGAGCCCTTCAGGCGAAAGCTCAGGATCGTGACGGCGTGGGTGCCCCAACAACATGACCCGCAACTGCGGTCTCTGCGATGATGTGTGGCGCACGAGCACCAGGCCCGTCTCTCTGAACAGGGGGACCGTCGTCCAGTAAGGCTCCTCGGAGGCGTTTTTCATAGTGACAGCGTTGTCGATGGCACTCCTGAGTCCAACGCGAACGTCGTAGCTGCAAGCGCCTTCGACGTTCCCCGTGCGGAACAGCTCGGGGTCCCATACGACGAAGACGACCGCCGCAGTTTGGTGCAAGATGCACCTGAAGACATCTTCCTTTGTTGCCACCTTCGGGATGACCACCACGTTGAACACCAAAGCGATGGTGGACGGAACCCGATTGCCGTCTGCTGTACGAAGGAATCCTTCGTTCCACTTGGGGCGTTCCCCAAAGTAGTTTATCCCTGTAGGGGACCTGGTCCGCTGCTTCTTCCGCGGTGCTCCCGCATCTTCCCGCAACTGCGGTTCCGACGGAGGCCCCGCGCGACCCCGCGACTGCGGTTCTGACAGCGGCGAGTCTTCCGTGGGAGGCGGCCTTTTCCTCGGCCGCGAATCGGCCGAGGCGGGTGTCTCGGCGGCTTTCTCCTGGGAGGCGGCCTCGTCTTCGGGTTGGGCGCCTCGTTTGGACTCGGCTGCGAGCAGCACGGCCGAGGGCGCGCTGCTCCCAGATGAGCCGCGCGCGGCCCCTGGCTCGCCGGCCACCCCCGCAACTGCGGTCTCGGTGGCGGCTCCCGTCACTGCTGGTTGGTCCTGCTGCTTCGTCGGCGTCTGCGCCCGAGGCCCCCATTTTGCCTTGGGGGTCAAGTGCGCCCTGCGCAACTGCGCCTCTTCGCGCCACCCACCAGCAGAGCTCCCACTCGCAGCGCTTATCGGCGGCGGCGGCCGATATTCGATGGCCGACCGCGAGGAGCTAGACGACTGCGGGGAGGCCTCGCGCGGCGGTCGCTCGGGGCTTCCGCTACTGCGGTCCCCCGTCGGCTCCGCGACTGCGGCATCCGCGGCAGCCCCTTGCACGCCGAGCCTTTCCCGCAGTTGCTGCTTCAGCTCGGCGAACCGCTTGTCGACCTCGGCTTTGCGAGCTGGGTCCATGGCGTGGCCGCGCGCGGCCCCCGTCCGACGGGGGAACTGCGGCCGGCTTGGGAGAGGAACGGCAACAAGGGAGACGGCGGGGATGAGGACGAGGAAGGCGAAGAGGAGGATGGAGAGGACGCGACGGAAGAGGATGGCGCGAAGAGCTCAGACGAGGGTGAAAGGAGCAAGGGGACTGCGACGAGGATGACGGGCAAGAAACGGAGGAGGAGGAATCAACAAAGTCCGCAACTGCGGCCCTCGGGGGGGAAAGCGACGAGGACGACGGGAAATGACTCGGCCAACGGAGGCGGGCTACGGCCAACGGAAGGAACTGCGACGAGGAGGAAAGGCGGAGGGAGGAGACTGCGACGAGGACGACGGGGAAGGGGCGACGAGGACGACGAACAACTGCGGATCCATCTGTTTAAGTACCTGTCTCCGCAACTGCGGCCGCGCTAATTAACGTCACGAGTGCTTCAACGGAGGTGATGCGCGCCCGAAGCACCTAATTACAGCGGTCAGTCGTGGGAGCGCCGCAACTGCGGCCAAGCTGTATGAAGTCGCTTGAAGGCAGCGCCGCAACTGCGGCCGAAAGCGCGCATAGTGAGTCAAACGAGCGCGGCGTCGCGCGATCGGTTTCCGCAACTGCGGTTCCATGGCTGCGCAATCCCGCAACTGCGGTGTCAAGGCTGCGCGGACCACCGCGGTTGCAGATGCGCCCCCTTGCTCGCGTCGAACCGCCCAGGATTCGGATGGGCGTGCAGCATCTTCCAGAACGTGAACGTTCCGTGGCCATCGCTCTTGCCGAGACCTGCCCTCGGGCCCCGCACGGGATGCGAGTGCGGCTCCACCTCATACGTGTTGAACTTCGGGCTAGACCAGGATGGGTGGACGCGAATGCCCGAGCCGTCGTCGCGGATGAGGACGAAATCCCACTGGGGCAGAGGGATTCTTTGCGCCTGTCCTCTGTCCACCCCTTTCGTGTGCCTCATGTTGTCGAGACTGCTAGGGCACGGGCGGCACTCGCAGCGGACCAACCCGCGACTGCGGTCATTGTCAGGGCCGCACACGACGCGCAGCATTGTAGGTCCATCCATCTGCGCGACCATCTCCAGCCAAGACCACGGCACTTTGACAGTGTGGTCCCAGTCCCAATCCCTGTTGTCCTGCGCCTTCCCCTTTGCGCGGTACTTAAGGATCTTCGAAATTTCCTCCGCAACTGCGGTACCTCCGAAGACGGGCGTGCGGCTGCCGAATGGGTTTTCTCGGTCTTCGTACTCGTCTCGGAACCACTTCAAGGCCGCGTTGTGCTGCTTATAATTGCCGTTCCAGTTCGCCCTGAAGTTCTCGAAGAATTCCAACTTGAAAATTGGCAGCGGCTCATTGCGCACAATTTGAAACAGCGCAACTGCGCCTTGTTCTTCGCGCCCTGGGGGAAGCAGGGGACCGCCTCCTTTGCCCGCCGCTGTTGCGGCCGCGGGCTCCGCGGCAGGAGAACCTGCCGAGGCACTCGAGCGGCCACCTTCCCATGCATTCCACCAGCCACCCTCGTCGTCCCACCAGCGGGCGCCCTCCATTCCCCAACCCTCGCATCCGTTGCCGCCCCATCCGCCGCCCTCCCATCCGCGACTGCGGTCACTTCCGTCGCCGCCATCCTGCGCTTTTCCTCTCCATCCGCCAAGAGAATCTCCGCCGCCCCAGCCGCCACTGCGGTCACCTCCGCCGCCGTATCCGCCACTGCGGCCGCCCCAACCCCCACTTGTTCCCCAACCGCCGCCGCTGCTCTTTGAAGAATCCGCAACTGCGGCCCGTGTTTCCTCTTCCGCTTTGTCATCCCACCCTGCACGCATCTCTGCCCCGACTGCAGGCCGCGGAGGCGGGCGCGAGCCCGCCCAACCGCCGTGAAACCTACCGTCGGCGCGGGCTTGAGCCGAACGTGCATGGAGGAGGAGGATGAGGAGGAGGAGGGTGAATGTGAGGAGGATGATGCGTTCCTGGGAGGTGTGCCTTCGCGTGCAACACAAGAGCCCTGAGAATTCCTGAGGCCCCTCCAACAGCCAAGGACGCGGATGACAAAAAAGTCGAGAAGATTGGGAACCGATTGAGGATTAAGAGGCGTGCGACGAAAGGGATGATGATGACGAAGAGGAAGATCAGTGAAGGGGAGGAGCGGACAGGAATTATGGAGGAGTGATAGCAGAGGAGGAAGAGGGGGAAGGGGGAGGAGGAGAAGGAGGAGGAGGAGGGAGAGGAAAAGGGGGAGGAGGAGGAGGAGGAAGAAGGTGAGGAGGAGGAGGAGGAGGAGGAGGAAGAGGAGGAGGAGGAGGAGGAGGAGGAAGAGGAGGAGGACGACGACGACGAGGAGGAGGAGGAGGAGGAGAGGGAGAAGGAGAACGGGGACAGGAGGACAAGGACGGAGAAATATAACAAAAGAGGGGGAGGAGGCGGAGGAGGAGGAGGACGAGGAGGAGAAGCAGGAAGAGGAGGAGGAGAGGGGGGAGGAAGAGTGCGCGTGAGACTGGGAGAACGAGGTAATTAATTAGAGAGGGAACGGGGGAGGAGGGAGGACAAGGAAGAGCATACAGCGACGAGAAGAGGAGAAGGAACAGACGAAGGCTCCTGCTGATCGCATTTCCGCATCGTTCAAAGCAGTGCCGGGGCACTGCTTTGAACGACTGGTGATGTTCAAAGCAGTTCCCCGGCACTGTGTTCCATCGTCGCCGTTATAAGGGCTATTGGATTAGGCGGGCACCAACCCCAGCGAATCTGCCCAGCGCATGGGGCGCCCACGAGGTGCCCACGAGAGCCACCAACCGGGGACCAGGCGAAAACCCGGCTGACCCACCCAGCGCACGTGGCGCCCACAAGGCGCCCACGACTGTCCACCAACTGGGCACCAGCCGAAGCCCCGGATCCACCTGTCATACGGGACGCCCACGAGGCGCCCAACCAGGCATCAGGCGAAACTCCCAGCGGACCCAGCAATCGAAGTAAGAAACCCTATAGGTGCAAGCACTGTTCGGGGAGAAAACAGGAGCAGCTCACATCGACTCGATATAAGTCGAATCGAATCGGATCGGCCGAGCGAAGATGCACAACAACGCAATGCCCTGAGATCCAACGTTGCAAACAAATTCATCATCATAACAAATCACGCCCGGAACCCTAGACCCCATCTTTGTGCGTCATTCTTTCGAGCCGGATCGATCTGTGAGGGCCCTGGGGCCCGAAAAATAACGAAAACACCCGGCTCCAAAAAATTGAGTCGTCAAGATCTCAGGGTGCAAGCATCGGGCCACATCGGATCGGAATCGAATCGCATCGCGAGCTAGCTACATCGGATCGATCTCGGGCCGATGTGGGCTCTGCGGCCCTGCGTTGTGTTCTCTTCGCGATACGCAGGACGTCTGGAGAGCCGTCCTCCCCCTCGCGGTTCCACGCAGGTCTCTGGAGGTCTCCAGAGGTCTCTGCTGTCCCGAGGGTCTCCAGAGGCCTCCACGGAGGCCAGAGGCAGCAGACAGGGCTGGTCAGCATCGGATCGGGAAAACGGGTCGAAAGATGCGTCGGATCGGGCTGCAGCGGCAAGGGGTCGAAATCGAGTCGGGTCGGCCGAGCCAGGATGCACAACGCCGCCATGCAAGCAGCGGGCCGCATCGGATCGCCGGACAATTTGAATCGGATCGGAGCGTATCGATCGCATCGAAATGGGCCCAGTGGGGCTCTGAGCGTCCCGAAACCTGACCGCACAAGAACGGGAAGCGCCGTTTTTGCTCATAGCAGTGTTTGTCGTCAAAGCTCTGGACGCCAGCGTTCGTACTGGGAGCTCTGGCGTTCGAAGCTGCCCACGTCATCGTTCGTAATGGAGCCTTGGGATGTCGTGGTCGGTCTCTCGTAGGCCTCTTAGAAGCAATTCTGTAGCCTCTTGGGGGCCGTTTTTGGGGGCCGTCTTGGGGGCATCTTGGGGGCCTTTTTGGGGCCTCTTGGGGGCCTCTTGGAGCGTCTTGGGGGGCTCCCGGGGGCCTCCTGGACCCTCCAGGGGGGCACTTGGGGCCGAGGACCCGAAAAGTCTGTTCGTGTACCTCGTCTGGGCCCCCTCTAGGAGCAATATTGACGGCCTTTTGGGCCGCCGCGAAGCCTCTTGGGGCCGTCTTGGGGCCGCCTTGGGGCCTTCTGGTGCCTTCTTGGGGCCGTCTTGGGGGCCTCTTGGGCCGTCTTGAGGCGATCTTGGGGGCCTCTTGGGCCGTCTTGGGGCGATCTTGGGGGCCTCCTGGGCCGTCTTGGAGCGTTTGGAAACGGAAAAAGCGAGAACCCCAAAAACCTTCAAAAACTATTCAAAAATCATAGATTTGTGCCTCTTTGGCGCTCTTGTGAGGCCTCTTCGAAGCCTCTTGAGGCGTCTTGGAGGCCTCTTAAGGGCCTCCTGGGCCGTCTTGGAGCTCTCTTGGACCGTCTGGAAGCCATCTTAGGGCATCTTGGAACGCTCTAGGGCGGTCTTGGAGCGCTCTTGGGCCGTCTCGGAGCCCTGGTGGCCGTCTTGGGCGCGTCTTGGTCAGATTTTTGAGCGGAGTGACAATTTTTCCGCAATTTTCCGGAACCTGATCGGACAAGAACGGGAAGCGCAGTTGTAGTCTAATGGGCGTATTGGGCGAAGAAGAAAAGGAAGGCGAGGACACCGAGGAGTCGATGACGAGGACGACGTGGCGAACGTGAGGATAGCGAGGAGGAGCATGAGGACAACAGGGAGGAAGAGAAGCACTAGGACGAGGACGAAGAAAACGAGGGCGAGTACGAGGAGGAATGCGGAGGGCGATGATGACGACGGGGACGACGACGACGACGACACAGGACAGTACGAGGCAATTGGAGAAAGACGTTGCTCCTGGCGCCGCACGGGGTTCTCTTGGGGCCTGTTGGGGGCTTCTTGGGGGCCCTTTGGGTCCTCCTATGGGTTTCTGGGGTCTTCTTGGGCTGTCTGGGCGCGTCGTGGGGTTTTGCGGGAGCGTTCTTAAGTGGTCTCGGCGCTGGGGGCCTGCTGGGGCGCTCCCAGGAGTCTCTTGGGGCCTTTTTGGCCCTTTTCGGGCCGTCTTGGGGTTCTTGTGAGCTGTCTGGGTGGCTCCTAGAGCGCTCTTGGGGGTCTCTTGGGGTCTTCTTGGGGCGCTCTTGGGCGCTCCTGGGGCTCTCCGGGGCGTCTTTTGGGCCTCCCTTGGGCCCCTTGGAAAGACCCCCAAAAACGATTCGAACACGACGTCGATGCGGAGTCCCCTCTTGGGCCGATGTTTGGAGGATGGTCGCCGCCGAGGCGGCTTGAGCCACAGGACCGCCGCACGGACTCTTCCGCGAACGCACGGGTCCATGACGGGCCGCCGAGGGAGGACACGAACCGACCTTTCGATCTCCCCGCCCCAACACACTCCCAGGAGGCCCCGAGATGGCCCGGAAAGCCCCCAAGACGTTCGTAGGACGCCCGAAGGAGCTCCGAAGACGACGCACAGTTGCCCCCTGGAGACGCCGAAGAGGCCTCCGAAGACATCCCACGAAGCATCCCTGAGAACGCTGACCCACTACCTCAATACCCCCAAGAGCAAACAAGAAGGTATCGAAGAAACTTCCCGGACCCCTCGCAAGACCCCCCGATCCCTTTTCCGCTTGTCCTCCTCAAATTATTCATTCCTCCGCTGAATTCTTCCTCCCTTCTCCCTGGCCACCCCGCCCCTGACCATTCGATGATCCTCCTTGTCTCCTTCTCCGCCCCCCCCCCTCTCTCTCCCTTCCTCCCTTTCCTCCTCCCTCTTTCCTCCCCTATCACCTACGCGTCCGCATCGGCTCCTTCGGAGCAGACTCGAGGCTAGATACATCGTAAGGTACAGGGTCACAGACATCCGGGATTGAGAGAAGAAGCAGGCAGCCGCGAATCGAAAGGAAACTCCTCCGAACATGAAAGCACGGTGTTGCTGCAGTCCGCCGTTGAGAGAAGAAGCAGGCAGCCGCGAATCAGAAAGGAATATCCGCGGACCCTGAAAGCATGGTGTTGCTGCAGAGCGTGAGACCATCTCTGGACGCCCTGTGGGCATCCCTGTTGCGTTTCCTGGCTTCGGCGCCGTCTTGGAGGTATCTTGGACGCTCTTGGGGCTGTCGTAGCCTCTGGCCTCTCGGGGGCCTCTTGGGGGAGTCCCGGGGGGGGCCTTCGGGGGCTCTATGGGGCGTTTTGAAGCTCCCAGGGAACTCCTGAAGCCTTTTCGCGGAGTGACAATTTTTCCGCAATTTTCCGGAATCCGCCAGCGAGGTGCGGGATGCGATCGGTACCCTTTAGTTAGAGAAAATTAAGCCCCTGAACCAACGGTGCACGCCGGAGGCGCTTCCCGTCATACCCCTTAGTTGCAGAAAATTAAGCCCCTGAACCAACGGTGCACGCCGGAGGCGCTTCGACTTGGGGCCATCTTCGCTTCTCTTGGAGCGCTCTTGGGCTGTCTTGGGGCCTCTTGGGCGCCTCTGGGGCCGTCTTGGAAACCTCTTGGAGCGCTCTGGGGCCGTCGTGGAGGTCTCTGGAGCCGTCCTGGGCCGAAAAAGCCGCCAACTTGGTCCCTGGAGGGTGTGTCTTCGGAGCCTTGGTGTGAAGCGCTTTTTACGTTGCCGCTCGCTCTAGGAGCCCTGGTGTCGAGAATTGTTCACGTCACCGTTCGCTCGTCGGAGCCTTGATGTCACGAGCTTGTCACGTCACCGGTCGCTCTTGGGAGCCTTGGTGTGGAGAGCTTTTTGCGTTACCGATCGCTCTATCATGTGGCGTCTATGGGCCTTCTTGGGGGTCCTTTTGGGGCCCTTTGGGGGCCCTCTGGGACTGTCTTGGGGCCCTCTTGGGCCGTCTTGGGGCCCTGTTGGGCCGTGTTGGAGACTCTTGGACGCCTTTGGCCGTCTTGGGGCTCTCTTGGCGGCCTCTTGGGGCCCTCTTGGGTGGCTCTTGGGGCTCTCCTGGGGCTCTCTTGGGGCTGTCTTGGGGTCCTCTCGGGCCGTTTCGGGGCCCTTTTGGGTCGTGTCGGGGCCTTTGAGGGCTCTTTGGGGCCGTTTTGAAGCCCTCCAGGAGCGACTCGAAGATAATGCCGGTTCGGAGTCCCCTCCGGAGCCGATTTTGAGAAGGATGTCTCGAGCGAAACGGCCATTTTTCCGCAATTTTCCCGAATCCGCCAGCGAGGTGCGGGATGGAATCGGTACCCCTTAGTTAGAGAAAATTAAGCCCCTGAACCAACGGTGCACGCCGGAGGCGCTTCCCGTCATCCGCCGCCCCCGCCAGAGACACGTCGGGCCTACGTCTGCGTCGGAGAGACACCTTCCTCCCCGGAGCCGCTCTCTGCCGTCATGGCAGAATGCCTGTCGACGGCGACGACAACTTCCTCCTCGGAGGAAATCGCCGACGACCTTGGAGTGCCATCTTCCTCCAGGGAGCGACGTTCTGTCTGCAAGACAGAACGCCTGTCGGCGACGATGGCGACGTTTTTTTTCTCGGAGCACGTCGTTGTCGTTGTCGTCGTCGTCGTCGTCGTCGTCGTCGTCGTCGTCGTCGTCGTCGGAACGACACCTTCCTCCCCAGAGCGACGCTCCGTCTTCAAGACAGAGCGCCTGTCGACGATGACTTCCTCCTCTGAGGAAATCGTCGCCGTCAATTTCAAAACGACTCCTTCTCCTCGAAGCGACGCTCCGTCTCCAAGGCAGGCGACTGCCGACGTCGTCCTCCATGGAGGAAATCGTCGCCGACGTCGGAGCGACGCCTGTATACTCTACTGTATGGAGCGACGTGGTGTCTTGAAGGAAGGAAGGAAGAACGCCGCGTCTTCGGCCAGCGAGGGCGTTCATCCCAGAAGGATCTGGCTCCTGTTGCCGTAGGTGGGCTTCTCGTACTCTTGCCTCGGGCGAAGAGGAGGAGCGAGGGAGAGGGAGGAGTAGGAGGAGGGAGGGAGGTGGGGGAGGAGGTGGGGAGTTAACAATCGTTTGTTATTGTTTGGGGGGGATCGGGTTCAGGGGGCTCTACGAGGAGGTGCGGGAGGTTTCTGTATGGATGTCCCAGGGGGGCAGGACGAGTAGAAGGGAGACAAAGGTGGGGGCGGTGAACGCGGGAGAAGAAGCAGCGGAAACGATGATAACAGGGAGGAGGAGGAAGAGGAGGACCAAGCTGCAGGCTTTGGCCAGGGCCAGCTAGGAGCGGCATGGTGGGGAAGATCGGAGGTCGACTTAGACCACCCTGCTGGCCTCGCCCTCCTTCTCCCTCTCCCACTCGATTGTCAAGGGCTTCATGACTTCTGCTGTCAGACTTGCCCCGGGTGTGCCACGACTTCTCCAAACTTGTATCTAGGTGTACCCGGGCTTGGTCTGAGCTGCGTCGATTTATCTAGATGTATCAGGCATCATCCCCGCAAGACTTTGGAGACGCCTTATCACGCCCCTCAGGGACTCCTGTCCTCCTCCTCTTCTCCGCCTGCTCCTCCCTCCTCCTCCTTCTGTCCCTGACCACCCTCCCTCGCCCTCCTCCTCATCCCCCACCTAATCTCCTAATCGTCGTCCTCCTCCATACCCTGCTCCTCCCTCTCCCTTCTTCTCCACTTCCACATCCTCCCCCTCATCGTCCATTCTCCTCGTAGCGCCGTGCACGACGGTGGTGACATGGAATGGGTCATCCTTTAACGAGGAGAAGGAGGCAAGAGAGGAAGAGAGAGAGAGAGACATATAGAGAGAGAGAGAGAGAGAAATCATGAGAGAGAGAGAGAGAGAGAGGGAGAGAGAGAAAGAGAGAGAGAGAGAGAGAGAGAAAGAGAGAGAGAAAGAGAGAGAGAAAGAGAGAACGAGAGAGAGAGATATATAGACAGAGAGACAGAGAGAGAAAAAGAGAGAGAGAGAGAGAACACAAAAACGACAGAGAGAGAGAGAGCAATATACTGAGAAAATATGGACACGCAAAAACGTGGATGTATGGATTGCTGGCTCTGTTTGCTTGCGTGTGTAAGCATATAGGTATACCAATACGACCACCCTGCGGGTGATAAGGAGATTGGGGGGGGGAGGGGGGCCAGCAATGGGCAACAGTGGTGATTGTTGCGTTGCCGCTCGCTGTCGGGAGCCTTGGTGTCGAATTGTTTACGTCATCCTTCGCTCTTGGGTGCCTTGGTACCATTCTCCCCCCCGGGAACCAACGACATAATCATTTATTTAGTTCATTTTGCAAGGGCTTGGGGGGCCGTTTGAGCGCGTCTTTTGGACTTCTTGGGGGGTCTTGGGTGCCTCTTGGGTGCCTCTTGGGGGCCTCTTGGGTGTTTTATGTTCTATGTTTAATAAAAATAAAGTAGTTTGACCGCCCCCACGTGTTTGTATTTGCACGGGTGTGCTCGCGCCCGACCTTTCGCCATCTCGCTGTGAGACGGCACCCAAAAAGGACAGGCCGCTAGTCCAGCGGCCTCGCGAGCGGTCCTGGCGGCCCCCGCCGGGGGTGACAGGCGCCCCATCCAGGAGCAGCAACTGCTCTCTGCACACGGGAGGAGGAAGAGGAAGGGGCAAAGAAAACAGCCGCCTGTTTACTCCAGGCAGAGGCCACACTGCACGATGGCGACGACTCGTAACTCTGCGGCGAGCTTCACAGTGTTGCTGGTATGTGCCTGGGATGCCCAGACGACGACAGTTATGAAGAGTAACAAACGCACCAGCACAAGCGGCATATAACATATGGGAAGACATTGGCGATGGTGAAAGCAAAAGGATGGGGGGGGGGGGGGGGGGCAGGGCGAACCCTCAGGAAACCAAGACGAGGATATACATCGGGGTCCAAGCCAATACCTGAACAGAGAAGCCGACCGAGGACAACATACATAGTGTTCAACGCTATCAAGATCACCCTCATCAAGCGCTGGGCATCCCAGGGCACAACCTGCAGGGCTGGATTTATATCGCTTGGTGGTGCAGAGACCGCGGCACAGGATACGCATGGTTCCCACGAGCATATACGGCTGAGTTTTCAGGGGCACATAGTACGAGTTAATCCAGGGCCGATCCATGCTGCGCTGTGAGATCCCTGGGAACCATGCTGCAACTCGACGAAAGAGTGTCTGACGAGTGTCCTCTTTGACAGGGAAGCTCTCGGCCATCAGCTCATAAAGGCGAGCCTGAAGGCGCGGCAGATCTACATTCACTCGTGAGGGGATAGCGTAATGCCATCCATGCAGGCTGTGCATGCAATAAAGGAAACTCGACTTCCAGTAGCCTCCTCTCGTCCTGGCAAAGACATGCTCTGGATGATCCTCGGATACACGTCGCTTTGGCCAGGCGCACCAGGTCTTGGAATTCGACGGGCAGATGAAGCTTGCGCAACTGCGTGCAGAAAGAGTAGGAGAACGAGTTACGAGGCCCAGCCGTGAGAAACATTACCGCTTTTCGATAATTACCCCAAAGAGCAGGAGACACATGATGGACTTGGAGGATGAAAGAGAGCACTGAGACGCGCATCACTCTGAACACAAATGCTGCTCTCGTAAGTCCCAGGCCAAGCTGACGGGCGATGCCGACGCGGAGCCTGGACTTCGGGAGGGCCTCAGACCACGCGTGACGGTGAGCCTGTGGGCCTATGAAGGCCCCGAGATATTTCGCGCTGTCGACAATCTGAAGCAACCTGTAGTCCCCCTTCTGAACAGCAATCGAGTCGCGCATCAGCCTAGGTCGAGGTTGCCTACGATGAGCACCTGGCATTTCTTGAAAGTTCAAGGCGGGTCCAGCATTCGGCTCCAGAAGCTGAAAGGTGCGAAGAACAGGACCCAGGGGCGAGAATCCATTCAGAAGCCCAAAGCAAAAATCACCAGCACAAGCAAGCGTGCGATCGATATGACTGCTGGGCTTCGCCTTGACCCACCTGAGTAGCGGATCCACCGCGAGCACGAAAAGGGCCATGCTGGACGGACATCCTTGCTTGACCCCAGATCCCATGACTATCTTCCCGAACCTCCCTCCCCCCTGCACCAGAGTGGCAATCTGCTCCTGATAAAGCAGCATGAACAATGAGACGGCGGCGGAGCTGATCCCCATCTCACTCAGCACGTGCAACGGCCAAGGAATCGCCAGTGACGGAAACGCTGCGCAGAAATCGGTGAGCAATATACACGCTTTCTCGTTCGCCAAGACATGTTGTTCCAGAGGCCAGGCTTCTGCTTCGACAATGTTAGTGGTCATATCAAGATGCTTTAAACACTTCTGGTCGGTGGAAACAATCATCGAGATATGTTCAGCCAAAAGAATAGACATAGCCCCAGCGGGAATCTTGATGTCCGTATTAGACATACTTAGCGGACGAGTTTCTTTGGGACCTCTGGAGACCGTTGGACCGTTGTCACGAACATCAGAACCTTTAGGAAGGACAACCATGAGGCAGTGACGCATGTCGGGCGGCAGAGACTCAATATTCCCATTGAAGAAGCATCGATCAATATCATAGAGGGCGCGCGCGGCAACCGGCGCCGACCCAGCTCCATGCGGAATGCTGTCTGGCCCAGGCATGCTGTGGCACCGAGTCCGCATATACGCAAAAAACTGCGCATAGGTAAGCTGCCAAGCTTCGGAGGGCAGCTCTGGAACCTTCTGGATGTGCGCAGGCACCTCAGACCACAGGGACCTGTCTCAAACTTTCGGAGAGAAAACCTGGGACCAGTAATCCTGGGGAACCCGGGCAGAATCTCCCAGGGAGGGGCACGAGATACCATCAGCATCGCACACGCACGTAACATGCGCACGACTTCAAAAGCGCCTCCAAAGCTCCTGATACCTCTGAACCCTGGCCTGTTTTTTGTTTCTTCGCCTTGGGGCCCGCCTCAGGGTTTTCAATTTCCATGTTCTCCTGGTCATGCAGCTGCATCTGGATACATCTAATGAGAGCACGCAGGCCAGCGATGTTCGTGCACCTAAAGCTCGTCATGTCGAAATGCATGCCAAGGGTTGGAAATTCATGCGCTTCCACAATCATCCGCTCCCTCCCAAACCTCCATCCTCTCAGCGCGTGCGTGGCCCAGTGATGCTTCAGCTCTAACGTCGTAGATGGGATCGTCTTGATATGCTCTCGAACGTGCTACATAGTGACAGACATGTAAGATTTAATCGTACTAAGACGCCCCCAGACAGATAACTGCGGGCAGTCGTGATCTAGTTCGGCAATGAGTTGCTCCAGGTGGTTGGCAAATTCAGGATGCTTACAGATGTGCTTGGGGGTCGCGGGGGGCACAGCAGAAGGGCAGACGGGGGGGAACAGAGCAAAGATCGGGGCGCGGTCGCTCGGCGACGTAGACATGAGCTCGCCGAGCACCCCACTGCGGATATCATAATCTCTCAGGATGGCCTGCGGCAGTGACGTATACATTCTGTCCAACCCTAGAAGTGTGGGCGATGATGCCGTCTCGAAGCTCCCTCCGCGTGTCGCGCTCCTGATGTACTTCAGTAACCGTTGGAAACAATCTGTGGAAGAGGCGCGAATGAAGGCGGCCACCGCAGGGCCATCCACTGCCGTCACCCTGCAGCCCCCCCTCCTCCTCTAATGCAAAGTTGAAGTCGCTGATGGGAATGCGATGTGATTCAAGTGAGGCATCGTAAGCAGAGCGGATGGCCCTCAGCACAGTCGAGTAAACCGCAAGCGTGTCACTCGTGTTGGGGAGGTGGGCATTGGAAACCGTGAGGTTACCTGCAGGGCCCGAACGAGTAGTCTGAAGAACCCGTCCCGTGACAAACCCATGGAGATGAACAGAGGTGAAGGGCTTCCTGATCTGAGGACCCAAGACAGTGACCACCCCGCCTTCGCCCTGAGAGTCCTCAAACATAGAGAAACCGATGTCGTGCCCAGGGCGGGGCCCATCCAGCTCCCTGAGGAGCCCTCCAATATCGCCAACATGACCGTGAGTTTCCTGCCCGCAGACAATCTGAAACTTCCGAGCGAGAGAGAGGGAAGTCTGATACCTAGCACCAGCGCGCCAGGTGGCCTGGCGGACGCTGCAAAAGAGACCGCGGGTGTTCCAGCTGCAGGGCGACGAGGGCTCACGTGGGGCGAAGGGAAGATAATTGGAAGGGGGGAAGAGAGGAACTAGCATCACCAATGCCGTTCCCTGCGCAGCAAGAGCGCGAGGGGGCAAACAGGAGTCGCCCCGTGGCGGCCGGAGGCCGCTCAAGCGGAAGACAGCCTGCGGGCTGCCGAAGCTGGATGGCGGCGGCCTCGCGGAAGGCCTCGGCGCGCTGGTGGATCCCGAACTCTCTGAGGGCATCGAGCTCGAGCTCCATCTCAATCTTGTTCCCGTCGTCCACCGTGCGCAGCTGCGCAAGCGAAACTGGGTCGTCCTTCTTCCTTGAGGTGTTTATGCAGCCGCCAAGCCCGTTGCTGAACGCGTCGCATCCACGGGGTTTGAGCAAGTCCGTCATCGCAGCCCTGGCATTGCCCATAGACAGAAATAATTGGCGATGTTTGGAGTCCACGCCTCGGCGAACACGAAGAACCAGTGGCGAGCTAGAACGCGGGTCAGGATGCTGAAGCCCACCGGCAGTCTCAAACTGGGCGATGAAATCACTCGCTGCCGACGGCGTCTCGAAGTGCATCCCGGCTCCTTTTCCGTGGCAGCGGTGCGCTCGCTGATGTTCGAGTGAACCTCCGAGGCGGCCAGGATAGTTTGTCGAGCTTCTCCTCAATGTATTTGATCTTCCCTTGAACAGATGATGGGGTCGACGGCGTCGTGTCCGTGCTGTCATTCGAGGTCGGCGTCGGTGTGCTCAATCGCTCCATCCGTTCTTTCAGGGCCGTGAAAGCGGCCGCATGTTCTGCCTCAATCTGCACCATGCGCGGGTGAATGTCATTGCCCATCGTGTGCATCGAGGCTGTGAGCTGGTCGCATCGGAGCTGCGCCAAGTCCATATGGTTCTTAATATTGGAGAGGTCATTCGCTGATGTCGATACTTGACGGGAGAGACCCTGCAGCGAAGACATGATCATATCAAACTTGTCGTTATGGCTTGTCTGAGCAGGACGGCGCCTCTCACGTTCAGAGCGACTCTTCGATCGTGATGAGCAGAGGGAAGAGCTGCGGGCATCGGGCGTACGCGACACTCGCGGGCTGCGCTGGCGCTCTCCATGCTCTGGCATCTGGGCGGCTGTGTTCTGGGAGGAGGGGAAATGGGGCGGAGACGCGCAAGGGGTAAATCCGCTCCTGGAAGGCACCTCGAGCCTCCCCCTCGGCAGCGACCAAGGTTCAAGCCCCAGGGAAAAGGGTTTGAGCCTTGAGCCAAGATGGCTACGGAGGCCTCTTGGGTGCCTCTTGGGAGCCTTGGGTGCCTCTTGGGTGCCTCTTGGGAGCTCGATCGATCTCACTATCGATGTCACTATCAATCCCACTCAATCGATCTCACTATCCATCTCCCTATCGATCTCACAAGCGATGTCGTTATCGGTCTCACGATCGACCTCACCATCGACCTCACGATCGATCTCTCTATCGATTTCATAAGCGATGTAGTTATCGGTCTCACGATCAATGGGACCATCGATCCCACTATCGATCTCGCTCGATCGATATCACTATCGATCTCACTTGATCGATTTCAGTGCCGATCTCACTCTGGATCTCGCCATCGATCCTACTACCGATCTCCCTATCGATACCACTCGATCTCACAATCGATATCACTATTCATCTCACTATCGATCTCATTATCGATCTCACGACCGATTTCGCTATCGGTCTCACTATCGATCTCATTATCGATCTCACAATCGATTTCGTCATCGGTCTCACTATCGTTTTCGCACCAACGGGACACCGGGACACCGGCGGGACACCGGCGGGACAATGGCGGGGCACCGCGCGCCACCGCTTGCCGGAGGGAGAATTATTTGGTCCGGCCGGGGCCCAGCCACAAGCGGGACACCGGCGGGACACCGCGCGCCACCGCTTGCTGGAGGGAGAATCATTTGGTCCGGCCGCGCCTCAGCCACAGGAGACTTTTCTCTCGCCCGCCCACACAGCGTCGCCTCGCCCGCACGCGCGGCACGCACGAACACGAAACCGAAACCGATTTCCCAGCGGGGGGCTCTCCGTTCTACTTCCATCTCACCCCCCAACCTCCGATATACATCTATCAGACCGCCCTTCGGGTGATAACTCGGTTGGCGGGGGGAGAAACAACCAACCGGCGACCACTGCGATGGCGGTGATGATCACGATGCTGGTGATGCACTTTCGTTGACGACGACGCGTTGTAACGATCACCAATCGGGACACCATCGGAACACCACTCGGGGCACCTACCGGGACACCACCGAGACAACACCGAACCGCCACCAGGACATCATCAGAACACCAATCGGGACACCAATCGGGCCACCAACCAGGACACCATCATGTCAGCATCGATCTCACTATTTATATCATTGTCGATTTCATTATCGATCTCGCTATCTGTCTCACTCGATCGATCTCGCCATCGCTTTCATTCGATGGGACCTCACTTTCGATTTCACTCGCTCGATCTCAATAGTGATCCCACTTTCGATCTCAGTATCGGTACCACTATCGATCTCACCACTGGACACCACGGGACACCGACGGGACTCCGATACAGAACGGGCACCGACGGGACACCCGCGGGACACCGAAGGGACACCGACGGGACACCACGGGACACCATGGGACACCATCGGCACACCATGGGGACACCAATCGATCTCACTTTCGATCTCCCTATCGATTTCACTCGCTCGATCTCACTATCGACCTCACTCGGTCGATCTCACTGTCGATTTCACTATCGCTCTCACTACCAATCTCACAATCGATTTCACTACCAGTCTCACTACCGATCTCACTACGGGACACCACAGGACACCGACGGGACACCACGTGACACCAATCGGGGCACCAATCGATCTCACTTTCGATCTCTGCATCGGTCTTATATAATATCGATCTCTCTCGCTCGATCTCACTATCGATCTCATAATCGGTCTCACTATCGATCCCACCGTCGATCTCACCACGGGGCACCGACGCGACGGGACAGCGACGGGACAGCCACGGGACACCAACGAGACACCGACGGGACACCGACGAGACACCACGGCGGGAAAACCCGGCCACCGCCCGCCTACCGGGAGGGAGGAGGGGCGGTCAACGGCTCTTGACCCGCCCTAGCCACCAGTGGACTCGTTCCCCTCGCCCGCCCACGCAGCTTCGCCTCGCCTGCGCGTGCGACACGAACCCGGTACCGAAACCGATTTTCCGGTAGGGGCTCTACTTTCCACTTCGATCTCGCCCCCAAGCCTCCGATACATGTATTTATATCTGTATATATGTACGTATGTATGTATGCATGCATGCATGCGTATATGTGGACACAAAGAGAAAGAGAGAGCGAGCGCAAGAGAGAAAGAGAGAGATAGAGACAGCGAAGGAGAGAGAGGGAGAGAGAGAGAGAGAGAGAGAACGCGAGAAAGAGAGAGAGAGAGAGAGGGAGAGAACGACTTAGAGAGAGCGAGAGAGAAAGAGAGAGAGAGAGAGACAGCGCGCGCGCGAGAGAGAGAGAGAGCGAGAAAGAGAAATAACGATGTCCTGCTCCTGTAACTTTATTCCCTGAATGCCTGCAACATGCCGTCTAATTGATGACGTCTTTTGCTGCCGCAAGCTCTCTTGATTCCGCTGGCTTCTGTCAACCTTCTGCGGGCGGGGTCGCCCTTGCTCTGCTGCTGCTATCGCTGGCCTGCGGCTGGCTTTTGCCGAGCGGGTGAGATGCCGATTCCTCGACTCTTAGAAGACGAAACCCTCTATTGGAACGCACTGTATGGGAGGACAACGCATTACCATCCCCCGCAGAAACAACACCGAGACCTCCGATGTCGTCTACTTTTTGGAAAGACGTGGGACCCCCGAAATTCAAAACGCTTCCTTGGGACCGGCTTCTCAGCCCGAGTAGCTTTTGACGGCCCAGGGGGCCAAAGGCCAGAAATGGGCAAAACGTTCCGTTCTGTGTTTTTTCCTTCACGAAGCGAGGACATCTGGGGAAGGTCAATGTCAGCGCACTCGTGGCAACAATCTGGAGCAGGATCTGCGCACCGCCGGGCGAGGTGCTCCCGCCTCGTGCTCTCGGCCCTGAGGTGTGCGAAGTTGTCCGCGACCCCCTTCGGCCGCGGGGGGGCTTCGCAAATATGCCCAGAGAGGCGCGGGGGGCGACCTTTTCCACCGCAGCGCAGCCACTCCGAGCCAAAGTCATATGAGCAAAGCCTGCTCTGCGACGGAGAAGGGTCCACGTTTCGGAACCCTTTCTCGGCTGGCTCCTGGCAGGAGACGTACTGCAGCTTGGAAGCGGGGTGCGTGAGAGATGCAGGGACAAGAACGGGAGGGGGGAGGCCAGGAAGCAACTGCCTCCAACCCCTGTCGCTTGCAGATTGCTCTTGCCGTTCGCTTCTACTCGGCCCGTCATTCCCGCTGCTCCCTGCTCCTGCTCCTGCTGCTCCGCCTCCCCTTCCTCCTCCTCCTCCTCCGAGATGCCCCATAGCCATCATCACCTTATTCCCTCTCCACCCCTCATTACGTCTGCGCCCTCCTCCTACAAGCATCTGCTTGGACGGCGCTGCAATGGTAACATGTCTCGAGCAGAGTCCAATCAATGTGTTTACACTAATTTGCTGTCGTAATCCTACACCATGCACCCTGGCACGTTGAGGCGTGGTAGAGTGCTGAGGGCTGTGCGGTACGTATCTGGTAACCTTTCAAAGGGCCCTTCTCGTCGCGTCCAGGAGCATGCACCACCTCCCTCCCGAGGCCACGCTCCCTCATATAAAAACACGATGGGTCCGCGCTGCCGAGCTTCCAAGACGGCCCAGGCAGACCACCAAGGCCGCAATATGTAACATGCCTCCAGTGCGCCTGTGAATGGCCCCAAGGCGATCCAAGATGGCCCCGACGCGGCCCAAGCTGCCTACGAGAGGGACCAATAAAGCTACAAGGTAACCGGAGGCGTGCTAAGATTTCCGCTGACAGGTTAACGATATTTCCAGTTCGCGCGCGGGTGGCGGCCCCTGGGGGCCCTCGGACGAAAAGAAACCCCCGGGCGATGCCCAGCCGATGCCCAGCCGACTCCCCCAAGGCGCTCCAGGAGCGCGCCAGTGGGCGCCGGGACGCCCAAGAGGCCCCGAGTCGCTGAAAGATCGTTCCAAGACGCTCAAGATGGTCTCCATATGGCCCCAGAGGCCGCGAAAAAGCCCCAAGAGAGCCTCAAGAGGCTCTCCAAGAAGGCCCCAACAAGCAAAAGTCGTCTCATTCCCTTGGGAGGCGCATTTTTTCTTTCCATGTACGACGTTTGGGGGTTCGCAGCGTCCAGAACTGCCCCAGAGGCCTCAAACATCGTCCCCAAACGGCCCAACGCGCCCCCAAGATGGCCCAAGACGGCCCAAGAGGCCCCCAAAACGGCCCCAAGAGGGGCCCAAGAAGGGGAACCGAAAAGTCCAGCCTTTAGCCCCAAGAGGCCCCCAGGAGGCCCCAAGATGCCCCCAAGAGGTCCTAAGGGGGCCCCCAAGAGGCGACCCAAAAAGCCCCAAGAGGCCCCCAAGAGGCCCCAAGAGGCCCCAACACGGCCCCCAAGAGGCTTCAAAACTGCCTCCCAGAGGCCCCCGAGAGGCCAACCACGAGAGCTCAACCAACATCCATGAGGCCTCTGACCCACCACCCACCGCCTCCGAAAAAATAGCGCCGCCCAATGGCATCGCGTAAACAACAACACCCCGACAAAAGACAGCGGCGAGGCAATGTGGGCCGGCGGAATGAGCGAAGCGATTCCATACAGCTACAATCTAACCCCCAGCAGGGCCCGAAGAAACGAACATCATTGATCCTAGGTTTTCGCCATATTTTCGCAGGTTCGTCTTTTCTGAATCCCGTCAATTCAAGACGGCCCAAGAAGCCTTCAATGTGGCCCCGAGGGGGGCCCAAGGGTCTCCCAAGGGTCCCCCAAGGGTCCCCCAAGGTCCCCCAAGGATCCCCTAAGGGTCTCCCAAGAGGGCCCCCAAGACGGCCCCAGAGGACCTCATGATCGCCAACGAGGCCTTCAAGGAGGCCCCAAAACTGCCAAACAGAGCCTTAGGCGAGACCCAAGACTGCCATTGTAGGCCCTCTGACGGCCCAAGACGGCGCAACGACGGCCCCTAATCACTCACACATCCACGCACACACACACACACGCAAACGCACACGCACACGCATACACAAAGATACACACACAAACACACACACACAAACACAAGCACACACAACACCACACACGCAAAACCACACAAACAAACACACACAAACACACGAACACACGCAAGCACAACATTACACAACTCAACACAACACAACACAGCACAGCACAACACAACACAACGCAACACAGCACAAAACACAACACACAACACACAACACACAACACACAACACACAACACACCACACACCACACACCACACACCACACACCACACACCACACACCACACACCACACACCACACACCACACCACACCACACCAAACTACACCACACCACACCACAACACAAGACAAGACAAGACAAGACAACACAACACAACACACACACACACGCAGCCGTGCCGAAGAATGGCCCAAGAGAGCCCCAAATGCGGCTTAAGGCCTTTCGCCCTCCTCTTGCTCCTCCTCCTGCTCCTGCCCATGCTCATCCTCATCATCTCGGCTCGCCCAAGCTTGGGGAGACGGGGTGTCACACGTGACGGCCTCCCGTTCCCCCTCGAACAATCGCGACCCAGAAGACTGGGCCGGCGCGGTGGTGGGACTCGCCGCAAGCAGCTGGATATGTCCGGCATGAATCGTCACTGCAGCGCGTACCATGTAATTAGTTTCCATGCCAGGCACGGACCCCGCTCACGCTGGCCGAGCAATTCTGAAGGGGCCCAGGGGCACACTCACACACATAAATAGACATCACTCCCAGGATCCCCAATCGATTTTAAGATCTTATGGATTTTTGTCTTCACCTCCACTTCCCATCGTCTTTTCCTGGAAATCGACGTTACTTGGTGTCTGTGCCTATTTTCTCTCCTGCAATTCCCCTTTGCACCTCCGAACGCACAGCAGCACAAAATCGTAAAGAATGCGAGCTGAGCTTGAACAGAGACGGCGAGACCCTCAGTCCTGCCCCTCCCAGAGCCCCGTTCTCACTGACGCGGGTGAAGAAGCGAGCATTGAGGAAGGACGGCTCAACCGAGATCCGCTCTGAATCGGCGGCACACTGCAGTGGGGCGAGGGGCTGGCCCTTTAAGAAGGAATAGGGCCTCCCAGAAAGGTCCAATGCCTTCCGATAAGGATTCCTAGAAGACGGGAGGGCTTCAACAGAGCCCCCTGTCGTCTTAGAAAGTCGCCCCCTTGCTCCGCCTCCGACCTCTCATCTCCCTTTTCCCACCTCCCACTTCCCTCTTCTGTCCGCCGTCCTCGACTTTCCATCACCATCCTCCCACCTCCCATCTCCCTCCTCCCAGCTCCCACCTTTGTCATCCGCCATCCCGCCTCCCATCTTCCTTATCCATCGTCGTCGTCGTCTTCGTCGTCGCCGTTCTCGTCGCCGCCGTCCTCGCCGTAGGCGCCACCGCCGCCGCCGTGGCCGCCGCCGCCGCCGCCGTCGCCGTCGCCGTCGCCGTCGCCGTCGCCGTCGTCGTCGTCGCCGTCGTCGTCGCCGTCGTCGTCGTCGTCGCCATCGGCGGCGTCGTCGCCACCGCCGTCGGCGGTGTCGCTTTTCCACGCGGCGGGCCAGCGGCGTTCGCTGTGCACCCCCTCTCGGCATTGGCCTCCGAGGTTGGCTGCCTGCCGGCTCCCTCTCGCGCCTCAGGCGCCCGCCGCGAGGGCCTCCCAGAACGCCTTGCGGGCGCCGTCAGCGGCGAGGACGAGGGCAACATCGACGACATCGCGTCGGAGGGTTTGAAGGCGTTTCTGGGGCCTCTTGTCGCCGCGGCTGCACGCGGCTCGAAAAACTGCACGGGATGGGCGTCGGGCGAAATCTAGGGGCCCATTTTGGGCGGACAACGACAGGAGGAGGGGGAGGAGGAGGAGGAGGAGGACGAGGATGAGCGCCCCGTGTTTTTTTTTTTTTTGAGCGCCCCGCGTCCTTGGAGAGGGAGGAGGAGGATGAGGAGGAGGAGGAGGCGGAGGAGGACGAGCGGGGAGGAACCGCGGCAACGGCGGCGCTGGCTGGCGCCGCCGCCGCCCAATGCGGGGCACGACCCCCCTCTCCCGCCCCTCCCCGAAGTTCAGCCTCGCGGGCTGCCTCCGGCACGCCGTGCCCTTCCAGGATCTCCAGCGCCGCCTCGCGCGCCTCCTGCGGCGACGGCGCCGACGGCGACGGCGACGGCGACGGCGACGGCGACGGCGACGGCGACGGCGACGACGACGACGACGACGACGACGACGACGTCGACGTCGACGTTGACGACGGCGGCTGCGACGACGATAACGACCACGGTGACGACGACGACGACGACGGCGACGTCGGCGTTGACGACGACGGCTGCGTCGAGGACGGCGGCGGCGGCGGCGACGGCGGCGTCGGCGAGGACGTCGACGATGGCGGCGATGTCAGCGGGACGTCGCCGTTCTGGTGGCTGGGTGCTTCTTGAGGTTTTCACCGCGTGGCTGGGCGCGGCCCGGACTGCTGGCCAGGGTGGACTCCCAGAGTGGTCCAGGGACGCATTTTGAGCGGGTTCTGGGCGGAGGACGGCGACGACGAGGACGACGAGAAGACGAGGTATCCATGGGGCCCTTGGCTCCCCCTGGCGACTGGCGAGGACGACGACAACGAAACGTCGGCGGAGATGGCGACAACGGCGGCGAAGACGATGACGACGGCGTTTGTTGATCCCTCCTGGCCCCTTGGCGTGGTGAACGAAGCCGCTATTGAGCGGTACATTTCCCCCTTGAAGGGCTCATGGGCTTGGGTCGGAGTTTGGGGGGTGAGATCGCAGTGTAACGGAGTCCCCCCGCCGGGAAATCGAGTTTCGAGTTCGTGCTCGTGCCGCGTGTGCGGGCGAGGCGAAGCTGCGTGGGCCAGCGAGAGGAATTCACGCTGCTGTCGCTAGGGGTCCGCCAACACAAATGTTTCCCCCCCCCCGGTGTTGTCAAGCGGTGGCCCGCATTGCCCCGTCGGTTGCCCGCCGGTTGCTCATCATGGTTGCTCATCATTGTCCCGCCGGTTGCTCATCATGGTTGCTCATCATTGTCCCGCCGGTTGCTCATCACGGTTGCTCATCAAGGTTGCTCATCATTGTCCCGCCGGTTGCTCATCATGGTTGCTCATCAGTGTCCCGCCGGTTGCTCATCATGGTTGCGAGAGGTTCGGACGCACGCACCAGGCACTGCCAGTGCAACCATCATCGACTGGGACGTCGTCGGCTGAGTGCCACGTCGCGCAGCGGCAAACCGAACGACACAAGTCGCCCAAGCGAAATGACAAAAAAAATCCGCCACGTCATCCACACCATCATCGCCCATCATCACCACGTTCGACACAGTTGTCGGATCCATATCGACATGTTAATCGGGTACTTGGTGCGGGGGTGTGGCCCTTCGACTGTGCTTGTGAGAGAGCCACATAGATACATTACATTGCTTGGGCATATCTTCCGACTTTCGTCGCCCGTTAGGCCTACTTCAAGTGACGTGTAGCAGCTCCGCGTCGATGCTGTTTCAACTTTGCTGCGCCTTGGTATAAGGTGGGCCTAACTTCCAGCAGTCTCCGCTTTCCGATGCTCTCGATCTCGTCAATATTATCTTACTGCTGCTGCTGTTCCTCCTACTGGGCACTGTGGCTTCCCAGACCTCCGACAGATTGGCTACACGCAAGAGTGACCCTAGGCAAGACTGACCTGCAGTGTGCGGATTAAGGGGGTGCAAAGTGGCCAAACCCAAGCGCGCAAGCAACCACTATCGCATCGCGCTCATCACGTGTAGTCGAGACACCGTGTTTTTGCTTGTTCCGTCCGTGTGTCCACATGCTCTCGGCCCGTTCCCGGAGCCGGTTTCTCACTCGGGATCGTCTTCCGACTGGGCCCCGAACGCGGTTCCCGAGAGCCGAGATCGAGGAACTCTGAAACAGACTTTGACCAAAACACACAAGCGTCGGATGCCGACGAGAAGCACAACAACGGCACAGAAACACGCATAAACACATTCGGAGTTCCAAGCGTTTATATTCGTGCCGTTTTACGTCGCCCCCCAAAAAGGCACACGCCCGAGCGATGCCAAAGGGCTTCGGAGCCCGTCGACCTCTGGGTCGTCGTCCACCAGCGAGGTGATGTAGTCGACCACGTCCGCCTCCACGGCGGGCTCCACGGAGGCCAGCAGTCTGCGGCAGCGGTCCGCCTGCGGCTCCTCTCGGGAGGGCGTTGCAACCCTTGTGGGCACCCGCCGCGCGCGCGCCCCTGAGACAGAAGAGCGCACCCGAACGCGCCCACAAGGGCTCAAGGCACCGAACTGACGAGGAGGAGGAGGAGGAGGCGGAGGAGAAGGGTGGCCAGGCCAGCCGCCGCCCGCATAACGAGAATCGCGACGGGCGCTTCTGCCCTGCATCGGGTCCTGAGGCCCTCATGGATCGGTCCAGCTGCTCCAGCACTGCTCAGAGAAACTGGGTCGAGAGCCTTGGCCGTGACTTTCCACGACGTCGTGATGCTCTTCATGACGTCGGATCTCTGGGTATGCGGCCTCCTGCCCTGGCGACGACACTGACACTTTTGCCTCCTCAGCGGCGACGACGGCCCTTCGTCGCACGACGGGGCGCGTCGGCTCGAACTACAATCGCGCGACAGTCGACCACGCTCGGGCCAACGTCGTGCTCCCCGAGGTCGATGGCAAGCCAGGCCGAGTCGCGCAAGGAGGGGACAGGGGGCGACAACACAACGCACACGGGACCTGCCGCTGCCCGCTTCCGCCGGGCGGGAGCCGCAAGTGCGGAAATGGGGTGACCACGGATGCCGGATTGAAACGAGAAGGGGAAGCGAGGAGGGCCCTTCTTTGTCGGCGGCCGCGGGCAGCCCAAAGCGATCGGCTAGCATGGGGCGCAATCCCGCGATTTGGGCCCGATGCAAGAGAAGAACGAGACCCAACCTTCGACGTCGCGATTGTACTGCGCGGACCCCATACAATACCGATTTCTCCCGCTAACGCTTCACAAGATCTTGCCGCGACCGAAACACTGAAGATCAGCGCTCAAAACCAGTAGCGAGCGCATTGCATGCACGATCGAAATTGCGCTTGAAAGCCGGTAGCGCGCTATCGAAATTGGTTTCAGCGCTACCCAATTTGAGCGCGTCGTCGCTACAAACTTTCGTTCGGCGCTGCCGAATCCCACCAGCCCTCTGGGCGTAGGTGGTCCAGGGCGTTTCCTCTTCCAAACCCATTCTTCCCCTTTCGGGGAAGGCTTTATCACTGTTCCCAATTGGTATACACCTCCTCTCCCAGGCGACCAGCAGCCAACCAGGAACAATGATAACCCCAGGAGGTCCAGCCCCCCTCCACCCCTGTCAAAAAACGATACACAGTACACTTTGGAGCAAAGTCCAGAGTCACGTTCGTGAGGCCCACGAGCACGCTTCTATTGTTTATTGACATTGACGGCGGGGGTGCCAGCATGTTGCCTGCTGCGCGCAGGGCTACCATCCCTGACAAAAGACACTACAGAATGCACCTCGCGGCTAAATCTGGATCATGCGCGGCCACCACGCGATCACTGTCAAGTGGTGGCGTATGGCATGCTGTGCGCAGGCCCACCAGACACAATGATGGGCATTAATCTTCGACATGTCTTCCGATGTGTGCTGTCACGTGCGCAGGCGCACCTGACACACTCTGTACGTGCCCCGGACGTGGCGCACCTGGCGCGGCTGGAGCATGCGGCACACCTGGCGCGCGCGGGGGCACGTGGCGCATCTGACCAGGCGTGCCTGGCACGCTCGGCCCCTAGGGGTGCCTGGCGCCCGTGGCGCGCCTGACGCGCGTGGCGCACCTCGCCCCAGCGTCGCGCACATGGGCTCGGTTTCGGCTCCCGGTAGCTGCCCGTCCAAAGACGGCCGCTGAACATGCAGAGGCTCGGGTGTTACTTATGTGTTGGGAGGGCGGGTGGGAGTGAGCTAGACGGCTTGCTATCTAGGAGGATGTCTTGATCCCTCCCGCTCCCCCCTCCCCTGGACCTGGACGGGGAGGGCGGCGAGGCATTGGAAGGTCCAAGATGGCCCAAGATGTCTCCAAGTGGGCCCCTCAGAGTCCGAGATGAGCTCCGAGATGGCTCAAGATAGCGCACGGTGCCTCAAGATGGCTCCCAAGAAGCCCTAAGAACGGTCCAAGACGGCTCCAAGAGGCGTCCGAGACCTCCAAGGAGGCCCCCAAGAAGTCAATACCATTTAACCATCGAAGGGGAATCAATGAGTGTTGCTTTCTCGCCTTTTCGCTTCCGATGGCCATTCGAGGCCTCAAGATGGCTCCAAGATGGCCCCAGGAGCGGCCCACGAGAGCCCCAAGGCGGTCCCTATGAGCGCTCAAGAGCGCTCCAAGGGCGCCCCAAGAGCGCACCAAGAGGCGACGTGTGGGACTCCCGAGGGGGGACATTGAAGCGCCCATATTTGTTCAACGATGTTCTCCAAGAAGGCCCCAAGAGAGCCTCCCAAGCTCCCAAGAGCGCCCCAAGAGGGCCCCGAGGTGCCCAGACGGCCTCAAGAGGCGCCCAAGAGGCATCCAAGAGGCTCCCAAGAGACCCCAAGAGGGCCGAAGAGGCTTCCCGAGGCACCCAAGACGCTCACAGACGCACCCAGGGCCGCCAAGAGGCCCCCAAGACGCCCCAAGACGCCCCCACAAGGCTTCCAGAAGACATTCGAGGAGACTCCGAGCGGCACTCAAGAGGCCTCTGGCCCGTCTGCTCGCTCTCCTCCATTCCTTTTCCTTGTAAATAACTTCTCCCTGTCGCACCCCGTGGTCATGTTTTAAGGCGGGCTGGGCGTTTCGCCTGAGACTTCCTCACCGTTCATGTTTCTGAAGCTTAAACATTGGCAACCGTTTCACAGATGGAGGGCGGGTCGTTTTGAAACTGTGACTCTCTCCATAGCGCGGCGAACATTCGTTGTAAACATTTGTAAAAGCTTCACGGGTGGAGGGCGGGTCGTTTTCAAACTGTGGCTCTCGCCTGAGCACGGCGCACATTCGTTTTAAACATCTGCAAGAGCTTCACGGATGGAGGGCGGGTCGTTTTCAAAATGTGGCTCTCGCCTTAGCGCGGCGCGCAGTCGTTTTAAACATTTGCAAGAGTTTCACGGATGGAGGGCGGGTCGTTTTCAAACTGTGGCTCTCGCCTTAGCGCGGCGCACATTCGCTTCAAACATTTGCAAGAGCTTCACGGATGGAGGGCGGGTCGTTTTCAAAATGTGGCTCTCACCTTAGCGCGGCGCACATTCGTGTTGAAACATGTGCAAGAGTTCTACGGGTGGAGGGCGGGTCGTTATCAAACTGTGGCTCTCGCCTTAGCGAGGCGCACATTCGTACGGATTCCCAGGATCAACGTACTGGAAGTGGTGCTGTGGAAGGATTCTGGATCATGCGGGTGCAATAGTTGCGTTGGTCCTCTGTGCTGAAGTCCCAGGAATGGCGTTCTAGCGCGATTCAGGATCGTCAAGACGCAACAATCAGGTTGATCCGTGGCGTTGGAAATCCGAGAACAATGTTTTGGCATGCTTCAAGGTCTTCAAACGGGTGCCTTCTAACGAAGCAGTTCCATCAATGGAAGTGAGCCGTTGTAGGGGCCTATGAAGAGGGAACTTGGAGGGAGGGTTTACTCCCAACATCGTTGATGACTCGTGGGTTTGCACTGGTTCTCCTCCTTCTCCTCCTCTTCCTCCTCCTTCTCCTCCTCCTGCTCCGGCTCCCCCTTATTCGCTAAACATTATTATTCTCCCTCCTCCCTCATCCATTCTCCTCCTGCCTTGAGCGATGACGGCTGTCCCCCTCTTTGCAGCTACACTTCCCTGATCATCTCAACTCGCCTGGGGGTCGGTTATGGATGGGCTGGTGGGGAGATTTGTTTGATTTGCGGCCCGCAAGGAAAAGTCCAGAGGGCGGTCAGAACGAGGCTGGGGCACAGCGCACGATGATTAGCGCGAGAACGCGTGGAATGCACATGCAAGACGATTAGACGAGGCGGCCACAGGACTGGTGGGGATACGCGGAGTGTCAAGAACCTTTTTTTCGGCGCTACCGAAGTCCTTCTAGCTGGTGATAATCGTTTGCAGCGGTGATGGAGATGATGCTGATGCTGATAATGATGATGCTGGTGATGCTGATGATGGTGATGATGATGCGGATGTTGAGAATGATGATGATGATGCTGCTGATGCTGATGATGATGATGGTGGTGATGATGATGATGATAGTGATAACGACTGTGAATATGATGCTGCTGCTGATGATGCTGATGGTGATTAATGTGCGTATGACGCCAATGATTTCGATGATGACGCTGATGGCACTGACGACCGCAATGATGGCATCAGGGATGATTACGGTGCTGATGATGCTATTGTTAATGGTCGTGCTGAGCATGATGATGGTGGTGGTGATTAAGATACAGATGCTAATGTTGATGATGCTGCTGATGATGATGATGATGAGGAGGAGGATGATCATGCCACAAACGGCATGCTGTAAATGCTGACGGTGCTCCTCACGCTTCATGGTGTGGTCTGACGTTCCTTAACGTGTCCTGACGTCCGGATGCGTCAGGAAATGTTTAGAAACGTAAGTGAACGTCTTGACCATAATTATCATATTTACACACATATATATATATATGTATATAGATGTCGATGCTCATATTTGTGAGATAACAGTTTGTAGCTTATAACACTTTGTATAAATCATTCGTGAGTCTGACATTTGACACCAGCTATGGCGCTCGTGATAGCTGTGGCACCAGCGGCGTGCTTGACATGCTGATGGTATTGTTGAAGATGATGCTGCTGCTGCTGATGGTGATGCTGATGATGATGATGATGATGATGATGATGATGACGATGCTGATGATGGTGATGGTGATGCTGATGATGATGATGATGATGCTGATGCTGATGCTGATGATGCTGATGCTGATGCTGATGCTGATGCTGATGCTGATGATGCTGATGATGATGATGATGATGATGATGATGATGATGATAATGATCCTCGCGTTACCGATTCTCGTTTTTTTCCGCTAGCTACCGATCTCCGTTTCCCGCTACCGAATTTAGTGTTCCCGCTGCAATTTTCGCGTCTGATTCGCTACTGGTATTCGTCTCCCCACTACCGAATTTCACCCTCTCAAACGCACACCTATTCGCAACGGTCCGACGTGACCAGAAATCCAGTACCCGGTCGCGACCGAAGACCGACGAGCGCCTAATTCGCTACCGAACATGGCCAACATCGGATGATCTGGGGACCCCTTCCCCGGGACCGGTTTCTCATCCCGTGACGTTCCGCGAAGACGAAACTGGGCCAACACCTCCCGCACCCATTTCTTGTCACGACACCAGGAGGCGATCGGCGACGAAAAAGGCACGCACGCACGCACGCCGATCTCGGGCCCAGGCCCAGCCAGGACCATTCGGGTGTTCGTTGGGGGGTGTTTGTTAACGGGGGGCAGAGAGTGAAACGGAGGGCAGCAATGAAAAAAGTGCAAAAGTGTACACCTTTTGGGCCTGCAGTGGCAGTTTAGGATCCCGCGCGAACCTCGGTCCTTGATCCTGCACTTCCCTGCAATCCTCGGTCTCCCACGCCTGCAGTCAAAACTACTAGTGAGGATGCGTGATGCGGATGCAAGCCCCTTGGACGCTTGTGCTGAAGCTCTTTCGAGCGCGTCGGGCCGTCGAACGCAATCCAGGATGGACCAAAAAGGCCCGGATGCAAGGGTACTCTCATCGGCGGCGAGCGAGGGTGGGAACTGAGAAGGAGAAGGCCTTCCCAGAAGGCGGCGCGGGATTTCTCAGAAGCCCTCGCGCCTTCTGAAACAAATTCTGTGCCCCAGGGGAAGGCTCAGAAAACGTGTCAGAAAGCCGGGGGACTTCCGAGCCTTCTGAGAAGGCCCGCCCCTGCTCTCTTCCCCCTCGGGCTCGCCGCCGATCTTACCATCGGTTTCGACTGTGTTGCCCACCCGTGCTGCCCCCCCGTTGCCGTCCGCCTGAGCCACCGCCCCAAGGCGAAGGAGGCTGGCGCCCCGCGCGGGGGCTCCTGGGCCCGCGCGGCCGCCCGGGCCCGCGCGGCCTCGGCGGGGTTCTGCACCGCGGCGATCGCGCGCGCCTCCTGCCTGTGGGGCGCAGAGGTGGCGGACGCGGCGTGCACGCACGGTGGGAGACCTCCCCGCTCATGCCTCCTCATCCTCCGCTTCATCACCACGATCACCACTGCGAGGGTCAATCCCGCGGCGGTTATTCGGCGGCGCGCCCAGGGGGGAGGGTAGAGTGAGCGGGCCTCCTCAGGCCCAGAAGGCCTCCGACCGCCTAAAAAAAATTCTGAGCCTTTTATCCGAGGCCATAAAGGACTCCTCAGAAGTCCAGTGGGCTTCTGAGAGGCCCCGCCGCCTTCTGAGAAGGCCTGCCCCCTCTCGAACGCCGCGTGGTTTCTGGGTCATAACTCGGCTCTCTGGCGGCCAGTCGGGACGATCCGGGCACCCCTGGAACGCTCTCGGCGAGGCGCAGCCGCTGGAACGACCCTGAGGTTAGAAAACCGCCGAGGCCCGACAAGAACACCCGAAATACGTCGAGCGACCTTGCTATCGGAAGTCTGGGGGCTGGCCGCTCGTCGACCCTGCGCTTCGCAGGGCGCCTCAGGGGAGTCTGTAGGGCCATCTGGGGACAAGTACTTTACCACGAGGCGCCTGCTGGCAGGCCAATTTTTATCATTCGGTGTGCCTGCTGTGAAGCAGATTCGTGCCGCGACGACGGCGGCGTCGGTTCCTGACATCGTGTGGACAGTTCGTTCAACCTTCCTTTTCACAAGTGGCGCTTTCGTCCCATTTCGGGCCCTGGGACCCTCACAGATCGATCCGGCTCGAAAAATGATGCAGAAAGATGGGGTCGAGGGCTCCGGGCGTGATTTTCGATGATGCATTTTGTCCGCACCGTCGGATCTCAAGGTTGAGCGGTCGCGGCTCTCCGCTTGCGCGGGTCTTTCGGCATCGGCGGATTCTGAGCCACTGGCGTCGTTCCACCTTGAACGCCCGCGCGGGGGCCGGGGCGGATCCCGACCAGGACTCCGAAGGCGAGTCCAGCCGTGACGACGACGCCCGCCCGCCCCCCGAGGGGGCCCAAAGAGGCGTAAGCGAGGGACGGGCATCGGTATCGGTACAGTCGACACCGATCATAAGGACGATCGACTTCCCAAGGGTACCCGCGCATCCTTGCCTTTCCCGTCATCTTCGGCCCATCCTTGACCACTTTCGATGGCAAGTCCCGCTCCAGAAACTTCGGCATGGGAATCCAAGGCCCTCGCATCCTTACCGCGCATCCATACTATCAGTTCTGAAAGTACGTAGCCCTCCCTGGTCCTCGGCCAAAATCGGTCCCTGGAGCACTCCCGCGGCCCTTCCAGGGCAATGTTCTGCGCCGCGCGCAGCCGTGGCGACGAAGAAGCATTGGAAAAGCGTCCCAAAACATCCGAAACGCCGTCGTCGTCGTCGTCGTCGTCGTCGTCGTCGTCGTCGTCGTCGTCGTCGTCGTCGTCGTCGTCGTCGTCGTCGTCGTCGTCAACATCGCCGTCGTCTGTTTCATTTCCCTGAGCCTCTCCAGCCCGCGCTCCTCCTTCGGCGCGAGGGCCACGAGTTCCTTGCCGCCCGCCTCCGGCCGTGTCGGGGCCTCTAGGCGGCGCGCACCAGGAGGTGGCGCGAGGGGGGCGTTCTTCTGAGAAGGCGGGGGAATTCTTGGAAGGCAGAGGGCCTCCCTCCGTGGGGCCCAAAGGCTTCTGACAGTGCTTCTTGGAAACTGGGACCCTGAGATCCAACCTCGCCGAAACATTGCCACATCGCAGAGAATTACGCCCGGAGCCCTGGACCCCATCTTTCTGCGTCCTCTTTCGAGCCAGATCGACCTGCGAGGGTCCCGGGGCCTGAAATGGAGCGAAAACGCCTGGCGTGAAAAACTTGCAACGCCAGGATCTCAAGGATGGCTTCGAAGAAGGCCGCCCTGCCTTCTGAGGAGCTTACCCCGGCTTCTTTGAGGGCTGCCCCCCTCCGCGCCGCCCCACTGAGACATGAAGCAGGCGGGTCCGGATGGAAACGGTCCCTGGACCCCAGGGCTTATCCCCAGCACGAGCTTCTCCTCCTGAGCCGTTCTTCGACGGTCCCAGGGCCCGTATGTGGAGGCCCCCCGGAGCTCAAAAAGTGCGCAGGATCCGGCTTCTCACCGGATCTTGGGGCTTCCCTCAGATCCTGGCGTTGCAATTTTCTCACAACTGGCGTTTTCCCTCCACTTCGGGCCCCAGGACCCACACAGATTTGATCCGGCTCGAAAGATGACGCAGAAAGATGGGGTCCAGGGCCCCGGGCGTGACTCTTTGCGATGTGGCATTCTTTTTGCAGCGTCGGAGCTCGGGCCCTCCCCCCCCAGGGCCAGCTTCTCCTCCCGAGCCGTTTCTCCACGGCCCCCCCTGGGGCCCGTGGAGGGCCCCGGGAGCCCGACCAGGGCGCCAAACGGCTCCAAGCTCCCCGCCTGCTTCATTGCGACCTCCCGCGTGCCGCCGAGCCTCGGCCCACTTGGGCCGCCCGTCGAGGCCCTCGAAGAACCTCGAGCCCGTCGAGGCGGGCTCTCTGGCGCGCGCCGGCCGGGCGGGCTGGGCGGGCTGCGCGTAGAGGCCCTCGAAGAACCTGGTGGGCTCGTGGGCGCGCGCGGGCTGGGCGGGCTTCTTCACCTGCGCGCGGGAGCGAGGCGCGCAGCTCTCCTCAACACCCGGGTCAGCCAGGAGGCGGCGAGCCTGGGGGAGAAGTGAGAAGGAGAAGGCCTTCCCGGAAGGCTCGGAAGTCCCCCGGCCTTCCGGGAAGTTCTCCGAGCCTTCCGCGGAGGCACAGAAAACTTCCCAGAAGGCGCGATGGCTTCCGAGAAGTCCCGCCGCCTTCCCAGAAGGCCTTCTCCTTCTCATGTCCCCCCCTCGCTCGCCGCCGAAGGAGGGGATCGGAGGGGATCGGCCGACCTCAAGCTGGCGCTGACCCCCGCCACGTGCCCCCGACCGACCCGCCACCGCGCGAACCTCTGGCCCCTCCGCCCCGGGCGCCGCCGCGCCGCCGCGCGGCACCGGCGGCGGCGGCGGGCGCACGGCGGCCTCGGACGCCTCAGCGGCGAGCGATGACGACGACGACGACGAGGCCGACGCCGACGCCGACGCCGCAGCCGCAGCGGACAACGACGGACGAGGCCGACGACGACGCCAAACGCCGACGCCGACGCCGACGCCGTCGCCGCCGACGCCGACGCCGCCGACCCTGCAGCCGCAGCAGACGCGACTGACGACGACGAACACGACGACGACGCCGCAGCCGCAGCAGACGATGACGGACGAGGCCGACAACGACGTCGACGTCGACGCCGACGCCGACGCCGACGCCGCCGCCGACGCCGCCGCCGACGCCGACGCCGCCTCAGCCGCAGCGGACGCGACGGACGACGACGAAGTCTCCGCCAACGACGCCGCCGCCGACAACCACGACGTCGTCGCCGACGACGCCGACGCCGACGACGCCGACGCCGACGCCGACGCCGACGACGACGCCGCCGCCGACGCCGCCGCCGCCGCCGACGCTGACGAAGCCGCAGCGGACGCGACGAACGATCACGACGCCGCCGCCAACGACGACGACATCGACGACGACGCCGACGCCGACGACGTCGCCAACGCCGACGACGACGACGCCGCAGCTGCAGAGGACGATGACGGACGACGCCGCCGCCGACGCCAACGCCGACGCCGACGCCGACGACGACGCCGCCAGCGCCGACGAAGAGGCCGCCCATGCCGCCGCAGGCGCAGCGGACGACGACGAACACGACGACGACGCCGCCGACGACGACGTCGTCGCCGACGACGCCGACGACGTCGCCGACGCCGATGACGACGATGCAGTTCCAGCGGACGATGACGGACGACGCCGACGCCGCCGCAGCCGCAGCGGACGCGACGGACGACGACGAATACGACGACGACGACGACGCCGACGACGACGTCATCGCCGACGACGACGACGCCGACGCCGACGACGACGCCGCAGCCGCAGCGGACGCTGATGGACGACGACCACGGCGACGCCGACGCCGACGACGACGGCGACGACGCCGATGACGACGACGCAGCCGCAGCGGACGATGACGGATGACGCCGACGCCGACGCCGAAGCTGCCGACGCCGCCGCAGCCGCAGCGGACGCGACGGACGACGACGAATACGACGACGACGACGTCGTCGCCGACGGCGATGACGTCGACGCCGACGAAGACGCCGCAGCCGCAGCGGACGCTGATGGACGACGACCACGGCGACGACGACGCCGACGCCGACGACGCCCCCGCCGTCGACGACGCAGACGACGCCGACGCCGCCGCAGCCGCAGCGGACGCGATGAACAACGACGAACAAGACGACAATGCCGCCGCCGTCGACGGCGACGTCGTCGCCGACGACGCCGACGATGACGCCGACGACGCCGACCCCGCCGCCGCCGTCTCAGCGGACGATGACGGGCGACGGCAACGCCGACGACGACGACGACGCCGAAGCCGACGCCGACGCCAACCCTGCCGCCAACGCCGACGACGACGACGACGCAGACGCCACCGCAGCCGCAGCGGAGGCGACGGACGACGCCGCCCACGACGACGACGCCGCCGACGACGACGACGTCGCTGACGACAACGCCGACGCCGACGACGACGCCGACGCCGACGACGACCCCGCAGCCGCAGCGGACGATGCCAGACGACAGACAACCACGATGCCGGCGACGGCGACCGCGACAGCGACGACGCCGCAGCCGCAGTCGCAGCGGACGACGACGGACGACGACGCCGCCGACGACGACGACGACGACGGCGCAGCCGCAGCGGACGACGACGGACGAAGACGAAGACGACGTCGTCGCCGACGACGCCGACGACGACGACGACGCCGACGCCCCCGTCGTCGCCGACGCCGCCGTCGACGCCGACGACACAAACGCCGACAACGATGCCGCAGCCGCGACGACAAGGACGAGGACGAGGACGAGGACGAGGACGACGACGCCTCGGCGGCGACCGACGACGACGACGAAGCCGAGTACGACGCCGACCCCGACGCAGACACCGACGCCATCGTCGACGCCGACGCCGACGACGACGACGCCAACGACGACGACCACGCCGCCGCAGCCGCAGCGGACGACGACGGACGACGACGACGACGCCGTCGCCGCCGACGCCGACGACGAGAGTGACGACGACGACGCCGACGACGCCGACGACGACGCCGCAGCATCAGCGGACGACGACGGACGACGATGACGACGACGAAAACGACGACGACGATGCCGACGCCGACGCCGGCGTCGATGCCGACGCCGACGACGAGGACGACGACGATGACGGATGACGGCGACGGACAACCACGACGACGTCGACGACGACGGCGCCGACGCCGATGACAACGCCGACGCCAGGCCGTCGCCGTTGCCGACGAAGCCGACGAGGCTGATGAGGCCGACGAGGCCGACGTGGCCGACGAGGCTGACCAGACCGATGAGGCCGACGAGGCCGAGAAGGCGGACGAGGCCGACGAAGCCGACGAGGCTGATGACGCCGACGACGTCGGCGACGCCAATGCCGCAGCGGACGACGACGGACGACAACGACTGACGGCAACGACGACGACGACGACGACGGACCGACGACGACGACGTCGACGACGACGACGACGAGGCCGACGACGACGCCGACGCCAACGCTGCCGACGCCGACGCCGACGATGCCGAGGACGACGCCACAACCGCCACAGCGGACGACGAGGGACGCTGACGACGACGACGACGCCGATGCCGACGTCGACGACGTCGACGCCGACGCCGACGCCGATGCAAACGCCGACGCCGACGACGACGCCGACGACGACGACGTCGTTGCAGCCGCAGCGGACGACGACGGACGACGACGACGACCGCGACGGCGACGGCGACGCCGCAGCCGCAGCGGACGACGTCGACGATGACGACCACGACGACGACGACGCCGACGACGCCGATGCCGCAGACGACGCCGTCGCAGCCGCAGCAGACGACGACGGACGACGACGACGGCGACGGCGACGCCGACTCCGACGCCGACGCCCCCGTCGTCGCCGACACCGACGCCGATGCCGTCGACGCCGACGCCGACGCCGATTCCGATGCCGCCGCAGCCGCCGAGGGACGTCGACGACGAATACGACCACGACGACGACGTCGTCGCCGACGACGAGGACGAGGACGAGGACGACGAGGACGATGAAGGACGACGAGGACGACGAGGCCGAAGCCGACGACGAGGCCGTTGCCGACGCAAACGACGGCGAGGATGACGAGGACGAAGACGTCGAGGCCGACAAGGCCGACGACGGCAACGAGCGGCCTCGGCCACCTCGGCGGCCGCCCCGCTGGCGGCCCGCGCGCCCGCAGATCGCTGCCAGCGCGGCGCCGGCGGCCCGTCGCGCGGCGCCGGCGCCCCGCGCGCGGGCGCCTCGCCCGCTGCAGCGACCGCCGGCGGCAGCTCGAGGCCGGGCGCCGCCCGCGGCAACAGGCCAGGGGCTTCGTGCCGCGCGGGGTGCCGCGAGGCGCCCGGCACGAACGGCGGCGCCGCCGCGTCGGCCGCGGGCGCGCTGGCGTCGGCCACCGCCGCCGCCGACGGGGCCGCGGCGTCGGCGGCGTCGGCAGCCCACTCGGCCCAGCACCAGCCGCAGTAGAGGAGGCCGTCCTCTCCCGGGAAGTGCCCCTGCTGCTGCTGCTGCTGCTGCTCTCTCTGGTGGGGCACCTGTGGTCCACCTAGAGCCAAGGTCTTTTGTTTAGCGTGTCGTGGCGGTGGCCCTTGCGACACGCGTGTCGCTCCGCACCGCGGGCCGGGAGGCTGGGAAATTCGCGGGACATTGACGCTCGCAAATCGGGACGTGGTTGCTGTGTCGCGCCGAGGCGTGGTGGGCCAGAACCAGCGGCGCGACATGCTAAGCCAAAATTCCTGACCGTCTAGCCTCGCGTCTCCCAGACATCAGGCGCTACGATTTCGTTGATGCGTGGGCCCCTGGACCTCTCGGCCACTTCGTCCCTCTCCCCGGGCCTCGGCCACAGCCGACAGTCAGAGAGACCCTGGGCATGAGTTGCTTGGTGCGCGGCCTGCCGGTCGCTGCGCGCAATGTGGCGCAGTAGCGGCCTGCGCGCCTGGGGTTGGCCCCCCGCAAGCTGCGAACCAACGGTCACCCTGGCGAGGGGTAGCTCTGATTGGGGGTCCCCGAAAGGTGCGGTGACAGACCGCTCTGTGACCTCGAAATCCCCAGAAAGACCTCCCCCTGGAAACCCCAGTCGATCGAGACATCCTCGCAAAACAACCCGAATCCAAAAACCGTGCCGTCACCCCGAATCCCCACCGACTTCACCACAGCGGCCCTCCTTCGCATGTCGGGTTTCCAAGCCATAACTCTGGTCTTTGGCGGCCGTTCGGGGAGATCCGGGCACTCCCAAAACGCCCTCCACGAGGCGCAACTGCTGAAACGCATCCCAAGGCAGGAAAACCTCCAACAACTCATGCAAGCGTCCGGAAACCCAGGCGCCATGCGGATTTTTCCAGGATCGGCGCCACCAGGACTCACCACACAGTGCAGACACCGCACGACTTTGGGGACCCCCCCCTCTCGCGGGCAGCCGCGGCGCCGCAAGCCCGCCTCCCGTGGAATGCCCCCTGCCGCTGGTCTGGCTTCTGGGGCGGCGTGGCCTCGCGCCTGGCGCTGCGCGCGGCGCGAGCACCTCCGCGCCCCCGCGCCGCCCCGCAGGGCGGCCCGGGCCCCCGACGCCGCACAGCCTGTGAAGCGCACGCCGGCTCCCCGGTGCCTGAGGCCGCCTGCGCGCTCCCGCCCCGCCGCCTCTCGGCGGCCCGGGCCTCCTCCCTCCCTCCTGTCTCCGCGGCCGCCCTCTTGGCCTCCGTCCGGGCTTCCGGCACCAGGTCTGGCTGTGTTCCGACTCTGGCAGATTTACTTGCACGGCAGTTCCCCCCCCGCCTCAGCCGCAATTTCTGACAGCGCTGGGCCAAAAAGGCGTGCAAGTGGCTTGCGTGAAACCCAGATTTCCTTCCAGGCCTCGCCGCGTCCCTAGCTCCCTCCGCCTCCCCCTCCTCCTCCTCCGCCTCCTCCTCCTTCTCCCCCTCCACCTCTCCCTCCTCCTCCTCCTCCGCCGCCTCCTCCTCCTCCTCCTTCTCCTCGTCCTCCATTCTCTGTCCTCGAGGGCCTCCTCTCCCCCTGCCCCCTTCCGCCCCGCCCTCCTCCTCCTGCCCAGCGTCGTCGGCCTCCCCTCCCCCCCCCGACGACGACGGAGGCGGCGGCGACGACATCGGCGCCGGCGACGACAACAACATTGACAGCGGCGACGGCGGCGGCGGCGGCGACGACGACGACGACGATGTTGTCGGCGGCGGTGGCGGCGCGTCCGCGTCCTCCTCCGCGGCGGCGGCGCCGTCGAAGCCCCCCTCGGCAGGCTCCCCGCAGCCCGCGCAGCACCCGTCCGGAGCCCAGGCCCACTCCTCGCCCTCAGCCTCGTCGTCGCCGGCGTCCCAGAGGGCCTCGTCGTCGTCCTCGGGCGGGGAGGTCACAGGCGAGAGTGGCCTGTGGCGCTCGGCCTGCCGATCGCTGCACGCGGCACGACAGCAGCGGCCTGCGCGCGCGGCCCCGCCCCCTTCCCCTCCCCCCCCCGCGCCCCCGGAAAACCGCGCACCAAAGATCACCCCGGCGAACGGGAAGGTCGCTCCAGGACGCCCAGGATGGCCTGCAGGCGGCCCAAGAGGCTTCCAAAAGCACCCCCAAGAGGCAACGTTCATTTCATTGTCTCAAACTCTTGAAGGATTTGCGCGTTTCTGCATTTTCGGCTTCCTGACGCTCCAAGACAGCCCACGAGGCCTTCGAAAATTATAAAATTTGAAAAAACTGCAGCCCCAATACAACCTATGTGGGCGCCGACACGTCAATAGAGGCCCCCGAGACGGCCCAAGATGCCACAAAACGGCCCAAGAAACCCGCAACACCGTCCAAAGAGGAACCCCAGAGAGGGACCACGACCCGATATTTCGAGCTCGCCGCCCCAAGAGGCCCCCTGCAGGCCCCAAGAGGCCCCCGACAATCCCCAAAAACCCCCACGATGCCCCCAGGAATACCGAAAAGGTTCCCCAGAAGCTCCCACGAGGCCCCCAGGAGGCTTCAAAACTGCCCCAGGGAGACATCCCCGAGAGCCTTCCGAAGATACCCCAAGAAGCGTCCGCGAGGCCGCTGACACACAACCCATGCACGGTGGCGGGATGGGCCCTGGATGGGCCGAAGGCAATTCGAGCTGTACAAATACAACGAATACTTATATACTTAGGAAGCGGATCTCGCTTGATTCCCGGTGCAGCGGTCCGTCCTGGGTCGCGAACGCCCCTGGAGGGCCCAAGACGGCCCTCAATGCCCCGAGACGGGCCAAGATAGCTCCACGGGGCCTTTTGGACGGTCCGAGAGGGCCCCGAGTCGCCGAGCGATCGGTCCAAGACGATCCAGATGACCCCCGGACGGCCCAAGAGGTCTTCATGACGCCCCCAGAAGCCTCCAAGAGCCCTTCCAGGAGAGCCCCCAACTGCAGGCATCGCTCATTCCCTGTGGAAGAATACGTTTTAGGGTATGCGATGTTTCAGCCTTCGCGGCGTCCATGACGGCCCAAGAGGCCTCCCAGATACTTCAAGACAACCCGACAGGCCCCCAAGATGCCCCCAGACGCCCATAGAGGGCCCCAAGACGGCCCTCAGTGGGCCTTCAGAAGGGGTCCACGATGAGGGACTTTCGTTTAGATTTCTGGCCCTCCGCCCTAAGGAGGCCCCCGAGACCGCCAGCAGACCCCCAATGGGCTTCAATAGGCCCCCGAAAAACCCAAACGAGGCCGTCAAGAGGTCCCCGAGAAGCCCCCAAGGGGCCTCCTGACAGGCCCCAGCATCTTTGACCTCGAAACTCACAAAAGGACCGCGAGCCATAGCCGTCCCAACCTGATCGTATACCGAACCTAAGAATCAATTAGTGAGGCGGCAACCACAAAGTCAATATCTCTCTCGATACCAATACAATGTATATACATGTATGTACATATAAATAAACAAATCATCCCGCTCTCGCTGCTGGGCCTAACGAGTGTTTTGTTCTGGCTGCGAATGCGTCGGCCCCAGCAACAGCTTCGAGCGGCCGGTTGCCATGCCACCACATCACACAGAACTTGTGGCCACACCGTTCCTGCCCCTGAAACCAGGGCTTCGGCAGGGGCGGTCGGGGGGGGGGCCGAAGCTGAAGGTCAGGACGCGGCGTCGGATACCTTCAAAGAAACACTCCCACGATTCTCTGAACGGCCACGTCGCGTCTGTGCTTAGACAATTCACGCGCAAGCACAAAGATCATCCCGCTCTGGCTGCTGGGCCAAATTGCTGTTTTGTTATGACCGCGAGTGCGTTGCCCTTGGCACAAATGGCGAACGGTCGGTGGCCACGCCATCACATCGCACAAAACTTGTGGCCACACCGTTCTTGCCCAAAACAACGACCCAAAGAGTTCCACTGGCCCGCGCGGGCCGCTCACATTCGCTTGTCTCACCAACTGATATGGAAACATGTCGGCATTCTCCAGTGACCGGTTTAAACAATTGGGGCCTCAGGAAAAAAACACTTGCAACAATTCCTGCGCAAGGGTCGGGAGTAAAGGTCCGCGATATCCGTCCGGAGCTGTTTCGCCTGCCCAGGGACGAGGGTAACTTTGCCACTCGACTCGAGGTGCGGAGCCCCGGACCTGGAGCAAATATCATTACAGGACTTACGCTGGACACCTGTAATGGAAAGGTCGACCCAAAAGGAAAGGATCCTGGTACGTCTGCGCCACGGGACTCCATGCTGGCAAGAATCAGCGACGGTTCGACGGGCAAGCGCATGATTCAGGAGACGTGCCATGAGTGGGGCCTGCCAGACGTGAGAAGAATGAGGGTTCTCCAGCACGGCGGGGGTTCGCATCTCAAGGCAGATCTGGAGGACGCTGCCGCTAAAATGCATCAGCCTGTTGCCTACGGGGACCTTTGGGGCATCTCCAGGGCTCAGATTGGGAAGACCCATGACGTGATCACGCCTGCGGAGCGGCGGCGGTCCTATCCCTCCGCCTCGCCGGGCCATCGACAACGAGGAGCACAGACCAGCTTGGACCTGATCCAGCCCCTCACGAGCCTTTGGTTGGCCCTGAGGGTGAGGTCATACTCCTCGCCGTGTCGCAGGTCCCACTCGAACGCTGGGGCGCCGTTCATCTCCTCTGCGTGCCGCCGCGCGCGCGCCCTGCGCCCCGTCCCTCTGAGCAGCTCGAGGGCGACTTGCCCCCGTGGGGCGTGGGCCGCGGCGGCCGGCAGGGCTCCTGCGAGGAGCTGTCCAGTCGGGCTCTAGCGCAGCTTCGCCAGCTCGAGCGCGTCGTTGGACAGGCGGCCTAAGACCCGCTTGAGCCGCTTGCCCTTTGCGCAGCGTCGGGGCGACTTCGCGTTCACCCGGCGGCCGCGTCGCTGCGCGCCCTGGAGGCGTCGATCGAGCCGCGTCAGTATCGGCAACGGGCCGTCGTAATCGTCTCCATGACCAGCGACTCGCCAAACAGGCCAGCTTTCGACGGCTGGGGACCCTCGGCTGGATGCAGCACCACGCTCCGCAAGGCTTGTCTTGGGCCGGTTCCCGTTGTCGGCGCCGCGAGCCCCCCTGATTTCATCGGCAGGATGTCCGCCGGCCGCAGGCGCGGGGCTCCCCAGGAAGAGACGATCATCGCCGTCTCCGCCTGCGGCGCGGGCAGCCGCGCAGCTGGGGGCGCGAGCTTCGCGAGCCGCACCTGGGCCAGAAGCGCCTGCTTCGGGCCCTGCCCAGCGGGCCCCCCCTTCCAATGGGTCGCCGCCGCCGCCCTCAGCTTGCAGGAGACGCCGCCGGTGGCCCCCTCGAACAGCGTCGCGCCCCCCCGCAGCGCCGCGGCCTCGCCCTGCTTGCTGCTCCAGCGTCCGGCGGGGGGCGCCTCTCCGACGCCCGCCGCGGGAAGTCTGCCATCGGCGTCGCGCGCGGCTGCTCCTGGCTTGTCGACGCCGAGCGCGGCTCGAGGAAGGTCCGGCCCTGCTGCCCACTCGCCTCCGCCTCTGGCAGGCGACGCCTGCGAGCTGACTGGCAGTCGTCGCGCTCCGGCCCCTCGGGCGCCGCGACCGCCGCGGCGATCTGGCCCCGCGCCCCCCGCGCAGCCAGCCGCCGTCGCGCCGCCGTGCCCGCCGCCGGCGTCGCGCCCTCGCCTCCTGGGGGCGCGCGCTCGCGGCGCCCGGCGGGCCGGCGCCCCGCGCGGAGCGGCCTGCGCCTGGCCGGGGTTCGCCGCGCTCGGGCCCCCGCGCCGTGCGCCGAAGAGAGCCGAGTGAAGCTCGGGCCCGGGCAGCCGACGCAGACGGGGTGGCGCGTCGGCAGGGCCATCTTCGAACATCGCCCATCTGATCGCCGGGCCCCCCCCCCCCCGCGACCTGGCAGAGGGCCCCCCGCTGTCCGCCCGCGCGCGGTCCATTCCCGTGACTGACGAACGTCCATTGCTCAGCATCGGCGCCGCCGCCGTCGCATCAACGACGAAGAGAAGACGACGGCCTTGCAGGCGAAGGCGGCGGAGCTTGTGTTTCATGGCCCAGAGGGCGGCACGTGCTTCGCGCGTAGGCACGGGCTCGCGCTGCCGCCAGCGGGCTCAGCTCGCCGTCCGCCAGGGCCCAGACATCAGCGCAGGCGGCGCCTCGTCGAAATCACGGGGCGCGTCGCCGACGCCCTGGCAAGTGCTGAGGTGAATGTCGGCTTTGCTAGAGCTTATGAGCCTTAAAAGGAGTTGCAAAGGTTTTTTACTGTGTGCCCGCACCCCGCTTGTAAGCCAGCAGCATGCTGCTATAGCTACTTGGCTTGTTCATCATATCTAGCTGAAATCCGCCGGGACTTTAATAAACCAACAAAAGCTGTATACTATGTGAAGCGGTTGCTAAGTCTGAAATTGGTTTATCATAGCGTTCCCCCCCCCCCCCTAAGTATGATAGCATATTTATCCTATGTTAACATAGCTGTTTATCGTAGGTTAACTGGACAACTATTTTAGCTGAGCGCTTGGTTTCGGCATCTGCTCAAGCCAAAAAACATAGTACTTGAAACAGAATATGCATGTTCGTGTTTAACATGTAGCTCCCGATGCATCACAAACTGGAGAACCAACTGGGCAACGAACACCAAAAACACGAACTTTGGAAATTCGAGCTCGGACAAACCAAGATTTCACCGTCCATCCGTCGGTCAGTTTAATTGCCCTCCGTCTAAGCTAAAGGCTCGGGATGGCCGCGCGCATCGCATCGCGGCCCGTTCGGTGGATCCAAGACCAACCTGCATCGCGCGTGCAAACATCAAAATTGTTGAACGCATCAGCTTTGCATTTGTGGATCAGAGTGGGGGGGCATGCGAGCCATTGGGTACTTGAGGGGCCTGGAACGCTATACTTGCGATGAAAATTGTCGGCCTTGTGGTTGCGTTAGCCCTCCGTCGTTTGTATAGCCGTTTCGGCTAAAAGCGTCATAGCTGTACGTTTCGAGCTTCTCACTATCGCGCGCCGTATACCGCGGGCACGATGGCCCAGCTCACTGAAGCTTTCAAACATGAGTTCCAGAAGATGCTGGATTTGATAAAAGTAAAAGCGAACGAGCATTTGGGCAAACTTGTGCAGTGCCTCCGTGATCGCAAGTTGGCGTACACAGTGGACCACACCCCTCTGGCATTTTCCTCGCTCATATTTTAAATCGAGGGGGGGCTTCTGCTGAGCCCGCATAATGTGCACCGCAATGCTGCTGGGATCCAACGCTTGCGGAGCTGACATGCGCCAGCTATCAAATGCTCTGCGCATCGAGCTGGGGGTCAACTCCCCGCTCCGCCGGCAGCGCATTGCTAAGCATAAGCAGCTGGTGGATCGAGCCCAGGGGCTTCTAGCGCCGGTGAATGGGTCAGAGCGCTACGCGACAGTCAGGCGCGGGCGCGCCGCGGCTTTTTGCAGGCAGGCAGGGGTCCAGGGCAAGACATCGCAGAAGTCATTGCAATGCTATGGCTCAGATCTGATCGACGTGCAGAAGTTGTTCCACAACGCACAACTCAAAATCATGATTGAGAAAGGCTGGGCGTGGGAGGTGGTCCCAAGTGTGATTGACGAGCTGCCCCCAAGCTTCGCAGTTGTAGCCCAGAGTTCTTTGAACACGCAGAACCACATCGGCACCGAGGTCGGGGAGCTCGAGACCTGCATGACCTTGGCGGCGAGTGCCAATGACCCAGGGGTGCGCGAGCTCGAGGGCCGGAGAGAGCTGGCTATCGAGAGCGTAGTTTCGCTGGACGTGCCGAGCGCTAAGTACAGCAAGACATTGCTTGGGTTCGTCGAGCATTTCGGCGGCGGCGGTGGCGCTCCTCTCGTCGCGTCCATGGGCCCCGTTGCGAAGCTATTTTGCTTCGACGAAACGCTCGGGCAAACGTTGTGGGAAGCGCTGGCTCGCGCAACTTTCGCAGCGAAGACCAGCGTGCATCCTTTGATTCGGGTGGCGATTGCCATTGCAAACCTCGCGGGTGACAAGGTTAAGGGCGGCGCGGCGCGCTTGCTGGCGAGAGTTGTCGTCGCGAAGGTCGCAGGCGAGCCTAAGATGGCTGATGCAGCTATTGCTGAACGCACCCTTGGCGAATCCATGGGAATCGCTAAAGGCTCGACGGTGTCAAGGCGGCCTTGGAGCCGTTAGGGCAGCTATTCGCGAGGGTTGCGTTGAAGCTTGCGGGGGGGGGGGGGGGGGGGGGGGAAGGGGGGGGGGGGCGGGTCGGGGGCAAAGGGTGCACGTGGGGCGACATGTGCAAATCATTCTTGGACAGCCTCAGCTGCCTCGAAGGTCGGACCGTCGCGTTTGACGAATGGGCTAAGCATGAAGTCCCGGGCGGCGCAGCAGCGACTGCCAAAGCGAAGCCGACTGCTGCAGCCAGCGCGGCGACGCTCAGTGACCATGAGGGCCCAGCGTGGATTGCCGAGAAGGCTGGGTACGTTGCCGAGAAGGCTGGGCGCTTTATCGTCCAGAAGGACGTTGCAGCCCAGAAGCTTTACGCGGTCTTCAGCATCGGCCAGACTGGCAAGCTTCACCCAACCGCGACTCGGACCGAGAGCCACGCATTGCTGAGATTGCATTGGCTGGTCTCATTGGGCAGTGGTCGATCTCGAAGGCTGAGCCGCCAAAGCAGATGGAGGGTGATCAGCAGCGCCCGCAGCATCTGTACATCAACAAGCAGGAGGCAGCGTTGTACCGAGCCCTTCTCCAGCTAGGTGCCAAGCACATGGGCAAGTATGAGCTGGTCTCCTGGCGGAAGCCAGATGAGGTTCGGACCGCGAGCGCGATCAAGCAGGGTCAGCTTACGTTGGTCCCGGTGGCACCACTTACCAACATGAGTTCGAAGAACACTGGGTCGGGCATATCGCTTGGCGATCGCGCAGTTGACAGCGACACCACGCTTCAATTCTTTGTGTTCCTTGTGGGGAAGCCGCAAGACAACGGCGCCACCCAGTTCGATGAAGCCGCATTTCTGCCTGCTCACTGGTGGGTCGGGCCAACCTATGATAAGAAGCAAGCCAACATGGCTGCGAGCCCCGTGTCCCTCGGTGGCTTCATGTTGCCAGTGCTGACCAACATTGTCGGCGTCGGGCCCAACGTAAAGCTCCAGATGTTCGCTAAGCCCAGGGCTAAGGCTGTGCCAATCCACGAGCAGAGCTCCAAGAAGCAGAAGAGGTTATGAGCATCATTCAGCGCGCGCGGATGCTATGCGTCAGGTGTGTGTGTGTGTGTGTGTGTGTGTTGCATCGCGCGCGGGTCATGATCTCGAGCTGTACAGCTTAGATCATCGCATCACTCCGCACAGTGCTATAGTCCATATGCTGCCGCGCAGTTGAGAGGATGTAGACGGTGGGAGAGGGGGGGGGGGCATTGGGGGGGTTTCTTCAGGGGGAGATAGGGCGAATATGGGGGTGGAGGCCGAGCTCTCGCCCCGTCGGCCAGCGCGAAGCTTTGATGTCGGACGTCTTTCTGCGTGCAAACGGGCGCGCGGATCAGCCGTGCGCTTGCCGGGCAGTCTCAGCGAGCAACCGCGCATGCACCGCCAGGAAAACACTTTGAATCCGTCGCCCCCCCCCGTGCCATCCACGATCCCATGTCGCTTCGGAGCTTCAGGGGGCATAGCGATCATGTGGGATGACCGGGGTGGCGGGGGAGGGGGGGGGGGGGGGGGGGGGGCGCAGCGGGAGGTCGACGCCGTTGCATTTCTCATCTGCTCGGCCGCAGCGGAGCGCGCCTCAAGTGTTTTACATGCGGGCTCAGCCCGTGGCCCTCGCTGATCGCGTCTCTCCACGTGCGCCACCGCCCACCCCCCAGCAATTTAGCGCGGCACCGAACGAGGGCGCTCGCTTTAGGGGCAGGGGGGGGGGGGGGGGCTGGGAGGGGAGAAGGATGAGATAGAGAAGGGAGAGGAGCGAGAGAGAGAGAGAGAGAGAGAGAGAGAGAGAGAGAGGGAGAGCGAGAGAGAGAGAGAGAGAGAGAGAGACCGACCGCGAGAAAGAGAGCATCGGGTGGATGCTCGATTCAGAGAGATCGTCGTGGACATCTTGGGGCAGATTGCGATGCGAACATAACCGGCAGTGCGACGATGGCGCGAATGACATCATGGGCGCCGAAGAATAATAACATGTGCGGCGGGGGGCATCATATATGCTATAGGCCATGCGAGCGGCCCTCTTGGGCTCGCCCCCTGCCGTCCAGGGGTCATCCCGATCGACGCTATGACATTCCATGCTATGCTTATGCAGGCCCTTGTGACCCTTGTGGGCCTGCCCGTGGCCGTTCAAGGACTGCCCCGGCCGACGATGTGCTGCGCCATGCAATGCCGATGGGCGTCAGTGCCAACATTGCTTTATGCGATGTCGTTTCGTTTCGGCTATGTCGTCGTTCTCTTCGCCCCCTCCCTCCTCCTGCTCATGGATCCGTGGCCTATCTCGCTCATCTCATGCCCCCCCCCCCCCCTCCTCGCCCCCCTCCTTATGACGTCGTCCACTTCGCGTCGCGGCTCTGCGACCCAATTGCGCGTCAGCCGTTTGGCCCAGGTGAGCGTCTTGCATCGCGACTTGCTGTTAGCAGCATGCAGGAAGCTACGCTTGAACTTTCCGGCGCCGTCAAGTTGGATGGTATGAAACCAGCTTGGCGGATTTTCAAGCCAAATGATGTGGCCACAGTAGGTGGCGATGCGTTTGTCCGAATCTCACCAGCGCAGCTTACATCGAACAGCCGTGCGGCTTATCAGAATGGTGGAGTCCCATCGGGACTGGAGCAACAGGCAGTAGTCCTGAGCAGGGGGCTGAAGGCGTTGCTAGCCCAGCGGAATGAACGGCAGTCGGCCGAGCTCAAGCAGGATCGTACCCAGCATGCGTGCAGTTTGTGTGAAACGCCACCGAAACATACGAAACTCGTCAGGTTCTACGCCCAGAAGGCTCACCTGAGTCGGGAACCTGATGCCATGTGCATGGACGTGGTAGTTAACGAGATTGTTGTTCAACTTGAGGTTCTGAGGCCAATGCATCCATGTGGTAACCTCTTCATAGCGTATATGCTCGAGGTTTTGGCTGCGGTGATTCACATCACGAGGACAACGAGGTTCGATGAGCCGCAGACGCGAGAGCGATTGCCTGATCAGCCCAAGGGTGTCCACAAGAGGAACGGCATCGTACTTGCCAAGTTTGAGAAGCAGGATGGTTCGAACGGCTACAAGATGTGCAAACCTGTTCAGGATGCTGTCCAGTTCCTAGCTGCCGAGCACTCCGCCCAGCACGCCGATGATATAATGTGCGAAGGTGCTTCCCCGAGTGAGCTCCCCGACGACAGCGCGCCTGCAGACTCGGAGCCAGGCCGTGGCTGACATAGTTGCAAGTACATACTAAGCCAAATTGCTGACAGCACCCGCATGAATGGGGTCCGCGGGCTTCGCAGTTGTCGGTTGAGAAACACACTTTCGTTGCTTGCCAAGCCGATCGGCTGCGTTGATGCGTTTCCGTTTGGGGTTGGGGGATGGGGAATGCCATCGTGGTATAGCCTGTGTTGGCTCAAAGTGCACTACTTCAGCAGTACTTCAGCAGTGCTTCAGCATTGCTCCATCAGCGCTTCTGCAATACTTCAGCAGGACTTCATGGCGCCGAAGGCGGCGGCCGCCAATCAGGCAGCGGAGATCACTCGCCTGAAGCAGAGGTTCGTGGACCTGAAAGAGGACAAGGCTGCGCTGAAAGGGAAGGGCGATGCGCTGGAGAGGTTCGCCGCGGTCATGGCCAACAAGAGTGCGGCCAGCGCGCGCGTGAAGCGCGTCTTCACCAATGTGCGGAAGTTGTGGGTCCTCCGCGCGAGCACGGGGGCGCAGTGCAATCCGACTAAGCTGGGGGGGGGGGGGGGGGGGCAAGCGCCTTCCGGAGCTTTTGCTTCCGGAGCTTCCCGCCGCCCTGCCAGCCGCGGATGCCACCGACGACGACGACGGCGAGGCGACGACCACATCCTCGGGTTCTGCGGGGCCGTCGCGGGGGCCATCGCCAGCTGGCAGCGGGCTGGGATCGCCGCTTTGGGCTGTGATCGCCGCTGCGGGCTGTGATCGCTGTGGTGGGCATCTTCAAGAGCGGATGCCGCCCGTGAAGATGCCCGCAGCGGCCCATGACTATGCTCGCAAAGGACCGCGAAGATGCCGACAATGGCGATCGCAGCCCACGGTGCGTCAGCCTCAATAGCTCACGCGATGTCCATGAGCTCACATGAGCTTCAATTTAGCTCACATGAGCTTCGATTGGGGTGTCATTCGCATGTTCTGTGCGCGTGGATGGTATTGCACACACACACACACATATATATATAGATATACACATATATCGTGATCGATGAGCTCGTGATTTGAAAAGGTTTCCTTCCTTTGTTGCCCCGCGTTGCGATCTTGACCCAGTTGCGGTGGAGGAAGGTGGGGGGGGGGGGGGGGGGGGGGGGGGGGGAGGAAGATGAGTTTTGCGATGCCCCCCGGCGTTGTGCTATGTTATGCCATGCGTGCGGCCCAAACCTTTGACTCAGATAGCTATGCTATGCGCGTGGCCCGATGCAATGCTATGCCATGCAATGCGATGGCCTACTCTATACAAATAAGATAGATCCCCCCCAAAAGAACAAACACGCCCCTCAATCTCAGAATGGCCTCAACCGTCAAAGAGTTTCACTTCGTCGATGTCGTCGTTCTCCTCGCCCCCTCCCTCATCCTTCTCCTGGCTCCGCGGCCTCTCTCGCTTATCTCATGGGGTGGGCCCCCACCTCGCCCCCCCCCCCCCCCCCCTCCCACATGGCGTCGTCTGTCGCGATTCAGAAAATATAGCAGAGCAGGTCACAACACACATCAGACCAATACGACAGAAACATGTCAAGCATGATGGCATGCCGCGGGCCGTGGGCATGGGTTAACCCAAGGGCCCGCTAGAACCCCGAGTGCACCCGAGGTGGTCCTATAGTTGCATGCGACCTAGTTGGGGGTGGGCATGTCTCAAGGGGGCCTCGGAGGTCAGAAGCGCCGCGCCGAAGACACGTCCTTATTGGCCCCGAGGTTCGCCAACCCAGAAATGACCCCCGAACCTCCCCCGCGCATCCTCCACCTCCTTCTCCGCGTCAGCCGTTTTGGCTGGGGGCTCCGTGAGGGCCGCTTCCAGGGCGCGCGGGCCTCGCAGGGCGCGCGGGCCTCTCTTCCAGCGCGCGCGTGCCTCGCCTCCAGGGCGCGCCGACCTTGCCTCCAGTGCGCGCGGATGGGCCTCTTCCGCGGCAGGGGCCTGGCCACCGGGCAAGACCGCGCGTGGGCCAATGCAGCCTGGAGCGCCTCCGCCGACGCGGCTGCGGTTGACGCCGTCGGGCGCCGCCGACCCCGACATCGCCGCCTTGGCCGCGATCGCGGAGGAGGCTGGCAAGGCGGTGTACACAACAATTTCGCCGCGCGATGCTCGCTGCGCAGGTGGGCGCCTACGAGAACAGCGCGTTCCTCCGGAAGACCGAGGGGGGGCGCGCTGCGCGCGGTGCAGCAGGCGGCGGGGCTGCGCTTCAACGCGGGGCTTGAGGTGTCGGGCGGCTGGCTCTGGAAGACGGTCAAGAAGGTCGACGTCGGCGGTGAGCAGCAGATTGTCTACTTCTTCAGGGCGGACGACAGCTGGCGCGCGGCCGCCGCGCTGTGGGCGACAAAGCGGCATCGGCTGTCCGTCCAGAAGGAGAACGGCGCGGTCATCCTGTACTGGTCGGCGGCGAGCGGTGGCGACTTTGAAGACGCGCCGACGCGGCCGCGGCACTTCCCGCGGTGGTCGGCCAGCGAGGCGGACGGCGTGATCGCGGTGAGTGGCCGGCGCGCGTTCGAGCAAGCGCTCGCGCGCAAGACCGCCGACTCGAGCTCGGCCGAGGGCGACGCTGGCTCCGCCGAGGGTGCCGACAGCAGCGGCGGCTAGGGCGGAGAAGGCGGCGGCGGCAAGGACGCTCCGCGCGGCAAGGGCGGCCGCGGCGGCTGGGCGCCGCGTCGCGCGATGCTGATTTCGTGTTGCGCGAGCGCCGGCGACCGGGCATTCGAGTCGCGCGCCGCCGAGTGCAATGCGAGCAGCGCCACGCTGCGCCAGCTCCTGGGTGTGTAGTATGGTGATATGGCGGTCCAGCGTTTGACTACAGAGACTTGGTTGTCAAATCGAAGCGTCTCGCGTTTGACTACCGAGACTTGTAGTCAAACGTAGGACCGTCGCCGTTTGACTACCAAGTCTTGGCAGTCGAGCGCAGGGCCGCATCCGTTGAAGCACCGAGTCTTGGTAGTCAAACGCAGGGCCGCCTCCGTTTAATTGCCGAGACTAGGTAGTCAAGCGCAGGGCCGCTGCGTTTGACTCCTAAGACTGGAGAACCAAACGCTTTTGGCGCGCGTGCTGCCCGAGCTCCGTTCGCCGTCGCGGGAGCCCGTCGGGTTATCTGGCGTGCCCTCAGGGGCCGATCATGTAGCAATCGATGTTCGTCCGATTGGGGTGGCGTTCGAGACCTGGTCCAACTTCCGCGCGCCCATCGGCCTCCTGGGAGGGCTCCGCCCGAGCCGAGGGGGGGGGGGGCGAGGGGGGGGGGGGGGGGATGATGAAGAGGGGGAGGATGCGAATGAGGTGGAGGGGGGTGCTCATGAGGACTAATATGCCCTTCTGTCGGCCCAATCGGGCCTCCCCCCAATCGGGCCTCCCCGCCGTCAGACGGCCCCTGGAGGCACCCCCCTTAGGGCAGGTGTGATTCGCGGTGTTCCGCGCACTGCCTTTAAGCGCCGAGCCACAGGGTGTTGCGCGGGTTGGTGAATCCCGTCCCGGGGCGACTCAACGTGAAAATGTGGTTGGAATGCAACAGACAAATCGGTCCGATTCAGATTGTTGCTGCGGCTCGGTGTGGCATTTTTTAGAGAGCATCTTGCCCTGCACGCTGGCGCCGTCTCGAGGCGCTCTCGCGCGCAGGGCCGCCCGGCGCATTCTCAGGCGAACGCGCCGTCTCTCAATGCCCGAGGCGCTGTCTTGAAGCGCCCGGCGCCGTCTCGGGCGCGAGGGCCCGTCTTCCGGCGCCTGCGGGCGCCCGTCTCAGGCGCGAGTGCCCGTCGCGAGGCGCGAGGGCCCGTCGCGAGGCGCCTGGCGCCGTCTCAGGCGCGAGGCGCCGTCGACCGCTGTCTGGCGTCTGCAGGCGGCGGCGCAGTCAGGCGCCGCCGACCGCGGTCTGGAGGCGGCGGCGCAGTCAGGCGCCGCCGACCGCGGTCATGGGCGCGCGGCGACGGCGTGCATTGCGCTGGCCGCGCCGCCAGGCAAACTGACCTCCTCCTCCGTCCACCGCCTGCTTACTTCACCTCCGCCGCCTGAATGCCGTTGCCAAGTGAATCGTTCGCCCCCCCCCCCCCCCCCGCGCCTCGGTCTTGGTCGATGTCGGGCCCTGGGGTGGCCCAGCTTGCCCGGCGAGGAGGCGTGGTGGCGGTGGTGGTGGTGGTGGTGGTGGGGGTGGGTGGGTGGGTGGGGGGGGGGGGGGGGGGCGATGGCCGAACGCCTCATTCGGCGCGAGGGGTGGGATGAGCAGACGAGGCCATCCATGTCTGCGCGCCCCTCCCCGTTGCTGGTGAATTAGGTGGTGTTGGCGCCCCCTCCCCTCCTCCCTCCCCCGCCCCCCCGATGTCTTGCCCCCCCATCCTCCTCGTTCTCCTCTCGCTTGCCCCTCGTCGCTCTGTGCTGCGTTCCGTTGTTGTACCGCGCTGCGATCTTGATCCAGTTGCGGAGGATGGGGGGGGGGGGGGGGGGGGGCAATGGCCTCGGCTGCGCATCTAAGCCGCGGATCGGGATGAGGATGAGGTTTGAGATGCCCCCGACGTTGTTCTATGCAATGCCATGCGCACGGCCCAAACCTTTGACTCAGACAGCTATGCTATGCGCGTGGCCCGATGCAATGCTACGTCATGCGTTGTGCTGGCCTACTCTAAACTGATAGAGTAGGCCCAGACCCCCCCCCCCGCGCCCGCGCGCGCGCGCCGCCGCCCCCGCCCCCGCCGCCCCTCAATCTCAGAATGTCCTCAACCGCCAAACAGTTTCACTTCGTCGATGTCGTCGATTTCCTCGCCCCCACCCTTCTCCATCTCCTGGCTCCGCGGCCTCTTTCGCTCATCTCATGGGGTGCCCCCCCCGCCTCGCCGCCCCCCCCATATGGCGCCGTCTACGTCGCGATTCAGAGAATAGAGCAAAGCAGATCGCACCATGAATCAAACCAGCACAACGCAAACCTGTCAAGCATGATGGCATGCCGCAGGCCGTGAATATGGGTATACCCCGACGCCAGATGGTACGCCGATGGTGTTCTGTGCGGTGCCGTCTCATTTCGTGTATCTCGTCGTTCTCCTCGCCTCCATCCCTCCTCCTTCTCCTGGCTCCGTGGCCTCTCTCGCTCATCTCACGGGGTGCCCCCCCGCCTCGCCCCCCCCCCCCCCCCCCCCCCCCTCCATGCCGCGCCGTCTATACTGCATGCCGCACGCATCAAAGCAAGCCACAACATAATTCGAGCATCGCGTGATTCCACGACTGCACATGGCGAACTCCAGCCTACCGTCTCAGCCATAGCCGTTTGGCTCACGACCTTGAAGGCTGGCCGCCTCGCGAGCCTGAGGGCTGACCCTCCTCGCAGCTTGTTGGCTTGCGTGCACCAGTCAGATGACATGCTGCAGCTGCAGCTCGCTCGTGAAGGAGATAACTAGCGTGAAAGCTTTTTTTTTTTTTTTTTTTTTTTTTTTTTTTTTTTTTTTTTTTTTTTTTTTTTTTTTTTTTTTTTTTTTTTTTTTTTTTTTTTTTGTTTTTTTTTTTGGTCCAGGGCTCGCAGCGATGTCAACAGCCGCGCCGACCCCGCGCCCCAGGAGAGCTTCGCCGACACTCTGGTCAGCATGCTGAACAGCATTAAATGGGTTGGGCCAGCCGATGCAACCCAGATCGTCGAGGCATTGAGGGGTGAGCCGTGCGGCGAAGAGCAGACCGAGCGGATCATGTCTACCGTCGACAGCAAGGTCGCTGAGGGCTGCGGCCCCGTCAAGCCCGAAGGCTCCGCGAACGAGCAATTGCTTCAGGAATGGTGGTCGTGCTTATGGTGGTCGTGCTTAACTTCGTCGGACTGGGGGGTGATCAATGGCCCCAAGGTTTCGCTGAACCGCAAGATGACGACATTGGTCGAAAACGGCATGGCCGTTGGCTGCATCGAGCCTAGCGAGCAGACGTACAAGTGGGCCTTAGCAGCGTTGCTTGTCACGCATTACGACGCCCCACCCGAGCAGGAGAAGGTGCACAGCATGTTGGGGGACTTGAAGTTGTCGTTCAAAACAGAGAAACTATTTCAGCTTTGCTCGCGTCATGGAATACCCAGCTTCGCCATCCGAGCTTTCGCACGACATCTTCCAGGCCGCCCACCCTTGCGATGACCAGCCGGCCAGGATTGAGCTCAAGGACATAAACGCAATCGCGGACAAGATCTCGCTACGCTCCAACAGGGGCCTGTTGAAAACATCTCTTGACTCAGATGCTAAACTAAAGTTTCAAGAAGCGAAGGAAGAGCTTGGCTGCGCTCACAGCCGTGACGTCGTAACGCCCGCAGCCGATGCGCGCGACACATCACCGGCAGGGGCGCTCGTTGCATCACCGACCGGCCCGTTCGAGATGGGATTGTTTTACGAGTACCAGCAGAAACTGCTCGAGTACCGCAAAGGGAAAAGCCCATCGGCTGTGCAGGGTCCTGCTGCGCCTCACGTCACAGCCGAACCGCGAAGCAGCTTGGCTACCCACCGCGCTGCTGATGGGGCACTGAGGGTATTCGCAGACAGCAAACCTGAGCCACCTGTCAAGCATGAACCAGAACCTAAACATGAGGAGCAAGACGCTATTAAGGCTGAGCACACCTCCGACGCTGGTGCTGAGCGCGGCCCCGCCGAAATTGACGATGGACCGCGTGAAGAGGACCTGGGCCCGTGCGCCCTTGCTGCGATCAGTTCCCTCAAGAAGCGCAAGGCTAAGCAGAAGGAGGAAGCGAAGGCGAAAGCCTTAGCTAAGAAGGAGACTGCTAAAGGAGAGAAAGACACGGCACCTGCGGTCAAGGTCGAGGGGCCACCACGGAAACGCCCAGCAGCAGCCGCTGCTTCCGCCAAGCCTGACAAGGCTGCGAAGGTCGAGCCTGCCGAGGCTGCAAACGGCGGGGGTAAGCCCAAGGATGCCGACTTGACGCCGATTCCGAAGTCTAAGATAATGAATGCAATGCCGTCGTTGCCACAGGATGGTTCGAATCCCCCGCCACTGGTCTACAAGCAAGGCATAATCTCCGCGAGCGTCAAGGTCAAGTGCTTCCGTGCCCTCAGAAAGCGTGGCGATTCATGACGCTTCGCGAACCACCGCCGGCCAGAACACCGCTGTGTCGGGATTGTTTGCGGGTGTTGGTGCGCCGGTGACCCCCATGAAAAAAAACTTGATTCCGCTACCGACAACAACGACGATGCGTTGGGTGTCTTGGGTACGTCGGGTCACATGTGCGTCCACCCGGCCATGTTGCGACGTCGTTGTTGGTCTGTGTTGGGGTCCGCTAAGGGGGTGCGACGGCATTTTGTAGCTCCTCAGCGTGACCTCTCGGGGCTTGTTTGGGGCGTTGGTTTTGTCATCGCGTGGCCCGAAGACCGCGGCGTAAACTTCCTGGGCCACCCGCGCAACAGCCCCCCTCCCACCTCCCCCCACGCCCTCGTCTATATCACCCGCCCCCTTCCGCGCGATAGAAAACCCCGAACGCCACTCGGATATATCAACCGATAGTTGAAGGATGATGTTTGCACCGCCCCCGCGCCCAACTCCCAATCCCCCCCCCCTCTCCTACCATCCAGCCCTGGTGGCGCGTTCCACATCGCCCCCTCGCTCGTCTTGGGATAGGGTCGCCGCTTGGCAATAATGGCCGCGGGCGGGTGGGAAGGATGGTGTGGGTAACAAGAGTGGCTCTCAGAACGCGCCCACAGCCGCGCGGGCTGGTCGGGCTACTACTCCGAGAGTTCTAAGGCATGGGGTGGGCCTAAGCCCTGCGCAGCCCCGCAGGGATGGCGAGGGCTAGCCTGAATGGAGGCAGGCAGGAAGTGAGTGGGCCAGGGGAGGAGACAGCAGAAGGGAGGCGAGGAGAGGAGAGGCGGAGGGAGAGGGGAAGGAAGGAGACGCGACCGCAGTGCTCTAGTCAAAGCGAGCACCCAAAGCAGGAAGACTGGGAGTAACCATTCGGAGCTCTGGGCGAATGTTTTCGGGCGGCGCTGGGCTCCCCTCCCTGGCGCGCTCCGCGCGCCAGGGGCGGCGACAGAGGGGTCCAGTGCAGATCCAAGATATCCGCGCGGAGCTCCGAACGTTCGTGCTTACTCAGGTGCTTTTTCTTCGGTGGAAGCGTCCTCCGCGCCGCTCCCGTCCGCTGGCGCGCAATCGTAGTCCAGGTCGTCCTCGGCGTCTAGCACGGTCTTGCCCTTGGCCGAGGGCCTGGCGAGGAGGGCTTCCAGGGCGCGCGCGGCCTGGTGCGAGAGGCCCGCGAAACGGCGGAGTGCGTCCTCGACCGCGTCGGCGTCGTCCGGGAACATCTCGAAGAGCATGACCTCGCTCACGTCCGCCCACTGGTCCTCCTCTTGGGGGGTAGGCAGGGGTAGCTGATGGCTTAGCTAGTATTGGCATTCCTGGGCGACCGAATTCTCGTATGCACACGTAGTCATATGCACACTTGGTGACATTTGGGCTCAGGGCACTAAGCAGCCGAGACCACATCCCGTGGTGGCAGAATCGCGAGGAACCCAAGCACTGTTGAAAGCATTCGTGATCACACTCAACTCACGTCCGCCCACAACTCCTCCGCCTGGGGTGGCCGATCGAGACACGGCCCTCTCGACCTCTCAAGCCCTCAGGGCGCTCATCGGGTGCGCTGGAGAGGGGGGAGCAGGAAGAGGGGGTGTCGCAAAGCATGTGCCCGAGGCATGTGCACGGATGAAGGGGGAGAAGTAACGTGTTGAGGTGATTCTACTGCGAATAATACGAATAAGCAAAAACAAACATACTACCACACATGCTACTAACACCACTCATGCTACTATTATGAGTAGTAAGGCTAAGAACAATAAAACGAAAAATTAATCTAATGCTAAACATAGGAATGTTAAGATGAAGACGACGAGAGGGCCATGATATATCATGGCCCCCGCCATGATATCCAGACCTCCTAGTCCTTACCCCCTTCGGGCGCCCCCGAGTTCAGAGCGAATTCGGAAAACCTGGCCCGACTCAATATTTCCATGGTCCAATCGAGGGGCGCTGGTTTTTCAAATCAGCTCTGAATCGCGAGGGGGAAAAGGGTGGGGATTCGGCTGGGAGTGGAGGGTGGGAGGCACAGTCGGGGGTCTCGGACGACAGCCTGAGTCGTTGTATAAGGCATCGGCGCGTGCCGATCGCACACACACACACAAACACACATTCACACGCGCACACACCCACACACACACACACGCACACTTTCACACTTTCACACGCACACACACACACCCACCCACCCACCCACCCACGCACGCACGCACGCACGCACGCACGCACGCACGCACACACGCCCCCCCCCACCCACACCCACACCCACACACCCACACACCCACACACCCACACACCCACACACCCACACACCCACACACCCACACACCCACACACCCACATACCCACACACACACACAAAACAACACACACACACACACAAACACAAACACAAACACAAACACAAACACACACACACACACACACCCCCCCACACACACACACACACACCTACACACACCTACACACACCTACACACACAGACACACACACAGACAGACACACGCACACACACGCACACACGCACACACGCACACACACACACACGCACGCACGCCGCGCGCGCGCGCGCGCGCGCACGCACGCACGCACGCGCACGCACGCGCACGCACGCACACGCACGCACACGCACGCACACGCACGCACACGCGCGCACACGCGCGCACACGCGCGCACGCGCGCACGCGCGCATGCGCGCACGCACGCACGCACACACACACCACACACACACACCACACGCACCCACGCACCCACGCACCCATGCACCCACGCACCCACGCACCCACGCACCCACGCACCCACACACACACGCCCACGCACCCACGCACCCACGCACACACCCACACAAACACCACCGCACCGCACCGCACCGCACCGCACCGCACCGCACCGCACCGCACCGCACCGCACCACACACACACACCACACACACACATCACACACACACACACCACACACAAACACACACACACACAAACAAACACACACACACAGACACACAAATACACACACGCACACACACGCACACACACACACGCACACACGCACACACACGACACGTCAGTCAGCGTTCGGTACACGATCCTGCAGTGATGCTCTAATAGGATTATCCCCCAGTGTGTCTTCACCAGATCATGATCATCCAAGCTCGATGCAAGAAGAACAATTCGACTCCATCGGAGCGGCTACGCTCAACCCGTGCGGATCTCCATACATATGAGCCAGCGTGGGCCCCACACCGTGATTCCTTGCTATCTATACAAGGCAATTTAGGTGGTGCAATCAATCTACGTGGTGGAACTCTTGCGGCGCAGTCGATGTGGTGCAAAGTAATGCGAAACACTGCGAAACAATGCAAAACACTGCAATGCAAACACGCGTAAAGCAATGCAGAACACTGCAAAACAATGCAAAGCAATGCAAAGTGCAAGCCTCGCATTAGCAACATCGTGAACAACATGGTGCCGCGACGGACGGCGGCGACGGGCGGCCACAAGTTGGTCAGACCCGCGCAGAGGCCCAGGTCTTTGTGAGAGCAGTAAAATCTCCAAAGTGCAAGCACCGTTTGGGGAACAATTCCCTGAACAACTCATCTGTAAGGCTTCTCTACATCTCTTCTGAGAAACTGTTAGGTGGACCGTCAGATCCAGAATGGGTGAAGTGACGAGGCCTCCCGTTGCCGTTCGTGGCTTCCCGGTGCCTCCGGTGGCCTCGCATTGCCGTCCTTATCCCTATCCCTATCCCTGTCCCCATCCCTAACCCTATCCTAAATCCCTATCCTTTTGCCTCTATCCCTATGGCTATCTCTTTATCCCCTATCCTTATCTGAGATCCCTATCCCCATCCCGATCCCTGCCCCCCAACGCATTCCCTATCCCCATACCCCAGGACCTGTATCCCTGCCCCGACCCCATCCCGATGCCCCCATCGCGGCCCCCCATGGTGCCCCCCATCGTGATCCCTCATCGTGGCCCCCATCGTATGGGTGCCAAGCTGATTCGGGCCTTCTGCCGCACGGGAGCCGTGTCTCAATTGTCTCTTTTTTGTCCACGCGCCAGGGTCAAACGACACGGAGCTCCCCAGCAGAGAAGCCGGCACGGCGCCTCCCGCCCCGGGTGCTGGGCGTCCTCCTCGCCCTTGCCCGCCACCGCGCCCCATGGCACATTGAGGCGCGAAAACTTGTGCGTCGCAGCGCGGCAGAGGCAGGCCGCACGTGCGCTCGGGCAAGCCGGGTGGCGGCATTGCGAAAAAAAGCCCGCGTGAAAACATGCCGAGTGCTGCCTGGCACGCTGTCTGTAGTCTTCGAAAGGTCCCGCCTCCCGAGGCTCCCTGGGCGCCCCCGAAGAATCTGCGGGCCTCTCCGAGACGTCCAGGCTGCGGATTTCAAGACGGCCCAGGCACGCCACGATGGCCGCCAAGATGGCCCCGCTCCGATGGCTCCAGATGTTCCCAAGACGGTACAATGATGGCCCCAAGACGGTCCAATATGCATAAGAGACGGCCCAAAAGGGCTCCAATATGATTCCACAAGGCTCTGAAGAAGACACGCCCACTTGTTACTTGTTTTCTTTTAACTTTTTCGAAGCTGCTCTCGCTTCTTCAGGCTTCTGGCAACCGAACACGGCCCCAGAGGCTTCCGAGACGGCACACATACGCCCCAAAGAACACCCAAGATGGCCCAAGAGGGACACAGGATGGCCCAAGAGGCCTCAAAGATGGCCCAGAGAAGGCCCACAGGGGGCCCCAAGAGACCCACAAGACGGCCGTCAGATACCCCCCGCACGGCCAGTAGGGCCCCACGACGGTCCTCGACCCAAGAAGGCGCGAATGTAACCCAAGATGGTCCCAGTAACCCCGCAAGACTGCCTCACAGGAGCCCAAGCCAGCCCAAATACAGCCCAACTTAACCTCACGAGACCTCCCCAGCATGTGGAAACAATAGGTGTCATGCGCGGCGCTCGAAGGGTCGTCAACCAAAGTGCTGGGCTGGAACTGTGGCGGGAATTGCCGCAGGCAGCTGGATAACCCACCCACGTGATAACGTTGACGTCATCGCCCTCTGGCAATGCACTTGGCAACCGATGGCCAGCAGCACTTCTTTACCCCAGGAGCCGCACATGAACACCCACAACATAACCCTTGAGTTTGCCTTTCCGCGAGCCGGGCGTGGACTTAAATCCGCGCCACCGCGTCTGCAGCGCGGCAGGTGTGCCCGTGTGTGCGTGTGTACAGCGGCACCTCACAGCTGCTTCTGACAACATTAATCAACACGCTTGCGCGATCTGTTTCCGCATCCCGGGGATTGTCGACGAGCTCGAATTCCCATACGCAGGCGGAGGAAACACGTGAATGTGTGTGCTGCGGATCAAGTCATCAAACATACTCTTAGCATCAAGTCATAACGTGTTGCTTGTGACTTTTGGGGGCGGGAGTGACTCGCACATTGTCGCCTGTGGGGTCCTGAACCAGCCATTCGGCTCTACATACCACGAAGTGGCCAGGACGACCCACGGCGGTCCAAGTTGGCCTCGCGAGTGCTACGAGACTACCCCCCAAATTTCCGAAGACTGCCTCGCCCAACCTCTCTCCGCGCCCGAAAGACGGCCCCAAACCTTCAACGGGGATCCTGATGGGGGAACAAGCAAATTTCGATACCGCTGCTCCACAAACTATTTCCGCGGTGCTTTCTGACTCGGACTCCGAGTCGAATCCAACCGTGAAGACGAAGGCCCATTTCGCCTGAGACATCCTCGCAAGTCTGCACTCCAAGAGGCCCCGAGCAAAGTGATCCGGCCCGTTTCGCCTGAGACATGTTCGCAATTCTTGGCTCTGAGATGCCGCGCGCGAGGTGGTCTGGCCCGTTTCGCTTGGGACATCCTCGCGGTCTGGGCTCCGCAGTGGCCAGGATTGACGTGGTCTGGCCCGTTTCGCTTGAGACATGCTCACAACTCTGGGCTTGGAGATGCTGTGCGAGACAAAGTCCAGCCCGTCTCGCGGGAGACATCTATGCAATTCTGGGCCCCGAGGCGAGGTGGTCCGGCCCATTTCGCCTGGCTCGTCCTCGCAACTCTGGGCTCCAAGATGCCGCGCGGCGCGTGAGGTGGTAGACATCCTCACACCTCTAGGCTCTGTTTCCGTTCCACTTGAGACGTCCTTGCAACCTTGGGCTCAGAGATGCCCTGACCTGAAGTGGTCCAGCCAATTATGCCCGAGACATCCTGACAACTCTGAGCTCCGAGATGCCGAGCGAGAGGTGGTTCAGACCGTTTCGCCTAAGACACCCTCGCAACATTGGGCTCGGCTGCACGACCGGCCCGTTTCGCCTAAGACATCCTCACAACTCTGGTATCACAAATGCGGGGTATCTACTGGCCTGGGTCAAATCAGACCCGGGTCAGTCAGTCTCTGCAGGATCTGGCAAAATCTTGCAGGATCCCCTGCAGGATCCTGCACCCAAGCCTGGGTCAGTGCAGCCCTGGCCTTGCAGGATCCTGCGAGAGCCAGCGCCCTGGCTGACCCCCTCTTGCATTGACCCCCGTCCCTTGAGCCCCGAAAATGCCGCGCCCGGATTTGTCTGGGCTGCATCGCCCGAGACGTCACCGCAATTCTGGGCTCCGAGATGTCTCGAGCGAGAGGTGGTCTGACACTGTTCGCCCGATACATTCTCGCAACTGGGCTCCGAAAGGGAAGCCGAAACGAGGCAGACAAGGCCTCCCGAAACCGATATTTGTGATTGCACTTTTTTCTATCGCGTGGTGCTCCAGTAGAGGGCCATCGCGCCCCGGCACGAGGGAAAACCTGCCCAACGCCGAACCGAGAGCAGGATTCCTGGGCACCTGTAAAGACAAAGCTCAGGCATTCATCCGTAATGAAGTCTCAATCGGGAGCGACATGCTGGAGTACGTAAGCTGTGAGGACATCTCGAGCCAGAGCGTGGCGAGGAGTGAAGGAGGAGAAGAGGGAGGCTGGGGAGGAGGGGGCTGGGAAGAGGGAGGGAGGACGGGGGAGGGGGGAGAGTGGAGAGGAAGAGAGAGGAGGGATAAGTGATGTAGGCGCAAGCCCAAATGACGAATCCGACCACGCTGGTAGTGTCGAAGTGAGTTCCGGGAGCGGTACATGCGTCCTTCGCAAAAGGGAACAGGTACGTTGCCGGCGCCGCGGCGGGAGCAGGATTTCCAGATCCTTTTGTCAGGAAGTCTCAGGCGAAAGCACCATGTCTGAGTACAAGCTGAGGCTAGCTCCAGCGAGGGGAGGAGCGGGAGGGTGAGGACGACAACCAGCGGGATGAAAAGGGCGAGAAGATACGCGAGGAAGAACAGCATCAGGAGCAAGGGGAGCGAGCGAGCGAGCAAAAGCCGCGAGGCAGTTGGGTCAAGAGAGCGCTAGCAGTCCCAGCATACCCGTCCCAGCCGCAGTTTGCCCCAGAACCCGAAGGCGAAGGGGGGGCAGACTGCTGGCCAGAAAGGGAGGCAAGACCGAACGCGCACAACACGGCGGCCTCGGCGGCCGCGGCGAAGCGGGCCTGCAAAGGCAGGCTCACCAGCGTGCCCTCGGAGACGACACGGAAGGGGGTCGCGTGAAGCAAGCCGAACCTTGCGATCTTTGAGGGCCGTAACCGTCACTCCTACAGTTCGCCTTCCGACTCAGGGTCCGTGGTGGTGCCAAGGGCCACCAGCATGTCGTATGGAAGCCCGAAGTCCCGCAGCATGGTGCCTGTGTCCAATAATCTCGATGCTGTGTCTCGACCGCGCTTGCGATTTGGCAGTCCAGCGGGGTCAGTCCAGCGCTTGGCCTTGCGCCAAAAACTGCGTGAGGTGGCCGGCGGGCTCCGAGCCTCCTCCAGCCTCGCGTGAATTTGCGGGCCTGCGGGTGTCGCAGGTTCGAGAAGTGTCTCGTGTTTTCCGCTATGCGCCCAGATCTTCCCACCTTGCCTGTGCACGTCGTGTCCAGGCCGCGGCGGTTCACGCTGCCCGTGTCCACAGACTTGCAGCAGGAAGAACAATGCAGCAACGCGTCGTCGCTGCCAACAACACAGAGCTCCAAAATAGGATGGCCATGGATGTGCCGCGGCCACGGGCTCCGAACCTCCGCGGCCGCAGCTTCGGCCTCCACCGTCGCTAAGGCGTCCTCATCAGCTCGGGGAAGGCGCGATCCTTGAACTCATCCTCCTGGCCATGGAACCGCACTTCGAACGCCGCGATGTACTTAAGGTGCAGCATGTGGAACCTGGCTGCCCCTCGAAGCAAAACCAGGGCAGACGCATCGGCACGATGGAAGCTCGCAACTTGCTTGGCCATGGCATCCACTTCTCCGTTGCAGTCGTGCTCGAATTGCGGAATCAGCCCTTCTTTCATCATTTTGCGAGGTGCGGGCTTTGACGTGGATGGCATTGGCGCGGCAGAAGTCGTCGTTCAGAGCTGCCCGTCTCCACGCGCGCGCTCGAAGGTTGCCTGGCCCATCATCCAGGCCCAAGTTGCGGCAGCAACTGATGGGGACCATGGAATCCGAGCGCAACGTGAAACTTTCCATGATCAACTGGCTCGCTTGATACAATGCAAAATCTTCGCCGTCGCGAGCCACTTTGCCGGGGCCTTCTTTCCTCAGCACCGAGCCCAGGAAGCGGCCCAACCGTGCTCTCTCTGCATGATAAACTGACGCCGGCCATCCAGCTGATTTCACCTCAGGGCACTTGGCGTCGTGGCCGCTGCCGTCGACAAAGACGTGTCCGCCCTGAACTGTGATGGGCCCTGTGCGGTCCACGTCGACGAAGTCATGGCGATTGGACCTGGGCGCGCTCCGGAAGGCCTGACCGACGCGCGGCGAGAGACCTGTCGCTGGCTCTCGCAGGCGCCACGTGCAAACACACATAAAAACACGGAACTAGGTCCCCGCAGCCGCGCCGCACAGCCAACAAGGACGCGTCTCTCCAGCGAAAGCTCTCGCCACGCGAGCCTGGCGCCAACGCCCTCCAGATGTGGCGCCCCTCAGAGAGCGCATCTCATGGGGCGGCAGCCCATTGCAGTGTGAAGACGGATGTATCGGCCCCCAACCACTTCGGCCTGTGCGCGTCGCACCAGCTCCTTGCCACTGATGCGTCGCATTTCTGTCCGCCTGCAGTCGGATACCGTGCTTGACCAGCTGAGACATGAAACTGGCAGAGTAGAAGCGGGCATCCCACGTGCACCCTCTGTCGTCGACGAAAGTCGCTGGGTCTCGCAGCTCACAACATATACGATAAAAATGACCAGCAGCGCCGCGGTTGGATTCTTGCACAGCAGCCACGCCTGGGAATCTCCCAGGAGCGGTTGGGCTGAACGCATCAGAATAACAACGATCCCCGTTGTAATTGCACATGTTTAAAGTATCACAATACTGAAATATCACAGGATATGTATGTGCAACGTGCGATGAAACAATCACCAGAATGTCGTTCCCCATCCGCTGTCTGAGCACATAAATGCAAGCCCCGCTGCAGATCCAGGCTTGAACCGAGACCCCGCGTTCAGGAAGGACAACCGTAACTGTCGAATCCGGCTGGTGGGCACACAGGCAATAGGACAGCCCCGAAGGGCTTTTGATGATACCCCCACTCGATGAGCAGCTGATTTCTTCTTGGCAAGCCCGTGGGGCGCCCTGATCCGATCTCCTTTGGCCATGGCGTCGCGAATGCAATCGCGCGCCTATCCGTCTGCGTCTCCCGTCGCGAGCATTCCCTCCCAGGTCGCGGTGATAAGCCCCGCGCCCAGGAAGCGGGATCCAGTCGGCCGCAGATCAGCGACCTCGTCAATCTCACGACGCACCTGAGGGTCGCCGCAGAGGAGGCCCATCTTGTCCCAAGATAGCGGCAGCCCACGGGCCTGCAGGATGCCGACCGTCTCCTTGAAAGCGAGAACCACCTCCCTGGTCACCGCGGCGGGACCCCCGACGGAGCGGAGACTGATGTCGTCAACCAACTATTTTTTATCCTCGAGGTGTTGCATGTGGACCCGACGCGCCGTAGGACTGTAATCGCCATCCACTTCGCTGGCCCCGTCGCGCGCGAACGCCCGGCAATCGTCGCCCCTTTGGCGTGAAACACCTCAGATATTGACTGCTGGTGGGAAACCCTGCGAGGCCCTCTGTAGAGACAACAAAGGGCCTTCAGGAGCCCAGCGGGAAAAGTGGTGTCCCTAACGGCGCCGAGGAGCTCGCTGTGGGGCGCGATGTCGTAAAACTTGCGGAGGTCAATGAAGGCAATGGCACTGGTGAAGGTAAACTTGGGGGCCGCGCTAGCTAGAGCATTGCGGGCCCCAGCGGGTTTGTCGCGCGATGTTTCGGACGCGGAGCCCCCGAAGAGGGCCCTTTCCAACTCCGCCGCCTGTCTGTTGCGTAGCCTTGACCGCGCCCCCAGAGAGAAAAGGGGGCGCCCCATGGGCCCCACCCCTCTCGTAACTTTGACGAAGAGAACAGCGAGCGCGAGCCGCGTCTCTGAGATCTCGGGCCGAGCTTCCCACTGGAGGAGGAGAGACGTAAGAGCCAATGGGGGGAAGCGCGAATGCGCCCGACCCGGCGCGGATGGAAGCAGTCCCATCCCAGCGCAGTGCCAGCCCTGTAAGTGCCCAGCACAGACCCGATCTTGTCGGCTGCGAAGGCTGGGATCTCAGGCTCACTCGAGACATCTCGCTCAAAGGGTGAATTCCGTTGCCACTCGCTGGCGCGACCCAGAGCTTCGCCCGGTCGCCAACCATCGCAGGGAGGGCGTCGCGCCCCGCGACAGGAACCCCGCGGTCGAGGTCGGCCGACTGAGCTCCTTTCGGACCCTTAGAAGAACGGTGGGCCAAACTGGCCCCAGTGGCGAAGGCAAGTTCCGAGTGCTCTCTCCAGCACTGCGCGGCGGCGGCGGCGTCCGAAGCCGCGCGCGAAATCGCGTGGTCCTGGATGCATTTATATGCCTGGGCGCGGGGGGCAGGGTTGCTCAGCCCCTCTAAACGCTCTGAAACAAACCAAAGTCGGACCCCCCGCCCCCCGCCCAGTTCAGGCCGTCCCACGCACCCCCATATTCAGTGAGCGTTCTCACCGCGCTGGCTCTCTGCTCGACCTGCGGCGGCGGGTCTTTGCCATCCACCCGTAGCCACTGCGTGGCCAACCTGCGGACCGACGGCCACTTCTGCGTTGGGGGACTGGCTTTTCTTCTGGGGCTCTTGCCCCGCTGGCATGCTTGCGGCGCCTTTTCCAAGCGGCAACCTAGCACTCGACCGCAGCGCCGCGACCTCTCGCGCGTCGGGATGCCGAGGGGAAGACGCGCGTGCGGCCCCGCTGAGGTGAACCATCTTCTGGCGGCGGAGTCGAAGGACCCACCGCTGCAGATGAAGCTCTGCCCGCTGAGAGACGTCGCCTGACGCGAAAGGTTGCCCTGGGACAATCATCTGGACATTCTCCTGCTCGACGCGCATGTGGGCGAAGTTTCGTCCTCCAAGGCCTGGCCAGCCGAAGCGCGACTCCACGGTGAGGGCCCGCCGATGTGTCCTGGATCGCGCCCTTCGGCTTCGCGCAAGGAAGGGGGGCGTCGTTCAGGGCAAAGAAATCGCGGCAGGAGTCGTTGCACGTATAAGCTCCGCCGCGCACCACTCTGGCGTGCAAGTGGCCGAGTTAGCCCGCTCTCTCAAAAAAAAAAACTGTCGCGACCGAAGCGCTCCGACTCGATGCCCCAATCGCCTGCGACGGCGAATGGCAAGCGTGAAGAACGAGGCGCCTGAAGGAGCGACGCGAGGGGCTCAGCGTTGCCCGCCTGGCCCACGCCGCAGGCGCCGTAGATCGAAGCGAACGGCGCCTGCGCGTTGCCTGCCGAGCATTGCGCGCTGAAGGAACCGCCTGCTCTTGTAGTACTCCTGCTTCGGCTCGTAGGCGCTAGCCGCCAGCGCGGTCGGGCCAGCGACGCCCGCTCCGCTGGGCGTGGCATTGCGACCCTCGCCCGTGATCCCGCGGCCGTTGGCGACGAAGCGGTGGCCGTGAACCAGTGCCCAGGACTGGGCCCGCTTGAGCTGCTCTCCGAAAATGAGCCCGCGCTCCTGGAGGAGAAAAAATCGGCCTGGCATTCTTTATCGCGCACAGGCCATTCCATGATGGACTGCTCCGTCGACCACGCGATGCCGTTGTTGGTGGCCGGCACGAGCTCACTGCTGCCCTCGGTCCGGCTGGGCGGCGCGCCATCCGCTGCCCGCCGCAGCGAGGCCGCTGCCGCCGATGCCGAGGTAGTGGCCGAAGGTGGACTCGACGGCCAAGTCGATGCGGCACCCCCAGGCGCGGCGCGCGACTCCAGCTCTTTGGCATCAGCCAGCTCCTCTCCGTCGGCGTAGTCGCACAAACGCAGCTCCGCGTTGCAGGGTCTGGCCAGCCCTCCGTGCGCGTCTGGTCGCATAGCCCTTGACTGAGAAAGCGGGGGCCTCGAAGGTGGCGGCGTGCTCGGCGTTGCCCCCATCGCCCACCCAGCGCGTTGAACAGCGCGAAACCGAAGTGCACGCGGCGCATGGTTGCTCGCATCCTCCAGCGATTCGCCTGGGAGTGAGACTCCCCGGCGGCCCCCCGTGCGAGGCGTGCGAGGAGCTGCGAGCTCCCAGGTGTCTCCACTATCTCAGGATGTCCCCTCGCGCCACCAGACGCAGCAGGCCGCCGCCCTCGAACTTGATCGCGCCCTTCTGCAGCCTGCAGTGGGCAACGAAGCCCGCGGCGAACTGGATACCGCATCAAGCGAGATAGCGCAAGACCCGTGGAAGAAATCGAGCCTGGCGCCTAAAAAAACGCTTTCTGGGGAAACGGCAGGAACCTGGGAGCCTACCCCCCAGTCCGCGTCACTGAACTGGTTGTTGAAACTGACCAGCCGCTGCAAGCCCAAGGAGAATGCGCGCGGCGACCCAATGTGGAAGTGGCCCCGCGCTGCAAGGCGCGGCCATGGGCGGGGGGGGGTTCAGTGGGGCAGGTGGCGAGCCGACCCAGCAGATTGGATAGCGCGGTAGCCGTGCTTCGCCGGGGTCTTCGCTTTGGCCATGACCACCTCGCCTCGTCGCCATGTCGTCTGAGACGAACTCCGAAAGGGGCCGGCGCATCTTCTCGACGCCATCCTTTCGGGGGCCCCAGTGATGATCCAGCATCGCCGTCGTCGCGGGCGGCCCCGTCGCAGGAGCCCCCCTGCGAGCCAGCAGGGGCTCCCCCACTGCGAGGGCCGCCAGCACGGGTAGAAGGCGCTGGGGGGCCACCAGGGGCCGCAGCGACAGCCGGCGCCTTGAGCAGCCGCGGGGCCGTAGCTTGTGGGTCGCTGACTCCTTCGATGGTGCCCAACAGCTCGACCAAAGCGGACGTGTCCAATTTGGTCTCGGGCTGCTGCCGCGCCGCTGGGACCTCAGGCGTAGATGCTGGGAGCCGCTGCGTCTCGGCCTCCTGGCTGGCGCAGTCCGCCTTCTGGGTCTCGAGCGTGTGCTCGGCCAGCCGCGCCGCGTCGGTGGCCTCCTTGAGCACCTCCTGCGCCTTTGACAGGTCCAATGTGGCCTTGTCGCGAGACTTTCTGGCAGCCTTCCACCCGGCGCGACATGGCGTTGAAGTTGGCTGGCAGCGGCTTCTTGCCGTAAGCGAGCTTGTGTTGGGATTCCATCTGCGCGCGGGCCTCCTGGATCTGCTCCGACGCCCAACCGCTGGACATAGTCTCGAACCATTTCAGACGCTGTTTCCAACTGGCTGAGTCCCTCGCGGATGTAATCGTCATCACCTGGCTCGTTGCCAGAATCGGAGGCATCTCGTCATCCTGCGTCCGCCTTCTGACGCAGGGCACTGTTTTCTTTGGTGAGTTTGTCCAACTTGCGAAGCAAATCTGAGGCGGCCGCGTCCGACGGGCGGCTCCGCTTGGGCGGCTCCTTGGGCGGCTTGACGCACTTGAAGGCAACGGACTTGTGTAGATTGCACTTGAAGCGCGTGGACACGTGGAATTGTTGCCCCAATTCATGAGAGGAAGACCAATGCCACGACACGTACAAGACTTGCGGAGGGCCAGTGCCACGACACGTACAAGACCAATGCTACGACACGTACACGACCAGTGCCACGAATGAGTGTGGCTTCTCGGAGGCCCACGGGGCAGGCGCCGTGGGCCCGCTGCGACTGTGCCGGCGCACGAAGCGCAACAAAGAGCTTGCTGTGGAAAGGCCCCAGTCATCCCGTGAAGGTGCAACAAAAACGATGATCTGGCCGCGGGCTGGCGACGTCGGTTTTGGCCCCGAAAGAAGCAGGCATCTTGAGCCAAAGCGGCTACGGAGGCGCAAGGGGAGGAGAGGGAGGAGGAGGAAGAGGAGGAGGAGGAGGAGCACCACTGTAAACCTAAGTCATCAGCGATGTTGGAATAAACCCTCCCTCCAAGCTCCCTCTTCATTCGTGGGCCCTCTGCAACGGTTCATGTCCACACGGGGAACTGCTTCGTTGGAAGACAACCGCTTCAATACCCTGAAGCATGCCAAAACATTTTTCGCGGGATTCCAACGCCACGGATCAACCTGATTGCTGCGTCTTGACGATCAGGAATCGTGCCAAAACGCCCTTCCTGGGACTTCAACGCCGCGAATCAACGTAACTGCTGCGCCCTCGTAATCCTGAGTTGTTCCAAGACACCATTACCGGTACGCTGATCATGGGAGCGCGTGAAACTCTTGCAACCGTTTGAGAGGAATGTGCGTGGCGCTAAGGATCCGTGAAACTTATACACATGTTTAAAACGAATGTGCGCGGTGCTAAGGCGAGAGCAACCTGTTGAAAACGGGTCGCCCTCAATCGGTGCAATTCTTGCACATGTCTAAAAAGAATGTGCGCGGCGCTGAAGCGAGAACCACATTTTGAAAACGAGCCACCCTCAACCCGTGAAGCTATTTCAAATAATACTGGAGAGAAGCCCCAGTCAAAGTCTTTTTTGTATTTATTAAACAATATAGGGCTATGGAACCTTAGGGCTAGAGGCCCATAGGACTGTAGGTCCCTAGGGCTTTAGAACTATAGGGCCATATGGCTATAGGGCTGTAGGGCTATGTGGCTATACAACTATAGGGCTATGAGTCTATAGGGCTCCAGGGCTACAGGACTACAAGGATACAGGGCTATGGGGCTATAGGGCTAGGAGGCATACAGAGCTATGGGGCTATAGGGCTGCAGGTCCATAGGGTTATTGGGATATTTGGTATATAGGGTCATCGGGCTATGGGGCTATAGGGCTATAGAACTATGGGGCTATACGGCTATAGGGCTAGAAGGGTATGGGGCATAAGGTTAGAAGGCGTAGGGCTATAAAGGGCTATAGGGCTATAGGCTTGTAGGGCTATAGGGCTTCAAGGTCGGGGTATAGGGCTATAGGGCTACGGGGCACCCGGGCACCCAGGCGTGCGGCCGAAATCGGCGACGCACCTAAACTAACCATATGAACCCGCTAGGACCCCTACAGAAGCAAGCTCTGATCGGGGAATGCTACAACGAATGCGCTCGGCGCGAATGCGAGTTCGAAAACGACCCGCTCTCCATCTGTGAAGCTGTTGCTAGTTTTTTATACTTCAGGGCCATCAGTGATAAGGAAGTCTCAGGCGAAACGTCCGGCCCGCCCTGAAAACTGGCCTCAGGGTGCGACAAGGAGAAATGCACAAGGAAAAGCAAACGAAGGCTTCCATGTGGAACACCATCGTGGGCGGGAATACGCACCCAATGACCTCTCAGGGCTTGCATGCCGACGATCTATCGCTTCACCCGTGGCACATCAACCCTCGCGAATGTGCCGCACAGTTCAAGGCTCTGGCTACTACCATGGCCTACCACATCTCCTCTACCTTGTGCGTCCCGCTCGCGGAGCGGAAGATGTTTGCAGTCGCGAAGTCGTTATCCTTGCTCCAAGCGGCCAAGATGGATCTAGGTTTTCATGCAGGGGCGGCCTCTTGGGCCCCAGGCAACCTCGGGGTGCCGTCCACTGCTGAGAGGCATTAGCATGCGTCTCCTGCCCGAACCATTACGACGAAGAGGGTCCAGACATTCAAGCATCGCACCAAGCGCCGTGGGGCTTCGACACTCTCCAGGAAAGCTGCGGGGCTGTTCACGTGTGGCGTTTTTTTTGTTAGTGCCTCATGGAATGGAAGTCCAGGGTGTGCCCCAGACGGAAATCTTGCACATTCGTCGGGCTGCCGCCAGGGCCTTGGGGTTCACCAAGAAGGGTTGTCTCTTGGAGCTCGAGTGGGCCATGAACAAGTACCACGGGATACTCCTCGACTTGGACTGAGGACCTCCCAAGCGGTATGAATGGGAGTGGTGGCGCACCTGTGAACCGACGACGAGGGGCAGACCACGGCATCAGGACGTGATGAGCCCAGGTGACCTGAGTGAAGGCTTCCACTCAACAGTCAACACGCTTGCAGAGATTTAGCGGAAACCGTGGTTGTATCGTTTCCGCGGGCTGATCTCGGCCATGCGCTTGTGTTTGGATGTCGGCGGTTGGTCTTGGCCTGGTCTGGCGACGTTTGTCCCAAGGACTTGGGTCAAGTGGTTTAAATGAGACGCCACCTGCACAAATTGCTCCAACTTTCCTCAATGACCTCCGTCACGTGTATCTCCAAATCGTAGCAGGGCCCAAGCTTACCAGCGCTCCTGGGGGGAATCGTGTACACGCTCAAGGCTTATTGCGACCCTAACTTCAGCGTGTAGCAACAAGCTTTCAAGCAAATCAATTACACAGGTTCTGTCAGTTCTTATCGGGAACGGTCCCGACAGGCACCGTTCTCGCGAAGTGGGGCTATCAGGTTGACTCTTTATACCCGCTGTGCAAACGATTTTTTGACACCCTACAGCACCGATTGTGGGAGTGTCTGCAATTTCTGCGTGGCTAAGCGTGCTGAACACTTTGGCGAGGAAGCTTTAAAACAACTCCGCAAGACCAAACAGTCCTTGCGTTTGTCTCGTTTATGGGCCCCGCTTCCTGATTTCCCTGGGCCTGTGGACGACTTGCATCCCAGCTTCCTTAGGAGTAACGGGCAGCCAATCGATGAGTTTCAGTTTGGCCCAGAATATGGTTTGTTCAGTGACGGGTCTTGCATGCAAGGTGGAAAACCAGAGATTGCGAGAGCTGGTGTTTCTGTTGTCCACATGCGAGATGACCATCTTGTGCGTGGAGTGTACAGCCATTTGCCATCATCTGAATTCCGGCAGGCGGCGAACGACGCTGAACATGGTGCACTCGCTCGGATGCCTCAGGCGAAAGCTCCCTGGGCCCGATGAAACTCCGAAGCCGTTCTGTGTGGACTATGCTGCTTTGCTCCTCGGGACTCGGGACCCTGCCGCAGCCCTTGAGGGCTCCTCCAGTCTCTTCTTTTTTCTGGCGTGAGATTCCAAGCATTTCGGGGAGAACACGTGGGCCGTCTTGCGAAAGATCAAGGGCCACAGGACCTTCAACGATGCAGTTGGTAATGCAGATCTTGCGAATATTGCCGGCTCGTGTCAGGCAGATCGCTGGGCTAAGGTTGCGGCCCAAGCTCATGACCTCACCCCCCAGGAGCTGTTGTATTTTGAGCGGGCCGAAGCAGAGTACAGCAATCTCGTCTTGGGTATGGTTTCTGTTTTGTCGTGTTGGCCCAATTTCGAGGCCTGCGAGGGCCAACGTGCCTCGCCTTGCTAGAAGTAACCATGACCCGATCCCTCACGGATCGAGTTTTCTTTGCTGCAAGTGCCTAGGGCTCGTGACACCCGACACCACCACTGAGTGCTCGAGGCCTAACCCCACCCTGTCCGCTCTCCTGAGCGGCCAAGGGAGCGAGCGGCACGTGCTCCACTGGGCTAGGGTGGTGGAGTCGGATGTTCCTGTGATTTTCTTGTTTTTCTGCGTGGCGTGTGGAGGCTTTACCACCTGCAAGGCAGCCACTCGCCTCGCTACTCGTTGCGAGCCCCCCAC
>CAUYUJ010015923.1:0-89971 GCA_963575745.1 Prorocentrum cordatum | reverse complement strand
GTGGATCTGGTTGGGCAGGGGGGAATTGGAGCGGCACTGAGCGCCGTATCAGCACAAAAGGAGGAGGAGGGGGGGCGCAGCCGAGAGCCGCACAGCCCGGTGAATTGGAGGAGGAGAAGGAAGAGGCAGCACCAATGTCGATGCTGCGTGGTCGGAGTCACCTCTGTGGTCCCTCCACTGCTCCCTGTGGAGGGTCTTCAGTGACCGCGGGGGGGGCAACGCGTCAGCCCTCTGATGGGGGGCTGCGCTGTCACTGGCCAAGAGCAGCACAGCCTGGAGAATGTACGTGAGGTGCTACCACGTGACGTGGCACGACGGACGTGACCAAGGCCTCCAAACTTGGGATGGTCCGTCGCACTGCAGCGTACCGAGGCGGGGCACACTTGGACGAGGGTGCAGCCAAGAGTCGCGCAAACTGATGAGTGGCAACGTAAGGTGGAGCGCTGGAGGCGGGCCGCTGGCCAACATTCCCAGTCATCCAAAGTGGGTGCCCGGGAGGGGGGGACCCCCTGTCCCGTTGGTAGTCAGGTCTGAGGGGGGACGCGGGGGGTGGATTATTTCAGCCACCGACCCACTGTCCAGGATGGAACCACGAGACCAGCGTGGGCTGTCTAGTACGCAGCGCATGGGTATTGGTGCACCTCTGCCCCATAAGAGGTAGCACAGGGGGTATTAAGGCCAAGGCCTGGCGCTGCGGTGAAACCTGCCCACGTCGTGGCCAGGAGCAACCACGAGGGAAGCTTGACAGTGGGGGGACTGACACCTCTCATTGGCCTCAGTCCCCAAGCCCTGCGTCGCTGGGCGAGGCAAAGGGCCGGTTGAGGACCGTGGGGCTGCCAACCCAGCGGGCTCCGCCCGGCGCTGCGGGGTCCCGGATGGACCACAGGGTCAGCGCGACAGAGACCACCATGTAGAGGGAGGGGTTGTTCCCAGCTGCCCAAGATCATTGTTGCCCAGGAAGCACGCGCTGCGTTCCATGACGGGCCGAGTTGCAACTCTGAGAATCGACATGTTCCGGTAGACCAGAAATGGTTTGAGCCACAGACAGGCTGCGCGGACCATCCTCCACGAGAAGCAGGGAAGGGAGACGGACGAGGCGGGCGGGGGGGAAGCGGGTAGCAAGCACAGTGAGAGGTCCGAGTCACGGCGGGCCGACATCTCCCGAGCGCGGGGAAAGGGTGGGCACGAAGCGACCAGGCTATACCGCGATCACTTGGGGCGGAAGTCCCATCCCCGCTGACGCTTGTCTGCGTAGTGGGTTTCACCTCCGGGGGAAGACCGCTTCCCCTTGGCCTTCCAGTCAGCGTCGGTCCATGTATCCTGCTGATGGCCCCACGCGTCCCAGGACTGCCATGTACGCCAGGGTGCTGGTGATCCAGTTGCTCCTGTCCGTGCGGCAGCCCTGCCTTCAGTGGACCATGGGGGGGTCTTTGCAGCCTCCTTGCCTTCGCCGGCCCATGGGGGTGAGCGTCCGCTTCCGATGGGCGCGCCGGCAGTGCGTAGTCTGGTGTCGCGCTGCGAGAGTCTGCGCTGCTTCTCCATGACGCTGGGCCAGTCGACGTGGAGTTGGTATTCTCTGTCCATCCTGTAGGCGTATTGTATTTTGCTCCACGCCTGAAGGAATTCGTCGCGTAGCTGTACCGTGTTTAGCCTGGGGTTGGACTTGATGTTGACCCAGGCGCTCCCTTGACTATAGGCTGCCTTTCTGGCCCAGGCGCTCCAGGCCCCATTAAACGCGCCTCCCAGCGTCTTCTGCATTCGTGTGATCTTATCGGGTGCCGGCTCGACCCTTGTGACGTCTGCCTTGTCAATGGATCTCAAGTGCATGGGGAGGCCTCCCATGGGGTCATCAGGGCACGCTGGTGGGATTGCTGCAGTCCGTGCGTCGTGCCACCAGTCCTGGGTGTTGTGCCACGGTCTGGGAGCGTTGCGAGGCGGTGTGGCAGTGCGTTATCTGGTGCTGCCTTCGTCGACTGTGGGCGCACGTCGGCCAGCTTCGCTCCCCGATTGCCTAAGTGTCCTGCCGTCACTGACTGCGTGAAAGCTCCAGGTCCGATCCTCTCTGGGGCGGGCTTCGTCTCTCTTCCATGCGTCACTGGATGCTCCTCGGTCGCCAGCCTGCGCAAATGGGGACCAGGCTTTTGAGTCGGCCCTGTGGGGGGGTTGGGCTCAGAGTGGGGGGGGACTTTGGGCCGACTTCCGGTCGGCGGGTGCTGGGCCGCCGGCGTCGTCATCCTGATGTGTAGGGCTGGCCTGCGACCCGGAGTCAGCCGAGGTATCCGGCGGGCTGCCGCGTGCCTGGACGTCCGGCTCGGATTTCTTGTCGGCATCGTCATCCCAGTCTATCCCTTCTACGTCGCCGTCGCCACTCCAATGCTCTGATGAGGGCGGCACCTCTTCTGGGGCCCCATCGGGTTGGCCAGGTGCGTCGGGTTGCTGGGGCGCGTCGGTTGCGGGGGGCGTCGTGATCCCCAACGTGATGGTCGGTTGGGGGCGATGCCTTCCCCTAGGGCCTGTTGAGCCAGCTGGCACCAGGAGACTCATCTCCTGTCGTGCCTCTGGTCGTCGCATCCTGGGGCTGGGCGGCGAGGAGTTCTATCGTTCCTCTGATTGAGTAGTTCTCCAGCCTGGTGAGGAACAGCGTGAGGACATGCAACGGCTGTCGGTAGGGGCCCTGCCCTTTCTGATTAGCGAGGTTGCTTGCGTAGCGCTCCCAGTCCTCCTGGTACTTTGGGTTGCTCTTCACCGAGTGTGAGGCTACCCTGGCAGCCGCTGCCCTCTGTCCGTCCCATGGGATGCATGGGGGATGGCCGTTATTCGGGGTTTCTTCTCCGTAGATTGAAGCAGGGAAGGAGAGCAGTTGCTCGAAGGGCCATCTCGTTTCGTCGGTTACATCGCCCTCGATGTCCTCCCCCTGTTGCTGTGCGAAGGCGGCCCAGAGGGTGTAGGCTGCGTGGCTCCACTCGATCAGGTATTTCACCAGGGCACGAACAGGGCCTCTCGACTCACCCCCTTCCAGACGGAGGGTGGAGTAGGTGGGCAGCAGGGGCGCCGGGGGCGGCTGCAGGTCGGGAAGAGAGTAATTGATGGAGGCTCTATCGGCCGAACCCCTTTGTTCACCGAGCTTAGTGTGGGGCCGTGCCGACCGGTCCTCGCGCGGCGGGGCGGGCGCGTCCGTGTCTTCGCCTGGTGCCCTGCTACCTGGGGGGAGGTGCGCGGACATGTCGTAGTTGTAGCTGCCCTCGGTAACTTCTGTTGTGGTCTGCCGCTTAGTAGGGATAGCAGGGTACACCTCGTTGGAGTAGTGGTCGAGTATGTGGTCGAGGACGCCCGGGGCAATGTTCCAGATGTGAACAAGGCACCTCCTGCAGGCCCATTCCGCGTTCCACTGCTGCCTGATCCATAGGGAGGGCATTGCGCCCCACGGCGGGAGGCCTGTCTGCTCGGTGCAGTTTGCTTCTGCCCCAGGGCGCCACATGAAGCACCCGAGGGCTGGGCGGCCCGGCTTCCATTCCAGCAAGGGGGAAACGGGGGGGCGCGTGTCGCACGTGGCTGAGTACATTTTGGCGTGGTGCGCTTCTGCACCAAACCTGCCGTCGGCAAGCCTGCGGGGTGGGAGGGTGGCACCGGCACTGGATGGCTGGAAGGGGCGCGGCGCACGCATGACGAGGCCCTTCAGGATGGAAGGAAAAATGGGGCATTGTTAGGACGTCCGAACCCCAGCGGGAGGCTGGACAGCGAGGGGAGGGTCCGGATTCTCTTGCGCGCTCGGCTTTCTTCTATTCTGCGCTTATGCTCCTGCAGACGCTGCTGCATGGCTCTCTTGGCACCGCCATCAGCCTGGTTGGGGTCGGGAACCTGGACTCCCTTTCTTTCCAGGGACCTGACCCAGCACAACTCGCAGAGCCATCTGCAGTTCTTTCCCTTTATGTATGCCTGTGCGCGGTTCTGTGCTAGCAGCTCACGGGTGTCGTCATCCTCCCAGGTGCCGGCTGCACCCTGCCATCCCGTGCTGGTGCAGTCATCGCAGTTGAAGCTGGCACTCTTCTGCAGCCTGCAGAATCGCTCGTCCCGTACTATCGGGGGGGAGAGCTCAGTACCGGGGGCTGGTGAGGCCCGGAGGTCCTCGTCAAGGCGGCGGTTGGACATCGCGACTCCGCCTCCTATGTACTCCAGGTCTGACATGGTGTGTGGACTGCCGAGTCTTTTTTCTGAACCGGTCAGCGCCTTGTGCAGCTGGCAGATGGAGCAGTCTCCACTGCTTAGCTGGTTGACGTCCGCGGGCTGGACTATCACCTCCAGTGCGCGCATGGGGGCCTCCAGGGTGAAGTCGTGCTCCTGCCTTCCTGCCCATGTCTGAGGGCATTTGTGCGTCGCCGCAGTATGATGGTGATGGGCGAAGGTGGCCAGCGTGCCGATATGGCGAATGGCCTGCTCCATCTTAGCGTGGAGGGAGGCGGAGCTGGCAAGCTGGAAGCCCCAAGTGGCAGCAAACTGGCTGCGAAATTCCTCGTGGGCTTCCTGCCAGGGAAGGCAGAGACCCATCGCCGCTTCTATGATGTCACCTGTGGCTTCTGGATGTGGGAATGGCCAGAGCGTAGCGGGCGGCTCCCGCAGTTGCAGCATCATCACCACGAGGGGGACTCTGAGCGTGGGGGTGTTGAGTGGGCGCCCGTCGTTTCCGCATAGGGCAGGCGCGAGTGCCGATTCGACCTGTTCTGGGCGGAGCAATGCCTGTAGGTGTTCCATTCCAGGGTGCGCCCTGTGGCGTTTGCAGCTGCATGTGGCAGGGCTCCAGGCGGCGGGGAACTGGGGGAGCGCGCCGACGGGAGTGCACCTGCTTGAGGGCTTGGGGCGGCGGTTGTTACCAACAGCGTGGGGCAGCGGGGGAAGTGAGGTGAGCGGGGCACTCAGCTGTGCCGCGTGCCAAGGTGCGCCCAGTCCTAGGAACCAGACCAGGGCTGCCCACGTCAGGTTGTATACCAAGTTGCTGGCGTCGATTCCGAGCTCCACGTCCAAGCAATAACCCGGGTGGCTCCAAGCCTTCCGATCGAGGCTGCCCGGCTGCCTCGGGGTGGCACCCGTGGACCACTGGTGGGGATGGAGCCCGGCAACAGTGTAGAGGATGACTCCAATTTCAGGGTCGTCGACAAGCTTCAGCATGCTGTCTGTGATGGCTTCGCCGAGCTTGTCCCAGGAGAACAGGGGATCGAGCGGTGCAGCGATGCGCTCCGCAAAGCTGTTCTCCATGGAGGTCTTGGCTTTCTTCATGGCGTCGTCGCCTAGACCTTTTATCCTATCGTCCCCGGTGTGGGTGGGGGCGGCAGGTATCAATGTGGTGAGGTCCTTAATGGGGTCAAACTCCTCGTCGGTATGCAGCCTCACCCTTGTGCCCAGGTCGTCCCCTTCGAAGCGGGCCCAAAGTTTGACAAACCCCCCGTACTCTGACAGCTCACGCAAGCGAGCTCCTGCGGCAGTGCCAAACATCCTTCCGTCCCCGAGGATGACCACGTTGGTGGTGGCGCGCGCGATCGCAACGTTCACCCTGTTGGGATTGTCCATGAAACCCCGGTCGTGCCATCTGTTGGACTGGGTGGTCAGGTAAATGACTAGATCTGCCTCTCCACCCTGACTGGAGTCCTATAGTGGAGATGGTTAGCTTGCCGCTGGCAAGGTGCTCCTCTGCAATTTGTCGCAGCCAGGGGAAACGCAGGCCGATCCCGGCGAGGGGGGGGCTCCATTGTGCGAACACGCGCTCGTGGTCCTTGGTGTCATCGTCGTGTTCAGGGGGATGCGCGGGGTGTCCTCCAGTCTTGGCTAGTCCACCCTTGCCCTCCCCTTTGTCCTTGGCCTTGGTCTGCCCGAGGGCGCCGCTGATGCTGCGCCCTGACTGGGGCCAACCGTTCTCAAGGACTGCACATTGTAGCTGGTAACCCACCACGACGCGCACGGTTGTGCCGTTCCTCATGGCGGGCAGGAGCGCTCGTATGATGTCCACCGTTTGCGCGGCCTCTGGAAGGTTCGCATATCTTGAGTGAAGGTTGGAAGTGACCGCGAGGGGGGGGGTATCCACCAGGAGGAATCGGTGCCTTTCTTCAGGACACTGGGTTTCCGGCGCAAGGTCCCACAGCATCTTCTCCAAGTCTTCCGAGGGGGTGGCCGTGGCATCAGCGAGCGCTTCGAGCCTTTTGCTGTCGCAGGGTAGTAGCTCCCGCCATGGTAGTCCTTCAACTAGTGGCCTTTGCGCGAACGGGTCGGTGAGTCCCGACCATATTGAGTTATTGTAGAAGGCAACGCTGGGCCAGGACAGGAGCAGGGGGTGCATGCGATAGCAGAGGCTTAGTTGCACCACTGCTGATGTATCGTCTCCCAGGGCATTGTGCAGCCGATCGAATATGGAGATGCATAGCCCGAGGTCGGCAGCCTTGCTGGAAAGGGCGGTGGGGGGAAGTTGTTTGGGGTCGCCCACCAGCGCCAGATGTCCGCCGGAACGGATGACACTGTCGAGCGACATGGCGGCCATCAGCTCGTGGGCTTGTACTGCTTCGTCGATGATGAGCAGGGCTACTGGTGCAGCATGCCTGAGGGCCTCCGCAGATTCGTGTGTCGCAATGATCGTCTTGGCACCCCTAAGCAGCTGTGCATGGAAAGCAGTGAGTTCCTTGGAGGACCCGCCTTGGCGCGGGGGGCGATTGCGCTTTCTGTAGAAGTGCCCCCCCAGAGTGAGCGGGGCAAGTCTCTGCGCCACCCGGAATTCTTTGGCCAGACGGACGCGCCTGTTGGGGAAGCTTGTCCTGCGCCCTAGTCTGCCCGCTTCGTGCGCACTCCCGAGGCCGAAGGCGGGCTGGCCCGCTGCTGCGCTGGACCCGGCGGTAAGTGCAACTGCCTGCCCTTCGGGGGGCGAGTCGGCCCATGTGTCCATGGTGGCGACAGAAAAGACTGTCTTGCCAGTCCCGGGGGGACCGTGTACGACTGTCACGTGGTGTTGTCTGGTGGCGGCCAGGGCCCGCGTCGCATCGTCGTTAAGTCGGTGGCGCTTGGCGCCTTCGTCCAGGGTGAGTGCTGGGGGGAGGTCTCTGACTCGCTGAAATACCTGTCCAGTAGCATTGTCCACTTCTTCGTCGGAGAAGGGAGCGTCCGACGGCTCCTCGTTCTGCTGCTGCGGGCCGGCAGCACTACTGTTCGCCACTGCGGGGGGCATGCCAGGCGCCTGGGCCCTGATGGTGGCCCTTGCCCGTGAGAGGAGGGAGTTGCCGCATGTCCTGGTGTTTTCCACGTCGTTGGCCAGCGTCCTGTTCTTTCTGTCGGTGGTGCGGAGGGTGAGGAGGAAGGAGATGACGTCGAGCGGCGTACCCGCAAGGTCGTCCGGGGACTGCTGCAGCTTGTAGATTTCGCTGATGGCGTTGGAGATCCGCCAATACTGCAACCTGGGGGGTGCCTTGTCCAGCCTGTACCAGCCGTCTCCCACCTTCTCCGGTTTGGGGTGCGCACAGTCGGGGTGGAACGCCCCAAATTTGTCCGTGTCGTACAAGGCCAAGGCTTGGTTGGTGGGGAACTTGGCTCCCTGTCGTAGCCCCATGGCTTCGCAGTCGTGGAAGGGGATGGTGCTTCCGAAATCTGGGGGCCATAGAAGCTCGAGCGAAGCAACGTGATCCACCGTTGGGCTGGTGATGCTGAGAAGCAGCGTACGAGCTTCCTGCCCAGCCTCCTGCCCCCTGAGAAGAATCTTGAACTCCCGTGGCCATTGCAGGTGCAGCAGCAGCTTCCCCTCCTGGATGGGAAATGCATTGCGCAGCCTGTACTTGTCTAGGAGTGCGCTGGGGGTCTGCTCGTTGATGGGGGTGACCGACATGCCTGGCGCGCAGCTCTGCCTTCGGACCAGGTCTGTTCTGGCCTTGGCAGAGCCGTCCCATACAGTTTCGGTGGCTGCCATGCACTCGGTCCAGGCCAGCCTTTCAAGGGTGTTCCCTTTTTGTCGTAGATCCTGCTCCCAATGCTTCGGGAGGCTCACCCCGGAGCGGACCGAGCCCATGGGAGTGTGGAGGAGGAATTGGGCTCCCGGGCTGCTGGTGGGGACAGCGTAAAGTCGGGTAATGGCGTCTGCTGCTGCGGCTGCTGATGACTCCATTATCGCCTGTCTGCTCAGGGGGGGGAGGTCGTCCGGCCAGTCTTCTTCGCCCTCGCGTGAGGGCCTCGTTCGATCCATTGAGTCCTGCGAGGAAGCTCTGCTGGGCGCATTGGCCCGTCTCTCCCGCGGAAGCAGTGAGGTGGGTGGCCATCCTAGTGAGGCGGGGGGCGCGTCTGTGGGGGGCGGTGGTGGCGGTGCTGAGCCTCCCCAAGCTCTGGCAGTGCTCCAGGGTGTCACGCCCCAACCCCCTCGGTTTTGGCCGGGCGGTCGTAAGTCTGTCGTAAGTCTGTCGAGGTGGAGAAGTCGAATGGGTCGCTGCGGAAGGGGAAATTGACAGGGACGTAGTCACAGTCTTCTGGGAAGGTCCACCCTGGCAGATGCGGCAGTGGGCCCGCCTTCACTGGGCCTGGCAGCTCCCAGCCGGGCCCTAAGTGCCTGTCGATGGTGCGCTTGGTCACCTGGTCGACGTTCTGACCCAAGGTCCTGGTCCAGAGATTGCCTTGGTCGGTATAGTGCCTGGGGTCTGGCCACCCTGTGCCTTTCTGCTTCGCTGCCTCCTTGGCGTGGTCTCCTCCCAGGAGGTGTTCTTTGCCTTCGCAGTATCTTTGGCACACCTCGCACTACCAGCACCATTCATGGTTGAAATGCGCCCGCCGGAGCCACGGGCACTCGCGCGCACGGAAGTGAAATAGGCCATCAACCTTGCCCGGGCCATCTGCACAGGGGGCGGCGGGGGAAGGCCATCGGACCAGTGGCCCGTTATTGCTCTTCTTCGTCATCCTGTAGAAAAGGGGGGGAAGTGCAGCCAAGAGCGGCAGAACTGGAAAATGTGAGTGGTGGAGGGCGAACTTGAGCCGCGGCAGCAGTGACCTCAGTGGTCGCGGGGATCGGTCGATCGGCGATCCGATCGGAGCGGAGCAGGGGGGAGAGAGGAGGGGGGGGGGTCCAGCAGGAACGCGGCCTCAGCCGCTTCCGCGGGGTCGCATAGGTTGGTCTCCCGTAGGTCGATACAGGGAAAATGCTCGGGCTGGGTGGGGGCGTCACACGCCCAGTGTACGTGCGAGGGGACAGCGGTCACGCCTTCCTTGCGGAGGGCGTCGGCCAAGTAGACCCCGATGGTGGCAAGGCTGTCCGCGGCCTTGTTTAGCCTCCGTCTGACCGCTTGCCAAGTGAGCACCCAGCCAACACCTTCTGCCTGCCCAAGGGTGTCCTCCATCTGCCGGGCCAGGTGAAGCCTTCGGTACCTGGCGGTACCGGCGCCGTATCGGACCGCTGCGAGGTTGTCGCCGACAATCTGGGCTGCCCGAAGTGGGCCCTTGAGGTGGGGGAGCAGCGCCAGCCCGGCTCGGCAGCCTGCCACTTCCGCCATCTGTGCGTTGTTGCAGTCGGGGAGTGCGACGATGGCAGTGGCCAGGACCCGAGGGGAGCCAGTGTTGGGATGATTGTGATGCCACAGGATTGTCCCGCGCCGGAGACCTTGTCCGCGCCTTCGATGGACCTTGCGCCACCGTCAAAGGTGACTTCATAGGGCCATTGGGTAGAGTTGGAGTCGGGGAAGGGCGAGCTGCGGACAGTGACCTCGTCGCCTGGCTCCAGGCACGCGTTGGCGATTTGCGTGGTGGTGTGGAGCCCGCACTCCCGACAGAAAGCTGAAGACCACCTGGCAATGGGAGAGTCGTCGGTCCTAGGGCAGGGGAACCATCTGTTTCCTGGGGGCATCCATGCAGCCCGCGTCTGGGGCGCCTGCAGGACCACGATTCTATCCCCCGGGTTGTGGTGTCTGGTGACAAGTGGGAGTCTGCGAATCTCACCTCCTGCCCTGCGTGCATGTCGATGCAAGTGGGGCCTAGCGGCTCCACATATCGCTCTTTCGGGGGTGGTGCACGGGTTGCAAGTACGGCAGGTGTCGCGCATGACGGTCCAGACAGCTGTCTCGTCTGGGTTACTGCTCCTGGGGGGCTCGTCCACCCCGTGCCCCTACTCTTCGCTGTCACCTTGCTGATCGATGTCGGCGGTCACTATACTGTGCAGAATGAGTCTGGCGGCTTCGACGGCATCAAGGGGGGAGGCGGTGAGGTTAACGCAGTACCTGAAGGAAATTTGGCGCAACACTTTCGCAAGCAAGGGTTGGTGTTCGCCACTGCTGGTGATTGCTTGGGCGAGGGTCGGTGGGTCGTCGGGGCCCCGTGCGGTGCGCCAGGCTAGTGCCGCGGCTGGGCACCAGTGCCAGACGTGTTCCGTGGTCGCTTCTCCGAGCGAGCCCACAGAGTGGGCATCGCCCGTATGGTCCGCTTCTGTTGGGAAGTTGTAGGTGCCCCCGCGCGCGCGCAGGCCTCGGCTTGGCCCCGTAGGGGGGGGGGGGGGGGGTAATTTCAGGGGGCAGGGTTTGCCAGAGAGCGGATGCGCGCGGGCCTGGGCCGATGCATCTCGCGCACCAGGCAGCGCCCTCGTCATCGGGGCCAGCGGTGATCCACACGTTTCTAGCTGGTGCTCCACATGGGCACCTGTGTGGTCTTCTTTCGTCGCCACCCCTTCGTCTTGCCGAGCCAGGTAGACCGTTGCAGAGGGCCCTAACCACGTGGTGCGCTTCAGTGAAAGAGGTGCAGTGGTGCAGCAACTGCCATTCCTCCCCGTTGGAAGGTTGCCATCTCCTCCCTTGGCTGGTGTCCAGGAGCCATCTTGTGAGGTTGCGGCTGTGCATCTGGGCCCATGCAGCCGCGCGGGAGATCCTGCCAAAATGTTTGCCTTCAAGGAGGTCGGGTTGCTGATTAGCGCGCTGCAGGGCCCGAGCAGCTTTCCGTTCGGAGATCATGTGGGGTCTGGGGGGGAACGCCTCGGGCACCTGAGCTGCCAGTCTTGCCCATCTCAGCAACTTGTTCCACCTGTTCCTGGCGCGCTTCCTGACAGGAATGGGTCCCCAGAAATCGTTAAGTGCGTGTGCTCTGGCAGCGACCGCGCGGGCAGTCGCGACCGGGCACCTGGGGGCGCCCTGTACCTGGAAGCGCATGCCCACTCCCGTGAGGACGAAGTCGGGGACCCAGGAGGACCCAGCCAGACCAAGAGCAGTCCTTAGTTGGGCACGTAGTTCGCGCTCATGCACGACGTCGGGGAGGGCGTAGTGGGCAGCGTACGGCGCCAGTGAGACAAGGTATGCATTCCAGGTGGCGGCCGTGCGCGAGGGGGACATCTTTGCCAGGTGCAGAGCCATGGCTTTTTCTCTGGTTTTTGGAAGGGGACGGTCCCATGTGCCTTTGCATAGGGCGTCTTCCTGCCCTTTGGTGAGTCCTCCGTTCAGGGGAGGCTCATCGCCTTCCGCGGCGCGGGTAACAACTACTGCCCCCAGGTAGGGCCACTGGTCCCGCACTGCGGACCCTTTGAAAGGAGTGTGCTCCATGAGGGCTCGCCACCACTCGTGATTGCCGGCTGGGACGAGGGCTGTCTTGAAAGCGCAGCTGCAGGTGCGTTAGTAGGAGGTGCACCAGTTGGGTCGGCCCTGCCCTGTGCTGCTTACCACGAGTGCCTGGATGAGCTCGCTGGGGGGCCCAGAAATAAGCACGTTGTCACCGTCCTGTTCGTAATAGACGGGTGCCTCTTCCAGCGCGGCTCTGAGCGCTGCGGAGTCCTCGGCGCGGATTCCTCTGCAGCGGTGGGCCTCGACCAGGAGACCGGCAGCCTTGGCAGCCCAGGGGAGGGCGATGGCCGCACGTAGCGCCTGCTTCGTTGTGCTGAGTAGAGCGGCGAGGTCGTCGACGTAGGTGGGATCATCGTCACCTGTAATGGAGGAGATCGCAGAGATGAGGGGTCGTACCCCATGCTCCAGAGGAGCGGGGAGGCTGCGCCACCCATCCCAACCGACCTCAGCAAGCGCCGCTCGGGACCTCTGTACTTGTCCCTGCATATCTGTACCCTTCGCTCGGCGACCTGTGAGTTGAGGGTTTGTAGCAACCACGAAGGGAGCTTCCATCTACGAAGGAGACTGTCCACCCATTGAAGTGATATTCTCTCGAAGGCGTTATTTTGGTCGCAGGAGATGACAGCCGTGCCAGGGGCGCCACCTAGCGCGGTAGCGGCGCGGTTGACAAACGCCTCGACGGCGGCGGTGTGCCGGCCCAGGAGTGCGGCCCAGGCAGGGCCCGGTTCAGATGGGGGGGGAGAGCCCAGATGCAGGGTCACCTTTGCGATGTTGGGGCCGCATTGTCCTCCTCGCTTGGCAGCCTGGTTGGGGTTGAGGAGCGGTTCGACAGCCGGGCCTATTAGGTCAGCCAGGGAGGCGCCATACAGCCGTCGAGTGCAGGTGGGCAGCTGCAGCGGTCTCATGCCGTTGGGGGCTTCGGCACTGGGCTTCTTCCCGATCCACACTAGCAGGTCGACAGAGGGCCCTAGCACCTCCTCGATGAGTGACGGGTTGAGGTCAGCGGCGTGCCACGCCTGAGCGATGAGGCAGGCGACGAACCTAGCCCCGGGATTATATGCTTCGTACAGCACACCGTCCACCACTGGGGCGCTCCCACCAGGGGTGAGGACGAGGGCAGCTAATCTTGCCCAACTTGGTCTGGGCCTGTCTGTGACCTCGATACCGGGGTGTCGCTGGAAGTAAAGGTCAAGTAGTCTCTTGGCGGTGCCGGGGAGAGGAGGGGCATAATGCCATATCGCGCTGCGGCTGTCCCAGAGAGCGTTGTTGATATGGTTGGGCCTGTCGTGCCGCATGCCGTTGTGGTCGCGCACGCCTAGGATGGCGTGGGTTTTCTTGTATATCTCCCGCCCTGTCCTGTAGTGGGCTGCCAGCGGTGGGCGCTCCGCCCCAGGACCTCTTTGTGATGGGGGCAGGCGCGCTGCTCCTCTCTGCGTGACATCGGCGTCCCACGTTCTGAGCCACCGGCCAGCCTGGTCTGGGGTGAGGTCTTGCCCACCCCAGCCATACTCGTGAAGCCAAGCCGCCAGTGTTCCCACAGGGCGTGTCGTCTCCCTCTTCTGACTAGCTGCTGCGAGCAGGAGGCCTGGAGAGGCCCGCGCCCTGTGCGTGTTTCCATTTTTCCACCAGTCCAGCAGCGCTGAGGAGATGTCGTGCCTGCCGAATCTCACGAGGGTAGGGGGGACAGGCGGGGTGGGGTTACCGCCAACTGGTCCCCCTACGGTGCTCGGTTGCGCACTGGGGGGGTTGTCGAGAGAGGTGGCGCCGTCGTCGTTGTCGAGGTGCCGGTCAGGGAACCCACCCCGGCAAGCTGGTCTGACCCAATCGATCGGTTGGAGGCCGCATAGGCTGACAGGCGGGACACCGAAGGAGAGCTCTAGGTGGGCGTAGAGCTGACGAAGCTCCGCGTGCGCAGCGGTGGGGAGATTCCTGAGGTCTGCAGCCTTCATGGTATCATCCCTTCTGGCCCTCCTCGCACCTTGCGGTTCGAATGAAATGAGGGCGTGGTCCGACAGCGTGAGTCTCCACAGTTTACGGGGCTCGTATGCGTGGATCTGCTGGACTGGGCATGCAAACATGTCGATCTGCGATTCGCTCTCCTTGTCGATTCTGGTAGGATCGGGCATGTGTATGGCGGCTGAACCGGAGCTGGTAATAACGTCCCTCAGGAAGGCTGCGGCCTCCACCTCCCCGTCTCTTGGGTGTTCGAGCTGCATGTTGACGTCCCCGCCCCAGTATGCGTCGAGCGGCTCCCAATGCTCCGCCGCTATGGCGATTCCTGCAAGGGTGTCCTCCTTTCTGGTAGGAGGGAGGTACACTGACACCAATCGAACTCTCTTTTCGCGTTGCTGGACAATCGCGGCAATGGCGCAGCCTGGGACCAGGATCTGTTGCTCCAGGAGGGGAATACCGTGGGGGAGGAGAATGCCGACACCTCCGGCGAGTCCTCCAGTCGGCCCGAGGTACCCGGGGGAGGCCACAAGAGTCCTCGCTGGAAACATAGTTCTCCAAACCTCAGCTTCATGCTCAGACCAGTGCGTCTCTTGGATCAGGGCGATCTTATTATTCATCGTGACCTGGGTCAGCAGCGCGTGCTTAATCTGTTTTTTTGCGGCGGTGCAGCTTCTGAGGTATCTTACGCTCCAGCAGCTGATCCTGGGCAGGCTGTTAGGGGGGGTGGCGTCAAAGGCTCGTATGACGTCATCTAGGGTGAGGCTACCGCACATGGTGTCCCATGTGGGCTGCCTCCAGGGGTCGGTGTGTAAGAGAGACCAAAGGCTCCTCGGTCCGCGAACCTTGTGCTGGCATAGGGCTTCAAGTGCCCTGTTGAGCGCGCGTCGTGCCTGCACCCAGGCGTGTTTGCGTGTCCCCGGCACCAGGGCGTGGCGGGGGGGGGGACCCCAGCGCTCGGTGGAGCGTGCTGGGACCCTCGGCCGAATCTAGGGGCTCGCTAGCTCGGACAGGAGGGCTTCTTCGCGCTGGAGCTGTTCCGCGATGTCGTCTGGGAAGGGGTGGTTTCTGAGCTGCGCCCACGGGCATTGTCTTCCTGCGTACGCCCGTGCTGCGGTCCATGCACGCGTTATCTGGCTGCCCGTCGGGGCGGGGGTGTAGGCCGGTGCTTCCGAGCGCCTTGTGGTCCAGGCACGCATCGCGGAGACAATCCTGCGTTGAAGGCAGCGCGGATCGAAGTGTATGCCAACCGCGTCGTAGAGCGTCCTGTCGCTTACTCCGAGTCCGCGGTAGTACCGGGCCAAACCTATAGCTCTCGCTCTCTCGTTATTCAAGAACACCAGCGCCCGATAGCTCCTCACAAAATGCTTCGGAATCGCGCTCTCGCCCAGCACCTTCCCAAGATTTATCCAAACATCGCCCTTTAATGTCTCCCCCGCCCGGCCCGCCCGCCCGTTAGGGTCCGCCCGCCCGCCCGTCAGACCCTGACTCCGACCCGCCCGCTTCAATGTCCTGCCCGACCGACCCGCCAGGTAAGGTCCGCCCGTTCCCATGCTTGGAAGCCCGCCCGCTCGAATGCTCCGCCCGCTCGTCCCGCTCGTTAGTGCCCGCCTGCTCGACCCGCCTGTTATTATCCACCCGTCTAGCCAGCCCGTCAGGGTCCGCCAGCCCAAGGGAGTTATGTTACCCTGTCGGGGTTTACCTATGAACCGGTATGAACAATTACGGGGGCACGCTCATGAACGGAGAAGGCGGAAGACGATGGCTTGGTTTGGGGCATACGTGCTGGACGACATGCGAGCAACGAAGAACGAAACATCTTACTATAACGGACCCTAAAATTAAACATACTCGCATGTAGTACATCAGGGCCAATTTTCCAGAATTGTCTTTAAACAAACCTGGGCCAACTTCTGTTGATAACGCTGGATGGGGCGATCGTGCTCACGAAACTGGGCCAGCCATCCGGCAAATTGGGAAAGACTCGCTGGCCAAGCTTTCCGGGAGGATGTTTCGTAGTCATATGCTCGACTGTATCATTGTTTTGGAGGCGGCCAGGGGGTCTGCACTGGTTGTGACACCAGAACATCGGTCGTGAGGGGGGGGGGATGAAGCCAAATTCGCTCCAAATGGGTCCCCGGACCCCTCCCGAGGTCCATCTGGTATATTTTTTCGCCCCGGATCCGTTTCTGACGGCCCCGGGGCTCGAAAACGGCCACGGGAAACCGAATTAAGCAACAAAAAGCTTTCCGAACCCAGAGCCTCGAACCTGCCCGCCTTTCCTGCTGGCCGGAACCAGTGCTGGGCCATGTCAGACCCCCGGACGGCCCTAATCACTGCTGTTGATGGAGGATTGTTTTTGTGAGTGTCCTCCTCGACCGCCTCGGCAGCCTGGCCAACATCGAAGGGCGGCTGCCCGCCAACGGCGGAGGGCTTGCTGCTGCCGGGCTGGCTGCTGGCGTCGGCGGGCGGCACACTCCTGCTGCCGGCGGGTACATATACGGCACGCTCCTGCCCTCGGCATGCCGCACGACGACATGAATATAACTAAACATTCGTCGGGGGGCCGTAAAGGTGGGGTAGGGGCAGGAGGTGGGGTTGGGAGGAACATGGCTCTGAACGGCGCCTGGAAGAAGGACACGTGAGCATCCAGCTGGGTTCGCTCCCTGATCCCACCTTGGGATCACCCCCCTCTGCGAACCCCCGAATTCGGAACGTCTGTGCGGATTTCTTGGGCCAGCGCTGGGCCCTTCCCCACAGCCCTGGCGGCGCCTCCAGCGCCGCCCCTGGAGCGTCCCGCGCGCTAAGGAAAGAGCAATGGAAGGGAGGTCCAAAGGGAGCCAAGAATTACGCGCGAACCTCCACATTTCTAGTGTCCACAACCTGGTTAGCGGAGCAGTCCAACGCGCGTGAAATCTTATGGGCGACGCTTGCAATGGCGCTTGAAAGCATGCTTGGGGGGCTGGAGAGCTTATCGGAGACGCTTGCAAGGGCAGTTGAAAAGATGCCTGGAGAGCTTGCGAGCTTCAGAGTAGGAGCTTCGCACGAGCCTCGGAAGCGCTTCGAATGAACTTCGCAAGAGCTTCCGGCACGCGCAGTGGGAACGGGTAGGAAAACGCTTCTGGAACAGGCTGCAAGCCCAAGCAAGCCGGTGCGAGGATGCCTGCCCGGGAGCCGTGGAGAGGAAGCTGGCCTAACCTGTGCTGTCAACTTCTTCTCCAACACCCCTTTTAACTCTCACAAGGAACTATCCGGGAATGTTTGTCTATACTTTGTTTGGGTTCTCTAGCCATGACGGCCTGAGCTGTGGCTTTCGCCACCGCGCGAGCCGTTCCGCCTCTGACGATCTCCGCTTCCCAGAGCCCCCCGAAGCCGTCGGCGGCATTCTGCCACGAGCGCCCGCGCTCGCGCCGCCGCCGCTCCCGAGAATGGCACGGGTCCAGCGCTGAGTCTTGTGGTCGCGCTGCTTCCCCCGCTCATCTTGCCTCCCCTCCCCCAGGGTTTCTTCAGGTCTCCATCGGAGCCGCCAGTGACCCACGAAAAACTGAGAACGTCCCCAACCAACTCGATCTGAACCTCGATCCCCCTCTTAGCTGCAGTCCCCGACTGAGGAGCTGGGGCCAAATTTCGCTCCTTGGGATCACCACTCCGCAGAGGGCTCCGGGCCAGAGGGCTGGAGGAGGGCAGCGCAAGGCCCGGACCGACTCGTCATCGAGAGCCTGCCCCGTCTCGGAGATCGGCCGCTCTGCCCAAACCTACGGATTCACATGGCTGAATTCACATGTGGGTCATCCGGGGACCACGCGCTGAATACACATGCGGGGATCCAGCGTACGTGGCCACAGACGGGCCGAGCGCTGGAAAGGCATCTGGCCACATGTGCGGCCAGCTCGCCCAGGCCAGCCGCGCCATGCGTATCCAACTTCCTGATACTTTGCAGCATCCGCGGGCCGTCTTCGGGCACTGGGTTACTGAAACCTACTATCGGGACCGAACGTCCAGGCCCCGCGAGGGTGTCGAGAGCTCCTGAGCCCCCGCATTCAAAACAGTAAGATGTCGGATGTCTGAGTGCACCGTCACCAGCCGTGGCCGAGTCCGTCCTGGGCCCTGGACTGGGAATAATTGTGCCATTATGGGTCAAGCGTGAATTTGCTACATATACGTCAGCAGGGAAGTTGGATCTGGAATGCTTTGGAACAAATCAATGACATGGACGGAGATAGATTTTGGATGGTTGCAACTCGGCCTACAATTTCGTGTCCTCAAGCACTGAATCTTGGTGGATGTTGGTATCGGAAACCAGCCATTTGACGCCCACTGCCTCCACCGTAAATCGCCATGGCATGACATGGCATTAGTTCGGCACTCGACTCGAAACAGTGGCTCAATGCTCCAGCAATGTGTTGAACTGTGGACGATTTGACAGACGGCTAGCGCATATGTATCTCATATTAAGCAATGTGGAAGCGGTAACTGTCGAGTGCGGATCTTGGTGCATTTGGGCCTGAGGGTCAAGTGTTCACCATGTACTTGATGAAGGATTCTGGATTTGCTGTATCTGTTGGTGTAGTCGCTGTTGCCGCCCCCTGCTTGCCTAGATATACCGGTGTGAGGCCTGCACGTTGACAATTCAATCAAGATGAGGGCACTGCCATCGAAGGAGGCTGATCCACTATCTTGGCGTTGGTGGACATATTCAAACCCCTTGTGGTGGCCTATCACCCAGATCGGGGCTCATCTTCCTTCGGTAGAGGCTGCCCCCGATCTCGGTGGCGGTGTTATCGTGTAGGGCCCCGGATGCCTCCAGAGGCCCCTCCTCCCAAAGCCAAGGAGCGTCCAGAAGCCTTGACCGTCGTCCGGGGCTGCTGGAAGTGATCCTGGACCCTGGCCCAGGGTACCCCAAGCTTCCCGCCGCGCCATTTTGGAGCCCCTGGGGCCCGCTGGGCCTCGAGAGAGATGCCTCTGGAGGCCACCTGGGCCTCCCTGGACAAACTGGGGCCGTCCTGGGAGAAAACCAACGCTGGGCAACAACCGACGCTCGAATGAACACGCCCGAGATGGGTACGGAAAAACGAACACGATGCCCCAGAGCAACACATGAACGACGAAAAGAAATGGGAAACGGGTTTTACGGAATATGGCATGGCGACCTTACGCCGCGGCTTACGCGGGCTGCCTGCATGGCACACCGCGTGGAGAAGCGAACGTTTACGCACGACCCTTCGGAAGGAAGAGTGCGCGCGAATGCCAGCGCAGTCGATCCCGTTTTTCTACATCGCCCACATGTTGTCCAAAACCGAGAGCAGTCGCTGTTGGGCAGACCTTTTTCTGATGTGTCTCAAGCGGGCAACGTCCGCGGCGACACTGCCAGCGAGTCCTGCTCCAGACGAACAGGGACTGCTGTTTCGAACCTCGAGCCCCCCGATTCTTTCGACGTCGTCTTCTCTCAACACGTGGACCTCCTGGAGTCCCTGGAGGTCTAGGCCCCTTCCCCGGGAACGGCTTTTCATCCGGACTCCTGTTTTTTGAAGGCACTGAGCCCGGTGAGCTTACCGGTGAGGGCTAACAAAAACGGCGCAAAACAGCAATCCTCGGGGGTGTTGTTCTTTGACCATCTAGGGCGCGCCGAACCAACCTCGAGCCCAGGTGGCAAGGCGTCTGGTTGCCCACAGACAGCCCCCCAGACGTCCCGACCCTTTCCCTGGGCCCAGGGCCCAGCGAGGGCCCCCAGAGGCAGAAGATGGGGAAAAACTGTCCGCCGTGATTTTTCTCCCGGTGCCATGATGTCTGGGCTTGGGAGGCCCAAGCCCACGCTTCGTCCCACCGGCCTCAGCGCCGTCTTCCGGGCCTTCTTCTCGTCGTTCCGCGTGGAGGGGCGCAGGGCTCCGGCCCTCGCGGCGGGCAGCCGCCCCGGGCCCGCCCTGGCGCCCGCCTGTTCGGGATCCAAGGCAGGGCTGACGGCGAGGTTGCTGAACGGTGATGTTGGCAACCACACTGCAAAAGAATCGCGAACCACACTTTCCTACGTGTTTCAATCTGCGAATGGATCGAGCGAGCACGAGACAGCGATGTGTAGGAAAGCGCGAGCTACGCGCTCCCACACTACCGAAACCTACATCGCCGTTGCCTACATCGTCGTTCGCCTGCCTATGAGGGATGGGGGACGGGGGATGGGGGGGGGGCATTGTTGTTCACAAGGGCTGTGGTGCCCACGGGCGCAGCGTGCCCACAGTCACAGGGGATGACCGCCTGTTCCCTCAGATCTTGCCGGTGCAATATTTTCGCAGCGGGCGTTTTCGCCCGGTTTCGGGCACCGGGATTCTCACAGACGGACCCGGCTCGACAAATGACGCAGACAGATAGGGTCCAGCGCTCGGGTCGTGATTTTTCGCGATGTTGCATTTTGGCTCGCAGCGCCAGGTCTGAGGGTTGGTGCGCCCATTGAAACCACAACGTTGCGTTCACACAGGATGGTCTTGTGCTCCTCGGCGGAGTGGCACACGCAAGCGTGGTTCCTCCAACTGCTAAGCTTCGCGCGCGGCGATCGAAGATCGAGGATCTGTGGCGTCTGGGGCTCTTCCGGGGCCTCCAGAAGCCTCTGGCGGCCCCCGGGGACGTCCAAGGATCTCCGTGCACGTCCGAGGGTCGCAGGACCCAGGGCGGCACGAAAAGTCACCGCTCCCAAGTCGCTGGTTGGCTATCCCCACGCCAACCTGCCTCTCGGGGGAACCCCGAGATCCGACGTCGTGAAAGCACGCAGTGTCCTGACGAGAATCCGCCTGGACGTGTCGACCCCGTCCTTCTACGAGGCACTTCGCGTCGGATCATTCAGGCCCATGGGGTGAGGCGGGGCAGAAGCGCTCGCCATGTTTGTTTCGGATGCCACAATCTAAAGGTGGACACATCCTCACACATCAACGGGAGAGTACGCGAGGCATTTTCAAGTGTCGGCGTCTTTGTTCCCAGACCTCCAAAACCCCTTTTCCCCATATTCTAAAAGTGGAGTTTTTGTGCCCCCCGCATCCGAAGCGGGGTTTCTCGAGCAGACCTCTCCCCACATCCCCTGGGCTCCTCAGCGCCATCACACCATCATCATCATCATCATCATCATCATCATCATCATCATCATCAGCATCGTACAGTTCTCATCATCACCATCGTCACCATCTTTCACGCAAAGTTACCATCGCAGTCACACCCATCACCACACTCACTACTCCCTAACTCCGTGGCGCGTTGTGTCCCTGATGCTACACCGGATCTTAGCTGGAACGCGCGCAGAAACCATCGACCTTGCCGGCCGCTTCGCTGGCGCTGTGCAACGGCGACCACACGGCAAGATCTGACAGTGGGAAGTCGCGACGGGATGAGAGCAGCCCCGCGCCCCCACTCAGACACCATACGCGGCCTGCTATATGGTGCCACAGGTCTCCTGAGAGAGTGCACTTTCAATTCAATAGATACATGTACCATATGGAATTATGGAAACAGGTACGGCGCGCTGGATGGCAGGAGCGGGGCGGAGGGAGAAACCGCATGCAGAGAGACGCAATCACCCGACCCCCGATGGGAAGACGCCAGGCGAGACGCCCAACCGCCAACGGGGGGCTTCGGGAATCGCGCAGGGCAGGAGGAGCAGGGAGGAGAAGGAGAGAGGAAGGCGGGAACAGGCTGGCGGCAGCGCTCAAGCCGGTATCTCTCCCAGGTCTATGAAACGCGCGCCAATGCGCAACTCGTCCCATGAGAGGCATGGCGAAGGCCCGGCTGCGGCTGCCCCCTGGCAGGCGCTGGTGAACTGAAAGGGGTGGGGATCTCTCCATACTCCTGGCGCCGGTCCAGCCGGCTGCTGGTGTCTAGATCTCCTTCTTATCTCGCATGTTCTTGTCCATGTACTGCTGGGCGAGATCCTCTAACTGGCCCGGCGGCGCCTGGCCCGCCAGGGGCCTCGCCTGTGGTTGGCTCGCATCGAAGCCACCACCCTGTCGAAGATGTGCTCGTGATTGCTGTCTGGGACCTTGAACCCGAGCTCCACCTTGCAGCCCCCCTGGTTGCCTCGGCAACCCGGCACGCTCGAATTCGATTCTGCACGTGGTGGATCCCGCTTTCTGTCCGGCAATGGGCCAGGTCGTCCTCGATTGCCGTCTTGTCTGCCCCGTCCGTGCCCGTTCTTCGGGAACGCGTCAGCAAGCCGTTCCAAGCGCGCCGGCGTGGACGAGGCCGTGCTTCTGCTCCCTCTCCACCTTGTCCACGTCGCCGGCTTTTTCCTGCGAGGTCTTCGCGGCCGTCTTCATGGCCCCCATTGGCGGGGCGGACGCGCCCATGGGTCCCGCGCGCAGGCGGACCGCGCGCAAGACGCGCTGCTGGAAAGCGCTGCTGAGCGAGAGCTCGCTGAGAACCACGGCGATATGCCGCAACTCCGACATTTCTTTCCCGTGGGTAGCTGGTCCGCTCCGTCCGCGGACGCAGCTGGCGCCTCGCCGCGTCTTCCTCTTTTGCGCCCCCCCCGGGCCCCCCGCCCTCCGCGCCGCGGGCCCCGGTCCAGTCGAGCTCCATCGGCGGGCTCCGGTCGGACGGTTGGGTTCGCGGGGCGGAATGATGGAGCTGGGCCGCAAATGCGCGACCGGAGATGCCGCTGCTAATGGGGGGCGTCGCTCACGGTGTCTTGACAGATGGGGCAAGCAAGTTTCTCGACAGCATGCGCAGGCACAAGAATAATGTTCACGTCAGGCTTGCCCCGCCCACTGTCGAAGGCGACCAGTAGGTGTTTTGGCTGACTTCGCAGAAGCGAGCGAGGTGGAGCGCCGAGGGCAAACTCTCGCGACAACCAGATGCGCGATGAACACGTTAGCACGGCCCACGCAAGGCCATCGCGTGACGACGATGCTGTTGCAGCGCGTTCCCCGACGAAAAAGCTTACCGCGCGTGGTGCCGTCCGCAAGCCGCGCCTGGCACGTGCGCTATTTTACTTCTGCAGCACGCTGTGTGCGCGTGCTCGTGCGATGTCGAATGTCGCGAAGCACGCGCGGCCAGATCTCATCAAAACCAGTGCTGCGAAACTTGCCCCATGATTCCTCATTCTTGAAAAATGAGTTCACGTCAGTCAACACTTCGGCATTGCCGCCGGGCTTATCCAACGAAGTCTGGACTCGCTCCAAATCGTTAACACCTGCGTGCGCGATGGTTTTCTCGAACACTGGTGCGACCTCAAACCGGACATTTTCAGGACACTGCAGACAAGAAGTGCTCGGGATGATCCACGCGGGAGAAAATGCGTCGCATGACATTCAATCCTGCGATGGTGAGGTCGACTCTCGGGTGCAATGTCTGTCTCGGGCGCCGCAGCCGCGCGGGGGTCAAGAGCCTGGAACAATGCCCGGGCCTTCAAGAATATCATTGGGGCTAACGCATCAGCCTCGCGTGGCCGATGCGCTGTATCCTCAAATGCCGACCGACGCTGCGCGGCCCGTGTCGGCAAAGGTCCTGAGGATTCCTTTTCCTGGGAGCTGCCCTCAATTTTCCTGTGTCGGGGTCGATATTGAGCAAAATGGCGTGGGACTTCTCGGGGTGATCACATGTGCCCCTCATGTCCAAGCGTGGGATTTCCTCTGCGATCGAGTTCACATGGATGCACAAGAGCGTAGTTGGGGCTTTGCTGGCCTGCCCAAGTATGCACAGGTCAAACGACGCAATCCTGGATGGATGGGGGCGCGCCCAGGGCGTGCGAAGTGGCGCTCTGCCACGGGCCAGGGGTTCTCTCCTTTTCGGCGTGTTCCTTCAACGCGCGCGCACTCAGCTCGGGGCAGGTCGGCGTCAGAGAAGGCTGGCTGGGCAGGAGCTGTGGTCCAATGGGTAGCTGCATATGTTGTCGATTGCTGGCATCAGGGTGGCAGGAGGGCGACGCCGATGGGCAACTCGTAGCCCCTTACCACCTCGCAGCAGACCACGTCTCACACAGAGGGCTTCCTATGAGGCCAATCGTGCGATCTGACCTCAGGAGCGAGCCCCACTCCTGCAACATATCAGCTCAAATCACCATTCAATGGGTCGCAAGCCACGTCGCAAAAAAGGATGGTCGCAGGGCCAATCGCAAGCGCCCGCTCGAGTTCTTCCTGGACATCACCTGTCCGCCTAGCTCCTCAAAGCAAATGCAACAACGCAGGCGCGGCATATTGAAGCAGCAGGATCATCCATCAACGGCAAGTGGTTCAAAATTTATGCTCATCCTCTAGGGGGGCCTCGTCGTTGGGGGCCTCCTCTTGAGCCTCGCACAGGGGCTCGGGGGCGTCCCAGTGCGTGCATTTTGCCAGACATCAATATCGGGTTGATGAGGCTGTTGGGCAACGTGGCGAGGCCCTGGTGCCCGATGATCAGGAGGTCACGCCCCCCGTCTGACGGCCCCTGTCTTCCGAGCCTGTCGACGCTCATTAGCCTCGAGGGCCCGCGCCACCTCGAGCGCTTCAGGGGCCTCCGGGGCCAAGTGGGGAAAGGCCGCAATATCGCGATTAGGGTTCCCATGAGCAAGATGGTCATACTGAATTCCACAGGGCTGAACCTCAGCGGGCAGATAGGGCGCGCGATGCCGTGGACATATCTAGCCGCCGCAGAGCGCCGCTGGTGATGGAGACGGGCAATGAGCCGCTTCGCGGCGGCACGCTTGGGCGACGCAGACGGGCGGGGCAAAAAGGACAGCGATGCACGACAGGTGCAGGCGCCGGCTTCAGAGAGAAACCAGATGGCGCGCCACTGCGCGCAGCGAGCTGAAAAAAGGGCCCGCGCTCGCTGTCTTGCGACCTCTACGCGGACAAATCGCCGAATGTGCGCCTCCACCCCGGAAAGAACCATATTCGCCCAGCATTGCCCTCGCCCGAGAATCTCCTTTTCCCGTGGCCCGAACTCCGAGTGGAGACCGGGGGGCCCCCAGAGCCTGGAAACCAGGGTCCGAAGCCATCGAAGATCATCCCATATAATCTTGAGCCAGAAAGGCCCAGGCTCTGCAGCGGCCCTTATAAGCCCCAGAAGAGCCCCGGGAGCATGGCGATGCAGACGGCTGAGGTACCGCAAGCGGTGCCAGCGCAGCAGCGCAGCATCACGTTCACGTCGCACTTTGGACCAGAAGTAAGAATAGCTCGGCCAGGCTCCGCCCCGTCATCGCGCGCTGGCTTGCCCAGCGCAAAACGATGAACGCGGATGGTGCCATGCCGAAATCAGATCTATCTCACAACGCCGAGGATGCTTGCGGCCACGCTGCCGCGTTGCGAAGCCTGCCGAACATGCTGCAGCACGTCGGAAAGCCGGGGTCAGTGGGGGCCACCTGGCGGAGGGCCTGCAAAGACGCCGGCGTCGACGAAACGTGGCAGGCCAGTTCGGAAGCCACCCATGTTCTGTCTATCGGAGAACATCGCGCCCGGGTGTTTGTGCGTGTGAGACGCTTTCAGAGTCAGCTCCTTGGGAAACGCGCTGGCGGGGGACATCGAAACCTTCCCATCTTCCTCGATCCAGAATTTCTGGCGGGTCGCGACGGCCCAAAGGGCCCCTGTAAGCGACGGGCGAGGCAATCTTGCCGGGGCCCGCGTTGATCATGGTGCTCGCGGGGGTGAAGGAGTCGGCCGCGCTGGCCGCTGGGGTGCGAGCGCGCTGAATCATAGAAACAGCCGAGCCCCAAGTATGAAGGAGGCCGTGATCACAGTGCCCCTCGTCATGTGCATATACGATAGTATCACACTTAGCTGGTGGGTCCAGGGCCCCAGTCGAGGGGGCATCCAGTTCCTGGAGTAGGCCAGCATTGACGAAGCGGTCCCGGGCGCTCCGAACACGCCGAGAGACGATGAAAGGGAACAGCTGAGCAGCGAAGACATTCCCTGGCCTGGTCCCCGTCGCCGTCGTTGCCGCGTGTCCTGAGCCCGGGGGCGCAAACCAAACCGCTGGCGCATGTGCTCGAGGTCTCGAGCATCTGCCGCTCAAACATAGCATGCGCATGCAGCCCCTGGGCAGCGCAAGCGTCGATGGACGCCGAGGCGCAGCAATCGTCTCGTACAAGCTGTATCCTCCAGGGGTGGCGTCGAAGCTTGCGCGCCATCCTTCAGAAGCACCTGGGCAGACCGGCAGGCAAGGCATTTTTCTGGCAGCCCCGACCCCCAGCGCGCGAAGTTACCCAGGCGCATGCATGAACTCCCTCAAAGGAGAAACAGTTTAGATATCCCTCGAGACCTGCCCCATCCTGGCAGCCTCACCCAACTTGCGCGACCAACTGGTCTTGAAGGAAGTCAGCAACGTCGCGTTGCTAGTCGTCGCTCTCACGCGGCCTTGTCACCTACGCAACAGAGTCGACTGATGCCGGGGGAGGGGGAGTGACAGCCACGACGAGCAGGGGCCCTGGCTTAATGCCGAGAGTCATGGGGCATATCCAGCCAGGTCGCCCTGCAGACCTTTGACCGGCAGGGAGATGACATCGCGCCGCCCTCTGAAGAGCCTCCACCTGGAAGTGAATTGCCCGATGGGGCCCCAGAGCCTTCGACGAGCCAGAAGACCGTGAAGTCGATTGGATCTGTTTCGGATCCGCAGCCGCCCCCATGCACCCGCGCCCTCCCGGTTACTCAGAGGCGCCCAGGACTGAAAGACCAGCTGCACTAGACCTCGAGGGATTTTCCCAATCCCGTTGCGATGCGTAGACCGAAGATGCATCCTATGTTCCAGAAGGTCGAGCGCCCTCTCGCTCTCCCAATCCCGGCGGCGGGGGCCCTCAGGAAGGAAGCGAACGTTGGCAAAGCAGACGATGTGAAAATCAGCGCGAGCGCCGTGGGCCGTGGCCGACTCGGCGCATTCCGGCTCCTTGAAGAAATATTTCACAATGCGATCAAAAGCTTCGCGGCCCTGAGGGCCGCGTAGCCGCTCAGTTTGCGCGCGCAGCCGAGGCCGTCGACGCTTGTGGATGCCGAGGTGCCCAGGGGGCGCCCAGACGGAGACGAAGGCGGGGCCGCGGCCCTCGACGGCGCTCGCGAGATCCGCGACGCGACCAACCTGCGTTGCAAGAGACGGAGCGCTCCGCCGCTGGATGGGCCAGAGGCGAACGTCGACCAAAAAAGCGCGCGGGCGCAAACCCGGCGGGGGCCGCGGCGAGGGGCGACGCAGACATCGGAGGTCCGCGACGACCCCGGCTGGGGGATCGGAGAGGAGGTCTGCGCCTGAAGGGCGAACGGCGGGGGGCCCCGGGGCCCGCCCTGGACGCGCAGGTCGGCCGGGCGCGCGGCAGCCTCTCATTCGCTCGTCTGCGTCCACATGGTCCTTGGGGCCGGGCTGCGTCGGCAGCTTTGCGGCCTGCCTTGCGCAGCAACCCGCTCTGGGCGAAGCTCCCGGCAGGCGCTGAATCCCCCCCTTGCCCCCTGCTGCGATGGCCGCGCAGATGGCCTCCATGAGGGCCGCGCCTGCGCTCTCGATGGTGGCGCTCAGCCGGGGAACTCCGAGCATGATCTGGAAGTTGCACTTGTCGCGCGTCGCGATGCTCGAGATCTCCTCGTCGAACCAGCAGCCCCTGATGTGGGCATGCCTGTAATGTTGTTGGAGCAGAATCAACGCGTCTGGCCCCGTCGCCACCCCTTCCCAGCGGGTGAAGCCGGGCACTTCTTAGCTCCTTCTGGGGCGGCGGTCGAATCCGTCGCCGCCTCGCGCGTGGGCGCCGCGAAGATCTGTCGCGGGGGCCCGTCCTGGCGGCCCTTGCCCAGATCCTCGCAGCTCTGGCGCGCGCGCGCGACCTGCTTCCTGCAGTGCCTCGACGATAGGCGCGCCTGCGGCCGCCATGCAATTAGGACGCGTTGCAAACGCCACTCACCTCTGCCACATCTCGAGCGCCGGCGGGGGCGAGCTTCACGGGCGCCGCCAGCAAGGCCGCCGGGGCCCTGCCCTTGCCTTGCCCCGGGGCCCCCTGTGCGTCGACTCCGAGCTGATCGAAGGCCCTGCTTCGCGCGCGGGATCAGATAGCAGACTGGAAACCATGCTTAAAATTCATCGGAACCGTATCGCTCTGAACTCGGCTAATTAATTCACAACCGCTTGGTTAAGTCAGCGCAACTGAACGTAACTGTAAGATCACTTTCCTGGCCGAAAACACAAGTGAACCTAACTGAAGCTAACCAAACCTAAGTGGAACTAACCAAACCTAAGTGAATGTGAACCCTTCGCGTCGGCGGCGTTGCGCCGACGCCTTGAACCGATGCGGCCCTGCGTGGGGCCATCTCGGGGAGCCGTCTTGGACATGTCTTGGGTTGCCCCCCCTCCTTTCACCCTTTCCCTGCCCCCGTTGCAGCCGTCTATGCCCCCGGCGTCCCCCTCCTCCTTTCCCTGCCCCCGTTGCAGACGCCCGTGCCTCCCGCGCCCCCCTCCTCCTTTCCCCCGCGGTCTAGTCTTCGCGGGGGCAAGGTGTCGCGAGGCGTGCCCGTGGACGAGCGACAGACGAGCCATGGGCGAGCGATATGCGAGCGATAGACGAGCGATGGAGCGATAGACGAGCGGTCTATCGCTCGTCTATCGCTCGTCTATCGCCCTGCCCCCCGCGCTAAATGAACCGTTCGCCGCTTTTTGGGCCCAGGTTTCCGACGAAGGCCGCGGCGTGGATGTAACCGAGGAGGTTGGAAGAACGCCTGGCCTGCCAGATTTCTCTCAATTCCACTCCCTTCCCCTTTTCCCTGCCCCCGTTGCAGCCGCCCCTGCCCCCGTTGCAGCCGTCTTGCCCGCCCGCGCCCCCCGCCCCCGCGCCCCGCCCCTGATCCCAGGGGCTCGCCGCTACGGCGGGGAACCCGCGCAGTACTAAATGAGAGTAACCGCAAAGCCGTCTAAAGCTAAGTGAAGCTATCCACGGCTAAGTGTTGACAAGAATCCAGAGCCGAAATGATTAACCAAACCTAATTTAACCTTTCGCCGCGCTATGTGGTTAACAACTGGATAGAACCAGGTGCGCCAACAAGTATAAATCGGATCGCAAGCCTGTCAATTACATCGATTCGATTGGTATGTGATTTTTACTTATGGCTGCGCATGCTTATAAGTATGCTACGCGCGGCCGCGCGTGTAGTGGTCTGCCTGGCCTCCTCCTATGGGCCGCCGTCGTTTCCTTCGCATGTCGCGCTCGGCTTCAGCAGCTGGTCCGGTCGATGGGGGGGGGGGGGGGGGGGGGGGCGTTCCAGCGTCGGCGGCGTGTCCAGGCAGCGCGGCGCGCGCCCAATTCGCGCGGCGGCCCGTGCAGGGCCGGCGCTGGAGGGCTCCTGGCCTCGAAGTCCTGGATGTACTGCTTGGCCAATGGGGTTCGTCTGAGGGGCGAGGTGGCCCTCGATGCCCATGGCGCGCGAGTCGCGTTCCGGCCTTATCTTCGTTTCGCCGGAGACCAGGGGGGGGCACTTGCTGAGGTGTCGCCCTATATTCAAGTGCCAGCGCTGGTGCCGCCGGGGTCGGCAATCTCGAAAAGCGATGGCCAGGCGGGGGCGCCTTCCAGTATCTCAGTGCACCATCTGCCCAAATCGATCGAGAATGAGAGCTCCCCCAGGTCGTGGCATCCCCGCGCGTCGCCCTGCGCCGATGGAAGACTATCCTGGCCGTGAGAGGTGTCGAGCTGGGCTTGCAGGTCACGTTCAGCAGCTTCGAGTCTGGCTTGCTGAGGTTGGTAGTATTGCTCGATAGCGGCGCACAGGTAGGTTCGCACGTTGGCCCAGGTCGAGTCGAAGAGGTTGCTGATGCTGCGAGGCGAGGGTGAACTGATTCTTGCCGATGCCGCCAGTGGCCTTGGTGAGATCTTCAAGAAGTGCGCCCGCTGGTGATCGTGGTCGAGGAGGCGGAGGGTCTCAGGGGCCAGGTGGGTGTGGGCCACATGGCCGTGACGGACGAGATGGAGGTGGACCAGGAGCGGCCGATCCACGGCGCTGTGGAAGTGCTCCAGAGCCCGCAGGTGCTGCTCGAACTTCTTGTGACGGAAACGTAGGGAACAGCTCGAGCCCGGATGCCCGGGAGTTCTGCAATTCCTGATCCATGGGGCAATTGCAACACATTCGCCCTCTTCATGGGTTGCTGGCAGGAGGAAATGGAAGCCTCCATTTTCGGCGGGGGCGGCACGTGTTCCAACTCTAAACGCGGGTCGGGTGCTTGATGCGGTACGGCTAGATGGTGGAGGCGTGACTTTGCCTCCTGCCTGCTCGTCTGCAAGGGGTGCATTTCGCTCACGGTGCTGCTGTTCACGGCGATCTCGTCGTCTGGCTTGCCGGGCAGCGCTGCGGCGTGCACCGTCTCTCCGCTGTGGCTTCCGCTGCGAGATTCTCAGCCCTTTCCTCTGGAACGGGAAGGCGAGCTCGAAGAGGACATCGTGCCGGGGGCTGGCTGCAGGGATCACTGTAGTACGCTACGCTCGGGAAACCTCCCGAGCCGACCGCTGCTGCCAGGTGTACAAGCAGGATGCACGCGAATGACCATGCATGGGGCGGACCAGGTTTTGAGTACGGAAGTGTCTGGGGCGGACCAGGGCTTGGGAATGGAAGTCTTGGGGCGAACCATGACTTGGATGTGGAACTCTTTTTGGAAGCTGACCACGGACCAGCGGCGTCCATTCCCTATCCGTGGACACCGGGCATCTTGAGCCAAAACCGCTACGGATGAAGATAACGATGATGATGGTGATATATGGTGATGACGATGACGAAGAAGAGGCGGGGTAGGAGGAGGAGAAAGAGGAGCAGGACAAGGAGGAGGAGAAGGAGGAGGAGGAGGAGGAGGAGGAGGAGGAGGGGGGAGGAGGAGGGCCCAGACCCAAGACGCCGTAGGTCTGGTACACCGTGGCTTCCCACCGGTCTCGAAATTTCCCCTGGGACCTGCTATGTTGCGGTTGGCATTGAATGTGAATGCGTTTTGAGCGAATCTGAATGTGAGCGAGTCTGAGTACGAGCGAACCTGAGTGCGAGTGAGTCTGAACATGAGGGAGTCTGAACATGAGTGGGTGACTCTAGGGAAAAGGAGAAGGGTGTGAGATGTGTGAGGGGGAGGAGGTCCGGAAGCGTGTGAGTAGCATCAAAAACCCCATCTTAGGATATGGGGACAATACGACAGGAACTCCCGACCCCGCCTGCCTGCGGCGCTGTGCCATTCCAGATGGGCTCGATACGGTGATCAGACTGACTTGGTGCGCGGAGCGCCGTGGGGATCTTCCAACGGCATCCGACGACGGCGGGGAAGGACGTGGTGCGAGAGGTGCCCGTGGGGATCTGCTCCCGACGCCCGGGCCAGAGGAAAGGACGGGCGGGCGGAGGCGGCGACGGCGACGGCCACTACGAGGACGGCGGCGACCCCTCGGACCTTCGTGGGGCGTTCAGACGGGGAATTCAAGGCGGATCCATCCATGGCGACGAGGGGACGGGCGGAGGCGACGACGGCGAAGTCCACGGCGAAGACGGCGGGTACCCCCGCCCTGGTCCTGGGGTGCGATCTGACAAGGGTTTCGAGGCGAATCCGCCAGCAGCGGCAAGGGCAACACTTTCGGCGGCGGCAGCGAGGACGACAACTCGCGGAGGGCTGCCGCGGGCCCCTGCAGGCCTCGCCGAAGGCCACCGAAGGCCTCCGAGGGCCGCCGAGGCGACGGCGACGGCGACGGTGACGGCGGCGGCGGCGACGGCGACGGCGACGGCGGCGGCGGCGGCGACGGCGACGAAGACACGACACCGACGACGGCGTCGACGACGACGACGACAACGGCGACGGCGGCGGCGGCGGCGACGGCGAGGACGGCGTGGGCGCTCGCGATCTTCGGTGCCCCCCGGGGGTGGCCCCGATGCCCACGTCGGGGACACCCAGGGCGACGCCGAGGCCCACGTCGGGGAACTGTTCCTCGAGGTCGTCGCCACCGCCGTCGTTTTCGTGTTTTTGTCGTCGACGTTGCCGTTGTTGTCGCAATTTCTGGCCCTCGTCATCGTCATCTTCGTTGTCTTTGTGATTGTCGTCGCCGCCACAACCGTCGAGGAACTACCGTCGTCATCGTCGCCGTCTTTGTTCTTGTCGTCATCTTTGCCATTGTCGCCGCCGCCGTCAGCATGGACTACAGGTTTCTAAGACATAATTATTGATGTTTTCCAACGGCTCCTGGTTCTCTCGCCTCGACGCTGGGTACCGTTTTTCTGAACGCGACGCTCCCTCTGGAGCGAGATCTTGTTTCTGAATCTGGTTGGTTAAGTTGGCGGCGCGCAGAAACGGGGTAATTAGGGGGAGGGGGGAAGGCTTCTTAGAAGCACCCCTGCTTCTTAGAAGGCCTCGGCCTTACGTCTATAGAGAAGGCCCGCGACTTCTAAGAAGCAGGGTTGCTTCTAAGAAGCCTTCCCCCCTCCCCCTATCCCCCTCTGCGCGTTGCCGATTGAAGCCCCAAGTGCGACGACACCAGCTCCCGCTTCGTATTTCCTCACAATGTGATCCGAAACTCCCTGGCCAGAGAGGCCCCAAAACTCAGGAACGGCGCTCTCCATCCATAGTTCCTCGCAGTTCAATCAAGCTTGTGAAGGCACAACTGCGACTACAACGGCTCCCGCTCGATACTCTTCCTCACAATTTACTCCGACACGCCCTGGCCAGAGATGCCCCGAAATTCAAAAACGGCGCTTTCGCCTGAGACTTCCTCGCAATTCAAGCAAGCGGGTGGAGGCCCAACTACGACGACAACGGCTCCCGTTCGACACCTCCTTGCAATTTACTCCGAGAAGCCCTGGCCAGAGAGGCTCCCAAACTCAGGAACGGAACTCTCGCGAGAGTTCTTCCTCGCATGTCAATCAAGTTGGTGGAGGCCCAACTTCGACGACAATGGCTCCCGCTCGATACCTCCTCGCGATTCACTCCAAGACGTCATGGCCAGAGAGGCCCCCGACCTCAGGAGTGGCCCTCTCGCCCAGGACTTCCTCGCCAAACAAGCAAGACGCTGAGTATGAGAAAACCAACCCCTCCACACCCCTAAAAAGAGGTCTGGCCCATCGATTTGGAGAGCGGATGCAAGGGAGAGGGCTGCACAAATGAACATCAAATGACCTTCTCGTTGTATGTGGTCGCATGATGGTCGTCGTCGTTGTCGTTGTCGTCGTCGCCGCCGTCGGGGAATCGCTCCTCGAAGTCCTGCTCCGTCTTCGGGGCTCTGTAGTTCTGCTGGTTGCGCGGTATGCACGCCTCTGGAGCGACCCGGAAAACATACGATCGGATTCGTGTTTTTCTCAAAGCGTTCGGCGGCTGGGGCACTGGGACTGTCGAGGGATGGTCCGGTGCGAACGGCCGGTCTGGGGGGAAGATGTCGAAACGTCTGGGGGCCCATGTTCATAGGGCGCCAACCTCCCACCTGCACCAGTCCCGGCAGCCCCGCCCCCACTGGGGCGGGCGGATTTTGGTGCTCACTGTTTAGTGAGGACCTATCCGTGTGCACGCTCCGACCAGGATCCCACCGATCCACTGGGCGGAGGCGATATAAGTGTGTCTTCTTCCAACCACCGTCCTCCCTGCGGGTAGGGGTTTAACTTTGCTCCTTGTTAATAAACACCCCCTCCCCCACACACAGCTGGCCACCAACGAGGAATCATTATCGCACCCCCGCGCCCTCGCTATCAACAACACTTGCAGAATGCACGTGGCGGCAAAATCTGGATCATGAGCGGGCGCTCCGCGACCACTTTGCAATACATTTTGAAAGAGGTGGCCTGGTTATGAGCGCATTTGATCGCTGTGCGCTGTCCAATAACCCCCGTCAAAAGACCCATGCAAATGCATCGAGGGTGCAAGAGCCACAAACCATGCTGACCACCCCGCGGCTAACTTGCACGGCCTCATTGACCGAGATGTAAGGGTCGACATGGCATGCCGACCGAAGTGGCCACTTCTGAACTGGCCAGAAAACTAAGTGGTACCAATTACAACGGGCCGTCTTGGGCCTACAATAGAACTGCTGGTGTACAGCAGTTTAAGACGATCCACGCATCACATGAACGTCTAAAGGGTGCACATTTACTATGGGAATAAACATGGGGGGGGCCTGGTTGGAACTGGTACCAATGTATCTTCTGGGGTCTGGATGTTGTGCTGTTTTACGCTAGCAACTCGCAAACAAAAAAACACATAAAGCAACAACATGTATCCAACACAACAACATATATTCACAACACACACACATGCACCCCTTTCACAATAACACATATCCAAAACCCGATGTATCATGCTCGTTTTCCTCCTTCCGTCCTTCCTTCCTCCCTTCCTTCCTCCTTCCCTGCTTCTTCCCTCCCCCTCCTCCTCCAGCCGTCCGCAGGTTTTCTCAGACGTCCTTTGAACACCCTTCAGCAATCCACCAGCAATCATCCAGAAATCCGACACACATCCTTGAAGTTCTTCTAAATGGCTTCTAAGGAGCCTTTTTAAGAAGCTATTCTTGGGAGCCTCCAAGGAGCTTCTAAGGAACTGCTAAGGAGCCTCCAAAGAGCCTCCTAGGAGCTGCAAAGGACCCTGTAGGGAGCTTTAAAAGAGCCATTCCGGAGCTTCTAAGGAGCCCCCCAAGAACCTCTAACGAGCTTCTAAGGAGCCTCTCAGGAACTTTCAATGACCTTCTCAGGAACATCTAAGGAGCTTCTAAGGAGCCTCTAGGGAGCTTCTAAGGAGTCTCTTCGGAGCGTATAGGGAGCTTCTAATGAGCTTCTAAGGAGCTTCGAAGGAGCTTATGGGGAGCTTCTAAAGAGCCTCTAATGAGCTTCTAAGGAGCTGCTCAGGAGCTTCTAAGGAGGGGCCTCTGGGGAGCTTCTACGAAACCTGTAAGTATTTAAAGAAGCTTGAGCCGCGGTTGTAATTTGTATCAGTTGGTTGGGATTGAAACCGAAATGGTTGGAATCCGTCCTATTTGGTTGTGCTTTCCCCCATTTTCGGTTGATATGGTGACCGATGCTCAAGATGGCCTGCAATTTGCCTCGAGAAGGTCCCACGACCGCTCCAAGATGGCTCCAAGTGGCCACGGAGCCTCTCAATAATGCCCCCAAGAGGCCAAGCCAATTCGACCATGTGGTGTTTCCTGTGTGTGTGTGTGTGTGCGTGCGTGTGTGTGTGTGTGTGTGTGTGTGTGTGTGTGTGTGTGTGTGCGTTTGTGTGTGTGTGTGTGTGTGTGTGTGTGTGTGTGTGTATGTGTTCGTTTGCTTTCTCGCTCGTTCGCTTAAGATTGGATTCCAGGTCCTCAAACCGGGCCCCAATATTGCCCAATAAAGCCCAAAGATGGGCCCAAGAAGGCTCCAAGAGGGTGAAGGGTGGGTCTCAAAGGATCGGCGCCATCCCTTCTGTCCAAAGCCAGCATCGCTGAACGACCACGTCATCGGTTGAAAGTTGGAAGATTTTGACACTTCGGGAACATCCTTGGAGGCTATTGGGCCACGATGGCCACACGATGGCCTCATATAGGTCAAGATTGCCTCCAAGACGGCAGCATGGTCCAATATGATGCAACATGCACTTCAGCGTGCCTTCAAGAGGCCACATGGCCATCCTACGACGGCTCCAAATTGCAATGGAGCGTCCCGAGAAGACCCCCGAGAGGCCCAAACCAGTCACACAGCCGATGATTGTTTAATGCTTTTGGATTTCTTGCCTTTTCCTTCTCTTGCTCTTCCTCCTCCTCCTCCTCCTCGAAAGTCGAGACCTAGACCCATCCCATGGTGCGTCCTGGCAAGAATTTCACGACGAGTCCAGCCGAGCCACAAGAACTTCGAGGCGCATCCAGCCGTGACGACGAGAAGACCTTGCAAAAACATCGATCGTGGAAGTTCGAAGTTTGAACCTCCCCCATCATGACGTTTGAAGACGAGAGTCATTATGTGACTCTCCATGCCATCCGTGGGAGGCGCGAAGGGAAGCGGTTCCTCGAGGGAAGGGGTCCTGGATTTGTTCCACCGTATTCGGGCCCCCAAGGCCTCCCACGGGGCATAACTCGGGCTTCTGGCGGCCGTTCGGGACGATCCGGGCACTCCCCCGAACGCTCTCGGCGAGGCGCAGCCGCTGGAAAACACCCCGAGGAGAGAAGACGCCCATATACTCCAATCCGAAGCGAGACTAGTGCTGGCCTTCACCTGCCCCCTTTGCAGCGAGGGTTCTGGGCCGAGCTCTCGATTGAGTGCAAGTGGGGGGAAGGCTCGATCTTGAGGCGGCGACCCATCGCCGACAGATCGCCGATACATCGGCGACAGGCCCCCGATAGCGAATCCGCACGGCCCCGGGCGTGGTGAGCCATCGGGCTCCTATCGGCGACGAGTGGACGATTGGGGGTCGATGCATCCCTCCCCTGAGCCCATCCCCCCCTGACGTTACCCCTTGGTTCTCAAGCCCAGACGCGACTCTCTGGATGCCGGTGGGGACGATTCCGGCACCCCTGGAGCGCCCTCGGCGAGGCGCAGCTGCTGGACGGCACCCCGGGACTGGAGAACCACCGAGGTCTGACGAACACGTCCCGAGAACCTCGAACCTCGGAGTCGATGCCTCCTCCCCTGAGCCTGCCTCCGAAGGCCTCCGAACGCCCCCGAGAGCCTCCAGACGCCCTCCAACTGCTTCCCAGAGTCCGCCGCGAGCGCCCCCGAAGGCCTCCGAGGGCTCTCCAGACGCCTCCGAAGCCTTCCGGAGGCCGTCCGGGCGCCCCTCCGAGGCCCTCCGAGCGGCAACGGAGGGCCACCGAAGGCCCTCGGGGCGCCCTCGGCCGCGCGGAGCCTGGCCCCGCCAAGAACCGACGGAGACGTCCGAAAGGCTGGACCCCCGCTGCACTCCGGACGTTCCCACCCTAACGTCGCCCCCGATCGACGCAGGCGAGGGCGAGGCGCAGCTGCTGGAAGGCACCCCGAGGCTGGAAAACCGCCGAGAACTAAGAATAGCGCAAGCAAACATCAACGTTGCCCCCAGTCTCGCCATCGCTCGGACGTTCATTCCCTGCTAATTGTTGTCGGTTTCAGTATGTATTTGACGGTCCTCGATGGTCCTCGCCGAGGAAAAACGCTCACGTCCGAGCGATGCCAAGTAATCCTGCCCCAGATCGACCGCAGGCGAGGGCGATGCCCGGCCTCCAGCGAGGCCTGGTGGTGCGACAGCCGCGCCTGCAGCTCCGCGACGTCGGCGCGCCTGCGGAAGCCGCCGCCTATGGCGGCCGCCGCCCCCGTGCACCGGTAGGAACCGTCGTTCCTCCGCACCACGGCCGTGCGGCTCCTGAGGGTGGAGGATCGGGCCTCGAGGGTCGATGCTCGAGCTGCTAGAGGGCCAAACCTTGGACTGTTCGAGGGTCGAGCCTGGTCGCAGGGGGGAGGCTCGAGCTTCGAGCCTCGAGCCTCGAGCTTCGAGCTTCGTTGTTCGAACTTCGAGGGCCGAGCTTCGAGCTGTTCGAGGGTCGGGCCTGGTCCCAGTGGTGAGGGGGGCTCAAGCCTCGAGCTTCGAGGGCCGAAGCTTTTTGTTGCGGGCGCCTCCCGGGGGCTTCCGGTCGCCACGGCCGAATTCGCCTCGAGCCTCGGGTCAGAACGCACCCCAGGAAAGGCCCTGGCGCCGAGTTCGCACGCACGGATGTTTTGGTGCATTTTCGGCGTCTGCGGTCCTTTACCCCAAGACCGTCGCAAACGGCCTGCGATGAAACACCCGTCACGGGGGAAAGGGTCGGGACTTCTGGGGGCCCCACCGTGAAAAACGGTAAGGCCTCGGACGCCTGGGCCGTCGTCGCTGTCTTGTCGCGCGTTGGGCTCCTCCTGTCCGCCAGTCAAGGCGTTTGGCGCTGCTCGCACGCTCGCCAACTGTCTTGCCTACGCGCGTTTTGCGCATGGCTGCTTCGTCCGTCCGCTCGTCGGACGACTGGGCCGAGGATCGAGACTCGAGGCTCTCGGATATCCTTGGGCCTCATGGGAGGCTTCTCGTGGCCCCGGCTGGGTTCCCGTCGGAATCCAGGCCAAGACGCGCACCCCAGAGAGGTCCAGTAGTGACCCAGCCATCCTCGGACGTCCATTGCCCAGGACGCTCAAACGGGAAGACCCAGATCTCGCCATCGCTCCGACGTCCATTCCCCGTGCGTTTTTCGCTTTCGTGGGTTTTTTATTCTCGCAAGATGGCCCCATGATGCTTCTCGATGGGCCCTGCCGAAGCAAATGCGCACGTCCGAACGACGCCAGGAGACCCCCATCGTCTCGTCTTGGAAACCATGACATAAAAAGTGCACGCTTGCCAGCACGTGCAGCCTCCAAGAGCTGTTTGCGGGCAGCGTGACAAGAAAGACGATGCAAAACGAATGACTTGTCACCCGGAATGGGGCCGAGAAGGGCTTTGCGGCCCGCTTATGAACAACAGCATGACGCCAGAAGTCTGGGGTGGGGCTTCACCCGGGAGGACGCGACGACCTTGCTCCTCGGCTTAGCGCGGCAATGCGCGCGGCAATGATCACGCGCGACCTTACGAGGCCAACTTGCGCGCGAATGTCCGCGCTGTTGGCTCCCTTCTCGGTGATGCCGCCCCACACTCCTGGCTTGCAGAAGCACGCGCGGCTGGATCCACATGCGGAGCAAGCGGGGGACCCTTCCTGGAGGAGCGGGCGGGCCCGGCCCCGCGAAGGCCGAGCGCTGGCAAAATGTGCGGCCGCACTTTGTGTCTCCAACTCCCGCCCTGGCCACCGACGTTGCGGGTGGGCGTCGAACTTCCTGGCAGGACATGTCGCGGGGATTGGGAGAGGTCACCAGGTTACCTGAACGAGTTCTGCATGCCCATGAGCTCGTCCGCCGAGGCGCCGAAGCCGCCAGACCTGCCGCCGCCCTTGCCTGCGAGGGATGGCGGGAGTGTGGCAAACATGTTTGCCAGCGCGGGCCAAAAACAACAAGTTTTCGCACATTGGATGTGTACCGAATGGGATGCAATGTGTGTGGCGCGATCTATGGGATGCAATTCGCCCAGTCGAACTAGAAGTTGTCAGCTCCACTGCTCGCGCAATCATCCCACCGACCTACCCGCAAGTTGGTTTGCAAAGCCCATGCGGCGGCGTTTTCGATGATTCCGAGGCGCTGGCTGGCACATCGCCGCGGCCGTACTACCGCGCGCTAGCGCGCGCAGGCTCGCGCGCAGAGCGGCAACCTACTCTGGCGCGACCGACGCGGCTGCGGTGGCGCTGACCGCTGGCGACTTCCCAACGCGTCTCGCAGGCCACGCTGGCGCGCGGGCACTTCAATGCGAGTCGGTGACTCGGGCGGGCGCGTAATCATGGCGACGCCGACAACGGCACACACGATGATGATAGCAACGATGCTGGCGACGACGATGACGATGACGACGGCGAGGCCAATGACCGCGCCGATGCTGATCATGCCGGTGACGATGATGATGTCCGCCTGTCGGTGGTGAAAGGGTTTGGAAGATTTCGACATGCGCCTGGCCGGCGGGCGCGAATGGTTAGCATGGTTTAATTTGACAGGGATCGTGCGCTCCCCAGCACGCGAGCAAAGGCGTTCATATGATTCCGACAAGCGCGCGAGGCCCGTTTAGTGACCTTTGATGAACATGCCAAAAAACATAAAAGGTGCCGTAAGAATTCGGAAGAACGTACGCACAGACTTGCTCCGACAAGCCATGCTGAACAACCATCCGTTTAAACTTTTTTGTGACACTGGGTTTTAGAACCCGTGCAAAGTGAATACTGTTACTGGAGATTGCGGCATTGTGCCAATTATCTGGGGGAGGGGGGAGCAGATCCAAACTCGTTTTTCCGTAGCTAGACCTAACTGTTGTAAAGACTGAATTGTCGACTCCACTGCTCGCGCAAATCTCCCATCATCCCAGCCGCAACTTGTTTTGCAAACCGTGCGGCCACGATTGCGCATGTGCTGGGCGCTGGCTTGCCCGTCTTCTCGGCCGCACTGGCGAACGCAAGCACGCTCGCAGAGCGGCCAGCTGGTTTGCACAAGTGATGCGGCCGCAATGGCGCTTGCCGCTTGGGACTCCCAGCGCGTCTCAAAAACCCGCACTGGCGAGCGGGTGCTTCAATGCGGGTCGGTGACTCGGGCGGGCGCGGTGTCATGAACCATGGTGACGTCGACAACGGCGGCAAAAATAATGATAGTAACGATGGTGGTGGCGATGATGACGATGACGACGGCAAGGCCAATGACGGCGCCGCAGCTTGCGACGCAAACGACGATTGTGAATTCCATGTGTCGGTGATGAATTGTGCTGGCGGGCGATGGCGACGCTAAGAAAGGTTGGCGATGACGGAACCTGCGTGGAAGCGATGGCGCTGATAAGTGTGGCTGTCAGGAATAACGCGCAAGAGTTCAAGACAACTGAACGACATGTCGATGAACGTATCTTCCCACACGTCGTTGGACATCTCTGTCTTGCAATGTTTCGAGCACCAATGGTTTCACACGGGATTCGACACCGCGCGTGGCGGCGCGCGAGTGTGGCCCGCATGGCATGATTTGGTGCGGGTGCGAGTTGGGCGCATTCTGGATCAACGTGGATGTGCCGCGTAGTATAATAATAACGCGGGTCCTGGACGGCATGGCTAAGCTCATACGTTTACATTCTGACTCCGGAAATGCGCGCGGGCTGACCATCTGCAAAACCTCTGCTGACAGACAACGTTTTGATGCTTTAAGGTTGACGTGCTTGCAAGGTTGATGTGTTTGGTCTGGTTTTGACACGTGCGCGCGCGTGTGAACTTTGCGCCCTCTCTGCAATTGGTACTTGAACACATTATCTATTCACAAAAACGATTGCGCGCGCATGGTCTAATTTGATAAGGATGGGAAGCGGGGGGGCGAGTCGGCCTGGCTGGGATGGTATGAGCTAATTCAATGAACGATGAGGCAGAACCCTAGGTAATCTGCAATGTCCCGAAGGGGGGGCCGCGAACCCCAGGTGGGGGTGGTGGAGTATACTTTGCTTTTGAAAAGAGAGTCCGCGTGTGGTCCAATCTGTGTGGTTCAGGCTATGACTTGTAATCTGTGGGCTGGAACACCCTGAACATGTCAACTCCACTGCTCGCACAATCACCCCACACTCCTACCCGCACCTGCAACTTGGTCATCACAGCACATTCGGCGCCGATTGCGCTTACTGCTTGGCCATGGTTGGCGCATGTCTGCGGCTGCGATGACGCCTTCCGACGGGAGCTCCCCAGCGAGGGTCAAAAGGCCGCGCAGGCGCGCAGGCGCTTAATGCAGGTCGGTGGCTCTGGCGGGTGCGGTATCATCATGACGTAGCCAACACCTGCAGCAATCATGATACGAATGATGGTGGTGACGATGATGACAATGACGACGGCAAGGCTAATGACGGCGCCGATGCTGGTAACGTCGACGACGGTGGTGATGTTCATGTGTCGTTAATGCAAGTTTTTGAAGGATTTCGACATGCGCGCGCGGCCGACGCGCGCGTGGCCTGCACGGTCTTATTTGACCAGGGTTGTGCTCCACAACAAGCGCACTAGAAATTTACATGATTCCGACATGCACCGACGAGAAGCCTGTGTGAACAACTCATGTTGCCACTAAGAATTCGCAAGAACGCGCGCGCAAGCGTTTTTGTTTGTTGGCAAGTATTGCGAAACCTGCGTCTTTGGAAGTTTTCTGGCATGCGCGCGCGACCACGCGTGCATGTGGACTTCATCAGGCTTTTCCCCAAGGGGTTATTGGACATGCTTGTTTTCGGAGAGAGCGAGAGAGCGAGAGAGAGAGAGAGAGAGACAACACAAACCAAACACGACAGAAATAAATGAAGAGAGAGAGAGAGAGACAGAGAGAGAGAGAGAGAGCGAGAGGGAGAGCGAGAGAGAGAGAGAGAGAGTGCGCGCGCATAGCGTTATTTGTCATGGGGGAGAGGGGGTCGAAAAAGAGGCTCCATGGGCTGGTATGAACCCAACTGCCAAACGGATGACGCATGATCATATGTAATTTGCCGCACGTATCCCAAGGAGAAACGATCATCCTAGGGGGGCGGCGGAGTCTATGTGGCGCAGCGTACGTTGTGCAATCCGATCTGTGGGTTGCACGCGCCGCTCGGTGCAGGCGCCAGCCAGCGCACGGGGCGCCCATGCGGCGCCAACGGGCGGGCACCGGGCGACCAAACCCTGAGACGCCAGCCAGGACACGGTGTGCCCACCCCGTGAGGCGCCCGCTGGCGGGCACCGGGCACAAATCCGGAAGTGGCAGCCAGCGCGCGGGTCGCCCGCGCAGTGCCCACGGGCTGGCGCTGGGCGAACCCCCAAATAGGCCGGCCACTCCTCTCAGCAACCACATCGGTCTCCGCGCCCCGAGACACGAGGAGGAGTGTTCCCCGTATGGGATATTATAGTGCTCTCCAGGGGCCCACGACCCCGAGTTCCGGGCGCTCCAGGGCGCTGTTGGCTGCGCCCCGTGCCTCGTGAGGCCTTTCGCGTGACTGTTCCTGAAGCCAGGGGGCCCCAAGACGGGCCCAGAGGGCCCCGAGGCGCCCCCAAGACAGCCCAAGAGGGCCCCGAGACAGCCCAAGAGCGCTTCGCGAGAGTTCAGGATGACCACAAGACGGCCCAAGAGGCCCCTCAGACGCCCCAAGCGGGCTCCAAGAGACCTCCCAAGAGGGCCCCAAGAGGCAAACATATACAGTCGGACTTGATTGGACAGGACACGCGAGAGGACACAAGATCCTTCAGAGGGGCACACAGCCATAGGAATGTAGGAGGCATGGGTTGCGAGACACAGGTCGCAAGGGTACCCTTGATTTGGCAGGGCCGACCTACTAATCAGGGCCGACTGTATTATTGCAGCGTTCTCGCCTTTTCGGGCTTCCGACGCTCCAAGACGGCCCAAGAGGCCCCCCCCCACCCGCGCAAAGATGACACCCGAGACCGGCAGGCCCCTGAGAGACCCCCAGGAAGCCACAGGAGGCCCCCACGAGGCCTCAGACAGCACCCATAGGGCACACAGGAAGCCCCAAGACAACCACCTCCAAGAGGCTTCCGAGAGGCCTTCCAGGAGGTCCCCACAAGCATCCAAGAGGCCTCCTACCTACAACCCAGGCGCGGTGGCGGGATGGGCTGAAGGCCACTAGACAAGAGCTCCTTGGTGCAAAAGCGGTTTGGGAGAGAAGCGCCAAATCAATTCTCCGCGCATGCCAATGCTCTGCGCATTTGCCGCGACCGTATTTACTTGTGAGCTCAGCCTGGTTGACCCAAGAGAAGGTCCAGCTGAAAGGGGGTGGTGCAATCGGTTTGGGGCAATTGTATTGCAAATGTACTGCGCCAAAGAATTGTACTGCATTCAAATTTGTATTGCATCTAACGTATTGCACGCGAAAGCCCAGCAATGTATTTGCGTACCGGAATGTATTACAACCCCACGAATCTATTGCACCAGTTCTACTGCACCACCCCCTTGTCGCGGGACCCCCTTCTGGGTCAACCAGACTCAGATCCGGGCGCCGTGGACAAAAAAACACGACGGGCGTCCTTGTCCGACCTCGGGCCCCAGGGGGGCCCTCACGGCCCGAGGAACCGACGTGGAGGGACGGGGGGCCGGCGGCTCTGTGCGCGTCCGGCTTTCCAGGACGCTGGGATCTGCTCACGGCGCCAGATCTCGGCGGTTGGTCTCCCGATCGCCGCCGCTCTTGCCGCCGCCCTTGCCGCCCTTGCCGCCGCCCGTGCCGCGGCCCTCCTGCTCCTCGAGGGCCGCCGCGGCCTTCTGGGCGGCCTCGCGCTGCTTCTGCTGCTGCAGCATGTCGAACACGGACACGAACGAGGCAGCTGTGTGGAGCGCTTTCTTGGGGTTGATCTCCTGTGGGAGCGCTGGGGAGCAGGCGCTGCTGACCTTGCTCCAGTCCGCATCGCTGCTGAGGGTCGCGCGGCTCCCGACCACGAAGAGCTGCAGCTTCGACCTGGATATCGCGACGTTGATCCTCTGCTGGTCTTTGACGAAGCCGAGGCGCCCCTCGCGGTTGGCGCGAACTGTGCTGAGCACGACGTAGTCGAACTCGCTGCCCTGGCATGCGTCCACTGTGAGCACCTCGATGCCCAGATCGCTTGGGATCGCGTGCATCAGCTCGTTCAGCTGGCCTCTGTAGAACGTGAGCAGCGCTATTGTAGCGCTGTCGCCCACACGCTCTCGCAGCGCCGTGCACACCTTGGCGCACGCGGTGGTCTCGGCCGAATTCATGTAGGAGCGCTCGGGGGCCTCCTCTCGACCCTGCACGTCCAGCCACACCAGCGGCCTCTGCTCCCGGGCCTTCCGCGCCTGCGCCACCGCCAGCGGGGTGACCAGCCTCCCAGCGTAGAAAAGGCTGCTCACCAGATTCCCGATCGAAGGGTGCATCCGGTACTGCTCGCGCAGCTGGTGCACCTTCCCGGACGCAAGCACGCAGCGCTCCAGCAGGGAGCGCGTGTGCCATGTGCCCTCCAGGACCTGCGGCGGCACCAGGGAGCAGGGCGGCAACTGCTTGTGGTCGCCGACCATGATGAGGTTTGCGGGCCGGAGCCGCAGGAGGAGGGCCGTGGACGACTCTGGAGTGCACCCGCACTCGTCCACGACCACTGTGTGCACGCGCAGGTCCTCTCCAGAGACCTCCTCCCACTCTCGCAGCATCCGGCTCGTGGACGCGATCGTGCACAGGAACACCTTCACGTGGCCCAGCACGCCCTCCTTGCCCACCTGGACGCGCTGCTTGCACCAGTCGGGGGCTGCGGAGGCTGCTAGACAGTACGAACTCAGCCTGTCGCAGAAGTCCCGCAGGGCGTACGCGACGGCGTGCCGGCGGCGCAGGAACGCGCGCAGCAGAGGCTCGTAGCGCCTGCCTGCGCACTGCGCCTCCCTGGCGGCGATCGCAGCGGACAGCTCCCGTGCTCGCTCTGCGACGACGGGCGTCACGTGGGAGAGGCGCCGCTCGTCGAACTGGCTACCGACCTGCGTGTCCAGCAGGTGCTGCCGCGCGGTCGGGCCGACGCGGTCCCGCGGCCCGAAGACCACCAGGGGCCAGTCGTCCAGGCCCTCCAGCTTCTGCGCGATGGACTCCACCGCCACGTTCCGGGAGCAGGTGACCAGGACCTTCTGCCCCACAGGCACCCTGGAGTCCAGGATGTGGAAGATGGTGGTGGACTTTCCCGTGCCGGGGGGCCCCTGGATCTTCTCCAGCGCGTGGCGCAGGCCCTCGATGGTCGCCCGCTGCGACGGGTTCACTGGCACCGAGGCCGCGTTGATCGGCCTACGTGCGTACTCGCCTGGCTGCTCCACCTTGGGCTCCAGTATGGCGCGCATAGGCCCAGTCAGCTCGCGCGGCGGCATGCTCCTGGATAGGGGAGCAAAGAACGGCTTAAACATAATTCATCGGAGATCCGCGCGGATTTCTTGGATCGGCGCTGGGCCCCCAGAAGCGCCGCCAGGGGGGCCCAGCGCCGGTCCACGAAATCCGCGCGGACCTCCGAGAAATTATGCTTTTACGGTCAAGAACTTTTGCTTCGCGTGTGGCGGCGGCGGCGCAGGCGACACGCTGTGTCATGCGAGTGGACAGCGTGTCGCTCCGCTCCGCGCGGCGGGAGGCTGGGAAAAGCTCGGGACGTTGACGCCTGGGGACCCGGAAGCGGATAGCGTGCCGCGCTGAAGCGTGACGGGCCAGAACCGGCGGCGCGACACGCTATCCAAACATTCCCGAGTGTATACGGGAAAGCAAAAGGTACCGATACCTGATACCGCTGTTCCCCGGAATCTAGCGGTGGCGACTCCCAAGAAGCCCAAGAAGGGGAAAACGGGGGAAGGGTAGCGGCATAGATACCTCTTACTCCTCTGAATCTGTTCATGACGGTTTTGCCCTTTGATCCTCAGCTCGAGGGCGGCCGCAAACTCGGCCAGGTAGCTGCCGATGTAACCGACGCTCTGCACGCGGCCCGACCTCGCGCCACCCCCGCGCAGCTTGAGGGCCACGCGCCCGACCCCGAGGATCCGCTGCGAGCTGACGATGCGCGGCTGCCTGTCGATCAGCAGCAGGTGCTGCGTGAAGCCGTCGGCGGGCGCGTTCTCGATGATGAGCTCGTCGCCGGCGGCGAACCTGGAGGCCGCCCATAAATGGGGCGGGAGAGTAGCTGTGGCCAGGGCATCGCACCATGCTCGGCGATGCATCGGTGGCGCCCGGACGGAGAAGGTCGGGCGGGCTCTGGATCGAGCCACGCTGGTGATGCATCCGCGATGCGGCGCGGGCTTTCGACCCCACCTGCACTGGCCCCATTTGTTGTGTGTGTGTGTGTGTGTGTGTGCGTGTGCGCGCTGCGGCCAAGCACGGGGACCCTGCGAAGTGCGACGATGAGTTCCTACGGCGGATTCTCCCGCGCCTACGGGTACAAGCTCACGAAGGGTGCCAGCAAACCGGCCACCCACGCGCCTGCTTATGGGCAGCCCCACAAGTACGTGGCGGCCAACGCCTTTCCAACCGGTGCGCTTCTGCTGAAGCGATTCAACGAGATACGCCGGACCATAGGTGGGCAGGACGTCTGGAGGGACTTTCTCTACCACCTCGGGTCTCCTGGCAAGCCCTTCGTTCATACCTACCCTAAGCTCTTCCAGCCCAAGTTTCTCAGCGGACTCTGTGCCGCCTGGGACGCCTAACACCTGCGCGGCTGGCACAGCATGGACCCCGACACCAAGAAGGACATCGCCCACACCTACTCTCTCTGAGCGTCGCGGCCCTCATTCACGGACCGCCCATTGGAGCGCGAAGGCCACGGCCAGCAACGCTTCCCCCACAGGGCACGAAGCCGTAAAGTTGGGCAGCCCCCGTGCGCCCACAGGCCGCCCACACGGAAGCGGGCCCCGCGACCTTGGTGCGGCTGAGGGCAACCCTCCCGCCTTCAAGCTTCGATCCGCGCGCGCTTCGCACAGGCGGCTGGTGTCCCGCGACTTTCCGCGACTGGTGGGTGCTCCCAGCCTACTCTCCGCAGGTCCCGCCTGGCGATGCAAGTCGGTCGGCACGTCCCTTGACGAGACCATTGCCTTCTCGGCGGCTCCCCGTCGCCAAGCCAGCCGCCCTGAAGGCAGTGCCAGCACGCACCAACCTGCGAGGCCGCCGGCTGCCGCCAGCTCCCGCGAGCCTGCCAAGGCTAAAGGCGCCGCGCCTGCCAAAGCGGAACCCAAGTCTCAGGCGGCTGGCCCATCGGCAGCCGGCTAACCAGCGTACGCCTACCGCCCTCCGACGGCTCTTGCCCCGAGGCCCCCCCGCGGCCGACCCGCGGTGCCAGAGCGCCGACTACCCTGTACTCCCACCGTGCCACCACCCCCGCCGCCGCCCCACGGGCAACTCTACGGCGACGAATCCGCCCCCGACCACAAGCCCGCGGCCATCGGTGCACGGCCAGCAGCTGGGGATCAGCCCCGCACGTTGTTGCTCGAGGTACCTCTGTTGCGCCGCCATCACCAGTCCCCACCCCTCCCGCTCCCAACCCGATGGCGGGGTCGCGCCTTACCGAGATGCCTACGCCGCTCCCTAAGGCGCGCTTTGCGCCCACGCCCAGCTCACTGGCCGGCCCTCCCGAACCTGGCCCTGCGCAGCGCCGCCTGGCCGCGCAGGTTGCCACCTGGCTTGAGGGGGGGGGGCAAGGTGGTTGCTCCCTTCGTCCGCGCTAAATGGAGGTCCTGGCTGGCCAAGGGCCACCAGCACACCAGCAACGAAAAGGCTACACCTTCCGAGTTCCCCGTCGTCGCTCTCGGCGATTTCCTCGACAGCATACCAAGTGATATCGCTGCCATTGCTCCCACGCCTGCTCCCTCCCTCGCCAGTTCTCATGTGGCGGGCGGCGGAGCTGCCTCCTCGCAAAAAAAAAGCCTCCAGCCTCGGCCGGGGGCGGGGACGGCAGGCTCGGCGCTAGGCTCGGGGCTGCCGTCTTCTGGCGCTGTGCCCGCGCCAGTTTCGGCCTCTGTGCCTGACACTCCTTTCCTACGCCTGAAGCCACTTTGGCAATTTGCCTGGCCGCTCTCCTTTTTTCTTTCCTCGTGCCTGCCTCGGTGCCCTCCCCCCGCTGCCTCTGCATGCGTCCCCGGTCGTTTCCCAGTGCCCGCTTGCTCTTCTCATGCCGCCGTGCAGGTAACCCCACGGGTGTAAACTTACCTCCACGCTGTCCACGCCCAGATGGCTTATGGCGCCCTCCGCTTCCCAAGCAACCGTGGTGAATTTGTCCTATCCATGCTCGGATGGGCGAAGCCGGTAGGTTTGCATCAGCTGCGATGTTGAAGGCCCAACCGTCTCGCGCACGATTTCGCACTGTTGCAGACATCCGCCTCGTCGCTGCACGCAAGGCCGTTACGCCAACAACGTGTATGTGTGTGTGTGGAATTGCGAGAGTCTGTATATGTATGGCGTTCGGTGCTGCGGGACCCCAGGCGATTCTTGAGAACCCGACCGCGACCCTGCGCTCAGAACTTATATTGACTATGCCTCGTCGCAGCGCGCGAGGCCGCTTCCGCCAAAAGTGTGCGGTGCATACAAGTATCCCCAGCGAACTATCTCTTTTCTGGCCAGGCAACCGAGCACGTCTGTTTGCACACCTTGACCAGACTCGACGCACAGTGCGCAGAGCGAACGGGCCAGCCCGAAAAACTGACAGGCTGCCAATTTAGCGATCTCGCAGCGGAGCGTCCTTACAATGCTAAAGGGTGGGAGGGCTGGGTCGAGCACCAAACCCCACGGAAACGATACATCCACGGCCAGACACCGAGACATGCTGTGGAAATTCAGGCACGCAAAAAATATCCCCAGCGAGCCCTTCCTTTTCTGGCCAGGCAACCGACTACGTATGTTCGCACGCATCGACCAGCCGCGACGTACGGTGCACAGAGCGACATGGCCAACCCGAGAAACTAACAGGCTGCCAATGTGGCCATCTCGAAACATTGTCCCGGAAAAAAGCATGGCCTTCTTCCGGCCGCCTTTCGATTCAAGGCTCTATGTGTGGATCCCCGTCTTGAATTGCAATGCGATCTAGCTGACTTACTGCACAGCTTGGCTGGGTAAGGCTCGGCAGCATTGGTCCAGAATGCCCTGGGCGGCGTTTTGCCCTCCGGCGCACGCGGCGCGCCCGAGAAAATACATGGCCCTCTACCAAAACACATACAAACCTTAAGACTGTCGAGATTCACGTGTACATACATCACATGAGTACGCGCAGAAATCGAAGTCCATGATTTTGACGCCAGGCTGGCGCATCGCATGCTGCGCCCAGGGGGACAGCCACACCGGGGACGCGGCAGGGTTCTCGATGGCACAGGTTACGCCCCGCCGGCCGCATTCCACCAAAAAGCCGAATGAGAACTTCGCCAGCTGGTTGCCCAGCGCCGCCCTCAGCTCGTCGCGCGACGCGAGGTCGGAAAGTCCGAGCAGGTGGGCGGCGCCACGAATGGCAGGCGGCCCGTCTGGGCGATTGCGCGCCCCCGACCAGGAGCTGCACGGCATGCCGGGCCAGGCGCCCTGGAGTTGACCTCCTCGGAGCCATCTCCGCGCATGCGCTGCGCGCGCGGCCGGCTCTGGTCATCGCGATCGCCCTCGTGCTCGATGTCCAGCTGGAACACCCGGGGCGCCAGCTGCGACGCCAGCCCCCTCCGAAGCGCGCTGGACCAAATGCCCGATCCACTGAACAAGCCGAAGTGCCCCTTGGAGTCGGCAGCGGCCGCCGAGGCGCTCGGTTTCTGAATGTGGTGCCTCCAGTGGTTTCGACCGGCTCGAGGGCGCGATCCTGCCGATCAGGCCGAAGTCGCTGAAGCTTCGCCTGCGCCCTTCCTCCCTTGGCTTATGCCTCTGAAGCTCCAATCGGCCCCCCAACGGCCACGCCTCTTGATGTCGCCGGACGCTCGCGCCTGTGCCAACATCTCCTGGCCGGCCCCTCCGCGCCGCAGTTGGCGGGGCACGGTGGGGTCCAACACCTCTGGCCCAAGGGGGGGCGCGCTGGTCGCCTGGGAGGCTTGAACCCAGACCCGCATGTCCAGCGCGAAGAGGGGCTGGTCGGGGTCGCGCGCGGCCGTCAAGCGGTTCAGCACGCGGCGCGGCAGAGGTAGAGCACGAACGTGAGCACCGTGGCCCTGGCCGTCTACATCTCCCCGATGATCGCCACCGCTGGCCAGGGCAGGGGCAGGCGCGCCCGCGGAAACGCTGGGGCCTTCAAGCCCTTCAGCGCCTGCTGCGCCCAGGGGTGGGCCAATTTCGGCTGCAAGTCTAATCAGAAACGAGCGATCGCGGCCGGTAGCTTCGCCCCGCGGGGCGAGTCGCGGCCGCGAGCTCAGGGCGCCCCCCTCCAGGTTGATCACACCGGCAATCGTGGTTCTCGTCGACGCAGCCCGGGTCGGGGAGCCTTCGTCGCGGGCTTGGTAGTCCAGCGCGGTCTGGGGCCCCGCGGCCCTCTCCTCCAAGAACGACCGCTGCTCGCGCCCTCGGCCTCGCACCTCGTCTGGTGCTTCAGCTGCCGCAGCCGGGTCCGGTCGCTCATGTTCGGCGATTCGGACAGCGCCGGGGCGGCCGCGTGCGTGGTCGGCCGCCCCCGCGAGGTCTGCTGCGAGCTCGGGGCCCCGGCGCGCCTCTTCCTCGAGTTATATATATATATATATATGTATATATAATATATATATATATATATATATATATATATATATATTCGGGGGGGGGGGGGCTTGGAGTGCGGCCCGAAGTGGCGCCCCCCGCTTCTCGGGCCAGCAGGGCCCCCAGCGCCGGCGGCGCAGCGTGGCCGACCCCGAGGCAGGTCGCGGGGCGCGCGGTCTGCTGATGTCCTCTCCGACGGGGCCCAGCGCCAGCAGAGGGCCGCCCCAGCGAAATGTCCGCCGACTGCATGCAGGCCCTGCCCATCTCGGGCCGCGAGGAGCGCCCTTGTGCGGCGCCCAGGGGGGAGCCCAGACAACCGCCCAAGCACAGATTGCATCGTTTGAATGACGAGAGACGCCGGAGGACGTGACGGACTGCAAATGCCATTCCCCGGCCTTCGAGAACGACCTTACGTTCAGAATGGCACCGGCGGTGACAGGGTGCCATCCGAGGCTCCAGATGTCCTCGGGGATATCGGGGAACTCCTCCGCCTATTGAGGGACTGGAGCTTGCTTGCGTTGGCAGCCGCTGGGCCGCCTGCTGAGGGTCCGAGGCTTGCTTGCGCCGGGCCGCCTGGTGTCGCATTCGTAGCCATCCACCTCGGCCTCGTCTTTCGCCGTCATCCCCTCCCCCATCTCGACGGCGTCGGCGTCGCGGGCGCATCCCATGTCGTCGATTGCGGCCTTGAAGGGGCCGGCGGAGCTCGCGGACTTAAGTGCATGGCCGCGATGAGAGGCCCCGGGCCCCTGGGCCCGAGGAAGCCTCCATCTCTCACTGTACTGCGAGAGCTCTAGGGCAACGGTGGAAGAATAACGCTTTTGAGTGACTCCCGCGCCCCGCCGCGACGAGGCGACCGTCGCGAGGGCATCGTCAGAAGTAGCCTCCCGCATCTTGCGAGCAGAAGGCCAGCGGGCTGGCGCGCCGCCGTAGCTCGCGCAGACATGGGCCGCAGCCAGGCCGCGCGCCCGCCAGGCTGCGCCGCAGGGGCGCACGGCGAGCGGAGGCAGGGCCGCGGCCCACGGCGGGTGAGAGCCCGCGAGGTAAAGCGCGAGACCATGCGAGCGATCATCTTACCCGAGGCGCAACCTCTCTGGCACAGCTCCAAGACTGCCGGCCTCCTCTCCCACCTCAGCGCCGGTTTCAGGCCGACGATTGGGGGCGCCTCATCGATCTGCCGCCCCAGGTCCAATGTTCCAAAACAACAGTCCACGCCGTGCGCGGGGGCCCAGCAGCCGTCGGCAGATCGTTGGCTCCCGAGGCCGCTGCTTTGGCCATCGCCATGTCAGTCGAGAAGCTGACTGCATAATCAGTGCGCTCAGTGTGAATGATGCCGCCCGCCGCCTGCGCATGCGGTCGGCGATCCACGAGCCGATTGGCCTCAGGGAGGCCGGGCGCCTGCGGGGCCATCGGCCCCGGCATCTTCTGGCAGATCCACTTGCAGAACGAACGCCCCGTCGGCGGATGGCGGAAACAGGGGCGCGCCATGACCGAGCCGGCCACCGAGCGCCGGTCGGCCGTGGCGCCGATGCCGATCGCCCCCGCTCGCAGGGCAGGGGGCGTGAAGTACCGCCTGATCCCCAGCGGCAGCAGCATCGCGCAGCACGCGTCGGCGCGGTCGGCCTCGGCCGCCGCGATCGGCTTCCCCTCGTCGACATGGGGGCCGTCAAAAGCCGCGCGCGATGCCGAGGCGACCGCGTCTGGGACTTGGAACTCCAGCGACAAGCGCCTCCCGTCCAGGATGAGCCTCGGCTTCCCCGACTCCTTAAAAGGGAAGATGACGCCCGCGCTGCGTGCCTTGCCACCGCAATTCTCGACCTTATTCCGATGCCCCAGGATCCGCTGCAGCTGGGCGTACAGTGCCGGGTTCCTGAGCGCTGTGTCGGCGTGCAACCGCCGAGGGGCCTCGGGCGCGACGCGAGCCCGACCCTCGGATCGGACAAGGGCAATATCGTCGAATGCAGCCGCTCATCCTCCCAAGTCTTCAAGAGGCACTGGCGTGGAGCCTTCGGCCGGGGGTGAGAGGCTGCTGATGCTATCGCTGGGCGGAGCGACGATGGCGGACCCCCCCGCGCGGTCGCTGACTACCCGGAACTCCTCGAGGGCCCCCGGCCCAGTCAGCCCCTCGGGGAGCGGCCCGAGGCGCCGAACTGCATCGCGACTGTTATCCATTACCGGCAGCTGGCCAAAAGATGCCGACTGAGGGCCGCCGGCGGAGGCGCCGGGCCTGCCCGCGTAGATCTCGTCGAGCGCCCGCGCGACCTCGTGGCCATCTCTCGGGCGCGGGCGCGGCGAAAACTCCGCCGACGCACCGAACGCGCGAAAATGTCCCGCCTCCATTGCCCCATGCTCAAAGAGCAGGGGGCATATCACGTCGCCGCCGCGGTCGCGGCTCAGGCCTGCGACCGCCGCGCCCTCGCCGATGAACCCGGAGCTGAGCAGCCCTTGACAACCCGCGCCTCGACCGCGACCGACCCTTTTCCCCTCCTTCTCCCCGCCGCTATCGGAGCATCGGCGGTGCATTCGCCGGCAGCGCGCCCGCAGACTGGGTCGCGGTCCATCGCGTCCACGCACGCGTACATCTGGCACTTGCGGAGGATCTGCTCTGAGCCCGCGGCGTTGGCCAAGTTGAGCGCGCCCTGGCGCGCCATGGTGGAGATGGCTCGCGTCCCCGTCTCGTAGTCGTTCACGCCGTAGTCCTCCGCGCTGAAGCCCAGCGTCGGCTTCCAGAGGCGGAAATGATCGACAGAACCGCCCTCCCGCCCGTCGATGAAGTTGCGGCACCGGAGGCAGGTCCTGGGCCCAGGTATTTGCCAGTCCACGAAGCCCTCCTCCGCGAGGTTGGCGACCGCGTCCCGCCGCTGCCGAAAGAGGCGACCGCCAAGCGCGGCGGGGTTCGGCAGGGCGCCCGTCGGCCGAGCGTTTGCACCGGCCTCGCGACCAGCGCGCTCCGGCATCAGCCAGATCGAACCGTTCAGCACCGAGCCCGCCGGCGGCGCCACCAACGCGTCGCGCTGCCCAGCGGCGGTACTCTCCACCAGCACCCCAGCAGGGGCCCGGCCGCCGCGCCGGCGCCAGCCCCAGCAGCACCAAAGGAGGCAGCACCAGCAGCCGCTGCGAGGGTGGCGGCGACCGCCACGCCCGCGCCGGGCGCACTGCCCGCGGGAACCCCGCCAACAGCCACCAGCTCCGAGACCTGAGCACCTCCCTGAACCCTCCTGGTCCAGCTGCCACCACGGCGCCTGGGCCGAAGGTCAGCGGGGTCATGCAGGGCCCAGCCGCGGCGCCTAGCCTGTGTCGCCGATGGTCAGCCTCCAGCGCCACCCTGCACTAGTCCAGCGCCGCCTGATCCACCGCTGCCTGCTCGCCTGCTGTCAAGTCCCGCCTGGACCTGTACAAACTCGCGGCCGCGATGCCACGCGGGTAGTCCCCGCGCGCGCTCGAGTACACTGCAGTTTGTGAACAGTCCTCCTCATACACGCCGGTGTCCACCATGCAAAGGACCACCGTGAAGGCCGACACGATGTCAATGGCCATCCTCGCCCGACGTCCCAAGATCAGGACCTGGTGCCACAATGGCTCGCCGTCGTAGCGAATCCAGGCCCACTGGCGCATCTCCGCTGGCGCCGCCTCGGGCACCGCCAGGCCTGTTGCTGCCGCCATCGTCGCGGCGCCACGTCAACCCGCCACGCGACCAGCAGGATCGAACCCACACGGCAACGAACCCCAAGACAAGCAGCTCGCGCACCAGCACCAAGATCCAGAACGAATTCGGGAGTGCCGCCTCCTCGACTGGTCCAGCCGCCGCTGGCGAGGCTCGCGATGGCTTCCCTCGTAGTCACGCCGGGCAGCCAGGGCACGGAGGGCAGGCCGCGTAGTCAGGGATCGGCGGGCCCGGCGGGATGGAGACGGACGGGCAACGCTGGAGGTTGCCGTCCCAGAGGTAAGCTAATGCCCCTTGCCAGGCGTACTGGGCGACAGGCCACAAGAAATCCAGACGCAAGCCTTGTGCAAGTTCTTGGGCCCTAAATCCAACGGAAGCGATACATCGACGGCCAGACCTCCTCGGGACACGCAATGGAACATCAGGCACGCAACTAATACCTGTATGCATGTAGATAGGTGCATCTATATATATATATATACACACAAGTGGCACGTGTGTGCCCAGGCTCATACAAAAAACTGAAAGGGCGTTTGAAGCAGGAGTGAAATGCAACATCGAAGTCGCACTCGAGGGCAAGTGGGGTTGCCACACCTTGCGATGTGTGTACCAGGGCCCCCAGGAAGCCTTAGGAGGCCCGACTTGGATACCAGAAGAGGCTCCAGGAGGCCCCAGGATTGTGAGTGTTGTGCGTGTGTGTGTGTGTGTGTGTGTGTGTGTGTGTTTGTGATGTATGCTTCGTGTGGTGCGTGCTTTTTGTGTGTTGTAGGTGTTGTGTGTGTGTGTGTGTGTGTGTGTGTGTTATGTTTCTCTAGCGTGTGATGTGTTGGGCGTGAATGTGTGTCTCTGTGTGCATGTAGTTCTGAAGCCCCAGGAGGCCCCAGGAGGCCCCAGGCGGCCTCAGGAGGCCCCAGGAGACCCCAGGAGGCTTCAGGAGGCCCCAAGAGGCTCCAGGAGGCCGCAGGAGGCCCCAGGAGGCCCCAGGAGGTTTCAGGACACCCCCAGGAGGCTCCGAGGCGGGGTCTGGGGTGCCAGAAGGTTCAGAAGGCCCAGGAGGCCCCAGGAGGTTCCAGGAGGCCCCCAGGAGGCTCCGAGGCGGGGTCTGGGGCTCGATTTTGGAAGGATTTTTCAAGCGAAACCGCCATTCACTGAGAATCGGGGTCACAATTATTGAAATTACCATGTGTTTTTGAAGGTTTTATGTTAAAATGTTGAATTTCCCATGTGTTTTTGGACCCTGACGTCGCGATCTGCGTGAGGGGTGCCACCGATTTTCAGAATTTCGAGGATGTCCCGAGCGAAACGCCCAGAACAATCGCGGACGCGTGCGCATTAATCGCCTCTGAGCTCTACTCCCTCGGAGAGGTGCGTATGATATATATATATATAATATATATATATATATATATATATATATATACATATATACATATATACATATATGTATATGTATTTGTATACATATGCATATACAGATGTGTCTACATATATAACAATACTAGTATCACGAATAATACTAGTAATACGAATACGAATAAGAACAACACTAATAGTAGCACATGTAATACTACCCCTACTACTAAGAATACCACAACTAATACTTATACGACGAATGATGATATTATATGTGTACATATCTGTGTGAGAGAGAGAGAGAGAGAGAGAGAGCATCCAGCTGGGCTCGTTCCCTGCTCCCGCCTCGGGATATCCCCCCCCTGCGAGCCCCCACGCTTGGGCGGCGCAGCGGAACCCCTGCCCGCTGAAGCAGGGGCGCGCCTCCTTGAACACGTGCCAGAACTCGGCCAGGATGTTGTTCCTGGGGAAACGGAAGGTCACCTCAGGAGGTCACCCCCCGTTTCTCTCGGCGGGGAAGAAACTCGCCCCTCCGTTGTCGTCGTCGTCGTCGTCGTCGTCGCCGCGGTCGTCGTCGTCGTCGTCGTCGTCGTCGTCGTCGTCGTCGTCGTCGTCGTCGTCTGAACTGGTGGGACTCCAGTCCGCCAACAAGGGCTTACCACAACTCCGAGGCGAATCCATCCGCTCAGGGGACAAGACGAGGCAGCAAAAGGGGCAGCGCGTCGGCACCTTTTCCTCCTCCCCCTCCCCCTCCCCCTCCCCCTCCTCCTCGTCCTCCTCCTCCTCCTCCTCCTCCTCCTCCTCCTCCTCCTCCTCCTCCTCCTCCTCCTCCCGGCTCCCTATGACGTCGCACCAGTGGCGCAGGGACGAGAACTCCAGCGGCACCTGCACCAGCGGCCGCGCCGCCGGTTTCAGGAACGGAGCGGAGGGGTCGTCCGGCAGGGGCGGCGGAGCACCTGCTCGGCGTGCGCGCGGGGGGCGCCCTCTGAGCAGGTGCAGGGGGGCTCCTCCTCGGCCTACGACCCTCGAGGATCGACGTTTTTGAATCAAGAGAGAATGAGACAAGAAGGCTGCTTCTCCTTCTGACGGTGATGTCCGGAGGCCGGTCCAGGGCGTACAAGTGAGCACCCCGTCTGCAGCGATCGCACTCTATAAGAATATCCTCCGGCTTGAGCCGTTTTGGGGATCCCCGGACGGTGCAGTGACGGACTGTGCGGTAACCTCGAAATCCCTAAAGGCCTCGCCGCTCAGTCCCTCACCGCACGGTTTTGGGACCCTGGAGGCCCCTGTCGCCCGAGAACGACCCGAGTGCCAAAATCGTTCGCTCACCCAGGATCCCCACTGACACACCACACGGTGTGGTCACAGCACCGTTTGGCCCCCCTGAGCGTTGTTTCGGATTTTTCCCAACCATCCTGTGGTGTTGGGTCCTCGTTTTGAACAAACGGCGCCCCGCATCACTCCTCCTCTCCTCTCCTCTCCTCTCCTCTCCTCTCCTCTCCGCTCCGCTCCGCTCCGCTCCTCTCCTCTCCTCTCCTCTCCTCTCCTCTCCTCTCCTCTCCTCTCCTCTCCTCTCCTCTCCTCTCCTCTCCTCTCCTCTCCTCTCCTCTCCTCTCCTCTCCTCTCCTCTCCTCCTCTCCCTCCCCCGCCCCCTCCTCCCTCTTCACATCCGCCTATCGTCGTCGTGACCGTCATCATCATCCCACCCTTCTCGGCACACCCCTCACACGGTTCGTGGCCCCATAGGGAGCTCCACCGAAGGCTCCAGTGGCAGGGTCCGCATGCGTCAACGCCACCCAGGACAGCGCTCCATGGCCCCAGAGGGAGCTCCACCGAAGGCTCCATTGGCAGGGTCCGCATGCGCCAACGCCACCCAGGACAGCGCTTCGTGGCCCTATAGGGTGCTCCACCGAAGGCTCCAGGGGCAGGGTCCGCATGCGTCAACGCCACCCAGGACAGCGCTTCGTGGCCTCAAATGGAGCTCCACTGAAGTCTCCAGCGGCTGGGTCTCCATGCGCCAACGCCACCCATGACAGCGCTTGGTGGCCCTATAGGGTGCTCCACCGAAGGCTCCAGGGGCAGGGTCCGCATGCGTCAACGCCACCCAAGACAGCACTTCGTGGCCACATGGGGAGCTCTACTGAGGGCTCCAGCGGCAGGGTCCGCATGCGCCAACGCCACCCATGACAGCGTTTCGTGGCCCCAAATGGAGCTCCACCGAAGGCTCCAGGGGCAGGGTCCGCATGCGTCAACGCCACCCAGGACAGCGCTGCGTGGCCCCATAGGGAGCTCCACCGAAGGCTCCAGTGGCAGGGTCCGCATGCGCCAACGCCACCCAGGACAGCGCTTCGTGGTCCCATAGGGAGCTCCACCGAAGGCCCCAGGGGCAAGGTCCGCATGCGTCTCCCCCACCCATGGCAGCGTTCCGTGGCCCCAAGGGGAGCTCCACCGCAGGCCCCAGTGGAACCGTTCGCATGCGTCTCCCCAGCCCAGGACAACGCTTCGTGGCCACATGGGGAGCTCCACCGAAGGCCCCAGTGGCACCGTTCGCATGCGTCAACGCCACCCAGGACAGCGCTTCGTGGCCCCATAGGGAGCTCCACCGAAGGCTCCAGTGGCAGGGTCCGCATGCGTCAACGCCACCCAGGACAGCGCTCCATGGCCCCAGAGGGAGCTCCACCGAAGGCTCCATTGGCAGGGTCCGCATGCGCCAACGCCACCCAGGACAGCGCTTCGTGGCCCCATAGGGAGCTCCACCGAAAGCTCCAGCGGCAGGTCCGCATGCGTCAACGCCACCCAGGACAACGCTTCGTGGCCCCATAGGGAACTCCACCGAAGGCCCCAATGGCGGTGTCCACATGCGTCCTCGCCACCGATTGCGGCGCACCCCTCGCACGGGAGCTCCACCGAAAGCGGTACCCACAATGCGGCACTCGCAGCTGCATATGGTTGGGCCCTTCGCCAGGCCAGTATCTGGCTTGTGGAGGCCCGCGGAGGCTTCTGGAGACCTCCTTGAGCTCCCGGGGACCTCTGGAGATCTCTGGGGACCTCCAGCCTTCTGCAGGGTCGCCCTCCTGTCTGGGGGCGTCAACGGACCACCTCACCAGTCCTGCGTGGCCTATCCTGGGCCCAGGGTCGGTGCCCTCGCCCATCTGGCCGAGCCGTGAGGAGGTCATGCGGACGCCGATCCTGGGCCCAGGCTGGGCCCAGCCCGGATCGGTGCTGTGGTCTGTCGACGCCCCCCGATCTTTCAAGCCACGGCTCCCTTCTGGGAGCCCTCATGCTTTCTCACAGGGCCGCTCCCGGCTCGCCCCACCACCGGGCAACGCACGCCCTCTCACAGATTACCCCCGGTCAACCTTTCGAGCTGCGCCTGGCAGCGGCCGCGAGGACCCTCCAGGAGGCCCAAGAGAGAGGTGAAGAACGTCGGGCCCTGGAAGGCCGCCCGCCCTCGCCACGCCCCAACCCCTCTGTGCCCCGCCCGCCTGCATATGTCGGCCTGCGCTCCGCGAAGCTCCCCCGGCTGGCACCCGAGCGGGGGGGCCCGCCGCCGCCCTTCCGCTTGCCCTTGCCGCCGCCGCCCTTCCGCTTGCCCTTGCCGGCGCCGCCCTTCCGCGGGCCCTTGCCGCTGCCCTGGTGTGCAGGAGCCGATGCTGCGGCACAGACTTTTGCTCAGCTTGTCGTAGCATCCGTCCCTGCGACACGCCGTGCTCCAAACGCTGACATCGTGCCCTCTTGGAGGTTGCATTCGAAGCGGGAAACGCGTCGCACTGGAGGACTGGAAACGAACGCTGATCGCGTGTCGCGCCGAAGCGTGGTGGGCAAGAACCGGCGGCGCGGCGCACTAAGCAAAAGTTCCACCCGCATTCCCCTCTCCCGTGCCGACTTGACCCTTGAAGGACGGGAACCTGATAAGCAGGGAAGGCTGGCGCCCACCTGTGAAGGAGGACGGCCACCTCCCGGAGGGCGTGCGGCGCTTCTTTGTTTGTTATGAGTGCACCTGTTTCTTATGCGTACATGTACACAAATGTTCACATAGTATGTCTAAACATACGGATGAGTTCACATATGTGCATGCTCATACATATTGATGTATACGTATAGGATATAGTTTGTGGGATGATCTTACTATTACTGGCAAACATAAACAGGTAACACAACTGCATACGTTCGTCACATCCAGATGGCTTGTGGCGTGTGCTCATCCCGGGGGCCGCTCGCCTTTTAGGAAGCCCACGGCCTTCTCTAGAGGCCTCCTAGATGGGGTCCGAGGAGATGGGGTCGGAGGACCGTCCCCGCATCGCCGATGCATCGCCGATGCATCGGCAATGCATCGGCGACGTCGGCGGTGCATCGGCGACGCCAGCGCGGAGAAAACTGGCCTCCACATCGAGCCGCATCGGCGATGCATCGGCGATGTGGCGCGATCCTCCTACCCCCATCTACTCGGACCTTATCTAGGAGGCCTGGATTTTCTCAAGGCCGCCCCGCTCCCCCTGCCCCACGCGTGCAAATCGCCAAAGAGGCCCAAACCTCCAGCGCCGTGTTAGTTTTTCCAAGGCGTGGACGAGGTCTGAGACCTTCCTCTCCGGGACCAACCTTACATCCCGAGTCGTCTGGTCGCGGCCCCAGGGGCTCCCAGAACTGGCCCCCAAACCGCCCACCATGTCCTTGCTTTCACGGCGCGAGGAAGCCAGGAGAGGAGGGATAGCCATGCCTGAACTGGATCGAATCGCGAAATCGAATCGGATCGCCAACGACCCGTCCCGAATCCAATCGAAATCGGATGGCCGCGCCTTGGTCTGGCTGGTCCTGGCCGATGCCAATGAATGGAACCGAAGCGAAACGAATCAGGATCTCGGCTCCGATCGGTGAATCGAATCGCACCGAATCGCATACTTCTGCGGCGGATTGTTTGGATCCCCTTGGGCCCAGCCTTGCCACGGCCCATCGGCCGTTGGCTGGCGGCGCTGGCCTCGGCCGCGGGCTGGCACGCATGCCTGGATGGGCGCGGGGCCAGGCGGCGCCTGCCTGGCGGCCTCGCCACGGGCCAGAGCGGCCGCGGTGAGAAAGCGTCCGGTTACCCTCGCTAGATGCTCTGGGTCTGCGCATCTGGAAGTGGTGGAGGATGGCACAGGAGGAAGAGATACCGCTAACTCTAGCCGTCCCTTGTCGCTACGGCTGGACTCGCATAGAAATCCTGGTCAGAACGCACCTGGGGAGAAGCCCGGGAGCAACGAAATCGGCATCTTCCCACTACCCTGGGGTAACGCTTTGAAGTGACGGCTGTTCAGGATAGTGAAAATGATAATGTCCCCAGAATCGTCGCAAGGGGGCGGGGCAAAGGCTCACAGTAAAGTCGAGGAGGCCAGACGGCAGATGATTGCGGCCAGCACAGCCGCAATACCTGTGGATCCGTGCCTCCTCCTCCTCTCTCTCTCTCTCTCTCCCCAGGGGTTCTCCTGAGGTCCCCAGAGGGCTGCCGAAGTTTCAGTACCAAATCACCAGAGGCTTATGGAGGTCCCCGCATGCCTCCCTGAGGCCTCTGGAGGCCCCCCAAAAGTGCCAAGACGCACTAAACGATTATCCTCGATCCTCTCCCCCCTCCCCCTCCTGCTCTTCCTCCTTCTCCCCGTTGTCGTCCTTCTTCTTCTTCTTCTTCTTCTTCTTTTTCTTCTCATACTCCTCCTCCTCCTCCTCCGCCTCCTCCTCCTCCTCCTCGAGGGGCTGTCCCACGATCGTGGCCTGAAAATGTTGTGTTCCCCAGAGCTCTGCCTGAATAAGGCTTCGATGCTACACCCTCTGCCCATGTGACGAAAAGCTGGACTGCCTTTCCCGCGAATTGGCTTCGATGCTGGCCACTGACCCTCACTCTCCCCCTCTCGCGCCACTGGTGCACCAACATATGCAATCGCACTCTTTCGTGCTACCTAGCTACCAGCCCGCTCTGCCCTGCCCTACTCATACTCCCCTTAGCTTATGACCTCACCACATTTCAAGCCCACTCAATCCTCCACCCTCACTGGAATGTCACACGATTGGTTAAACGTATTGTCAAGTGATTGGCGCCAACAAGGTGCCCTCTTGGACAGAGACCTCCCAGGCACCACAAGCACGCGAGGTATCACAGAAAGGCCGTTGACAATCAATTCCGCACTGCCTCGCCCACCCGGTGCTTGCTGGGAATTCGGGCGCAGCGCGTTGCACAAAACGCTGTGCCAATCATTGCAGTGCGTGTTGTGATTGATAATTACACCGTGCAAGTTGCTGCCTCGCCACTTGTTCTATCGCACAGCGGCTCCATGAACAACCCCGACATACTACTAGTGTCTGTTATGTTCCGAACACGTTGGTGTCTGCCACGGCCTGCAACGTGCCAAGACATGACCGGCTCCAGAAGCCCTGAACCAAGACGTTCTGACGTCTCGTTTTCGCTTCCGCCGCCTTGCTCGGCTACGCGCAAGAGTGACCCTAGGCAACGGTGACCTGAAGTGCGCGGCCACGGGGGGCCTGCTGGGGACACCGCCAGGCTCGCAAGCCGCTGCTATCGCCTCGCATTCGGTGATCGGGGGGGCCCCGTTGAGCCCGCACCATCGGTCACTCTGGCGAAAGTTCACTCCTACGTGTAGTCGACTTCCGCTGGCCGGCGGGCCCGCTGCTGTTTGACTTCCGCCGGCCTGCTGCCGAGGGCGAGACGCGTCGAGGGCGAGGCCCCTTCTGGAGCGGGCGACGTGGTGGCAAGTGCCGCTCCGTCCGCGCGGTCTTCTGCTGGGAACGCGAGCCCCAGGCCCCTCCCGAACACAGGGGCCATCCACCCTGAAGGCTGTACAGGCCGACGGTGTCCTCCTCCTCCACCTCCTCCTCCTCCTCCTGCTCCTCCTCCTCCCCCTCCTGCTCCTCCTCCTCCTCCTCCTCCTTTCCTCCTCCTCAGGCGCTCGGGCGTCCTGGGACTCGACGCGGAGGCGGCGCTTCAGGCCGGTGCCGTACCCGAGGACGTTGGTCTCGCGCTTGGTCTCCTCTGGGCGCGCGGTACCGCGCGGGACTCGGCGGCGAGGGGGGAAAGGGAGGAGGAGGGGGACGAGGAGGTGCAGAACGGTCAGGAACGTCTGCTTAGCGTGTCGCCGCGGTGGCCCCGGCGACACGCCGTGCCCTGCGAGCGGATAGGGTGTCGCTCCGCTCCGGGTGCTGAGAGGGTGGGAAGAACTCGGGACACTGACTCTTGGAAATGAGGGCGTGGATAACGTGTGGGCCAGAACTGGCGGTTCGAGACGCTCAGCTACAGGTCCCGACAGACATGTAAGAAAGAGGAGGAAGAGGAGGAGAAGGAGCACGTCGAACCTCGAGCCTCGATCCTTCCCTCCTCATTCCTGAAGCAAAAACGCCAACATCAAGCTAAAAGCTCCCCCCATCCGTGCCGAATCGAAGGCGACGACCCGGGATGATGTTAAGGAGGCGGGCGGGGAGGAAGGAGGAGCATGAAGGGGGAGGGCGAAGACAAGGATGAAGACGATGCTGCTGCTGGTGCTGACGAGGAGGAGGAGGGGGAGGAGGATGCGCCCTTGTCCTCCCTCCCGGCCACGCCCTCCCGGTGTCTCCTCTCCCTCCCAAGCAGATCCCTCCCCTCCTCGCCTCCTCTTCTGCCGCCATCCTCCCCTCCGCTCCCCCACTCCCTCGCCCCCCTCCTCCCCCTCCGCCCCCATCTCCCCCAGCGCCAGCTCAGACCATTGCCTGCCTCAAAAGCGGGCCCGCGACGGCCGGCCTCTTGCCGCTGCGCTTCAATCCACTCCCGCCCGCCTGTGCGCCTCCCTCGCTGCTGCCCCTCGCCCCACGGAGGCCGCGGAAGTGCCGCCGCGGCACGCGGAAGCTTTGCCGCCGAACGGCGTGTCCCAGCGGGGACAGCGCCCAGGCCTGGGCGACGCAGCACCTTTCTTCACCCCCCCATTTATCGCCCCCCCCAATACGCAACGCCCGAGCAGCGCGGAAGGCTGCCGCTCCAGGGATGGCACGCACTCGGCATGAGGTAGCTCGGCGGATGGATGGCACAGCGGACGACACAAACGAGTGCCTTTTTTGGCGACGCGCAGTTCGCCCTTCTCTCCTTGTTGTTCCACCTCCATGGAGCCTGCGACGACAACAGAGCTCCAGTTCGAGGCTCTGGCTCGAGGACTCGTCCATCCAAATCTTGTGCTTCAAGGGCTTCCGCGCCAATCTCATCCTCAAATCAGCGCGGGGTACACGCCTCCACATCGGGCCGGTGACAAAGGGACTGCCGATCGCAACGAGCACGAGGTCCACACCAAGATCGCTGCCAGTAAAGAGAAACATGCCGACGCTGAATCTCAACTGCCGGGGACGGAGGCCGCAACCGTTATTCCTCCATTGTTTCCGGCATCAGTGGCGGCACTCAGATCTGTAGAATTGGCACGCCAGCGTCGAGCTCTGAGAGACCACGTGGTGCACGTGACGGAGAATACAGTTTCCTTGTTCCTAAGCATCCTGTGGTGTTGGGTCCTTGTGTTGAAAACATTTTGCCCCGCGTCTCACTCCTCCCGCTGCCCCCTCCCTCATCTTGTCATCATCATCATCATCATCATCATCATCATCATCATCATCATCATCATCATCAGCATCAGCATCGTCATCATCATCATCGTCATCATCATCTTCATCCTCATCCTCATCATCATCACCCACATCATCAGCATCATCATCGATATCGGCATCATCAACAACAGCAATATCATCATCGTCATCATCACCATCATCGTCGCCGTCGCACCAAATTGGGCACACCCCTCACACGTGTCGTGGCCCCACAGGGAGCTCCACCGAAGGTCCCAGTGGCGTAACCTGCATGCGTCACGCTCACGCATTTCGGCACGCCCCTCATAAGTTTCGTGGCCCAATAGGGAGCTCCGCCGAAGGTCCCAGTGGCGCGGCCCGCATGCGTCACGCACACCCATTTCGGCACACCCCTCACACGTTTTGTGGCCCACAGGGAGCTCCGCCGAAGGTCTACGTGGCGCAGTCCGCATGCGTCACGCACACCCATTTCGGTACACCCCTCACACGTTTCGTGGCCCCATAGGGAGCTCCGCCGAAGGTCCCAGTGGCGCAGCCCGCATGCGTCACGCACGCCCATTTCGGCACACCCCTCACACGTTTCGTGGCCCACAGGGAGCTCCGCCGAAGGACTACGTGGCGCAGCCCGCATGCGTCAAGCACACCCATTTCGGTACACCCCTCACACGTTTCGTGGCCCCATAGGAGCTCCGCCGAAGGTCTAAGTGGCGCAGCCCGCATGCGTCACCCTCACGCATTTCGGCACACCCGTCACACGTTTCGTAGCCCCATAGGGAGCTCCGCCGAAGGTCCCAGTGGCGTAGCCCGCATGCTTCACGCACACGCATTTCGGCACACCCCTCACACGTTTCGTGGCCCACAGGGAGCTCCGCCGCATGTCCCAATGGCGCAGCCCGCATGCGTCACGCACATCCATGTCGGCACACCCCTCACACGTTTTGTGGCACCATGGGGAGCTCCGCCGAAGGTCCCAGTGGCGCAGTCCGCATGCGTCACGCACACCCATTTCGGCACACCCCTCACACGTTTCGTGGCCCCATACGGAGCTCCGCCGAAGGCCCCAGTGGCGCAGCCCGCATGCGTCACGCACACTCATTTCGGCACGCCGCTCACACGCTTCGTGGCCCCATAGGGAGCTCTGCCGAAGGCCCCAGTGCCACTGCCGGCATGCGTCACGCAAACCCATGTCGGCACACCCCTCACACGTTTCGTGGCCCCACAGGGAGCTCCGCCGAAGGCGCCAGTGGTTGGGTTCGCATGCGCCCACCGCACACATGTCGAAACATCCATCATGTGTTTCACGGCCCCACAGGGAGCTCCACCGACGGCCCCAACGGCTGCGTTCGCATGCGCCCACCGCACCTATTTCGGCACGCCCCTCACACGCTTCGTGGCCCCATAGGGAATTCCACCGATGGCCCAGTGGCTGCTTTCGCATGCGCCTACCGGACAAATGCCGGTACACCCCTCACACGTTCCGTGGCCCTATAGGGAGCTCCTCCGAATGCGGTGCATACAATGACGCTACTCACAACTGCATATGGTTGGGTCCTTCGCCGGGCTAATTTTCGTTCACCCTCAGCCCCGCCGACTCACAGAGGCAGAGCAAACGCTGCAGTCGATAGCGGCCTGGGAACGCGAGCGCGAGGCTTTCATGCGTTCAATGGTGTGGTAGAGCTTTCGGCACAATAGCACAAGCACATCCACACACAACCGCAACGCCTGTGCCGCCGCCAAGCCTACGCCGGCCGCTGCCAGACCGTACAAGCTTAACTGATTTGCCACGTCTGCGGAAACGTGTGGTGGCGGCGGCCCCGCCGTCACGGTATGCCCTGCAAGCGGCTAGCGCGTCGCTCCGCTCCGCGGGGCGGGGGGCGGGGAACAGCTCGGGACGTTGACGCCTGGGGACCACGAAGTGGACAGCTTGTCGCGCCGAGGCGTTGTTGGCAGGAACCAGTGGAGCTACAGGCTAAGCGACATTTCCCTACGGTATAAAACCATTCGCAAAAGCAACGCCTGTGCCCGTGCCACGCCTAACTACACCAACCATTGCCAGAATGTGCGCTGTGCCATGCCTACGGCCAACTCAAATTCACCAACACGGCATGACATCAGTGAAGCTACGGCTGTCACAACATAAGCACTTCCCACACGCTCGCGCGCCTTAGCGCGGAGTTCGCTAATGCTTGAGCTCTCCCCTCTTTCTTTGCCAGCCGCCACGGCCAGCCAGATTTCCACTTGCCGCTACGCCCTTTTCATCATATGGCGTCCGTTGCACCAGGTGCTCTGTTCGCTCTCTCGGCAAGCGAGCCCCTCCTTAGAGCTCCTCCTGCGCTCACTCAGCTGTGAAACACCAGCAAGGCTCACAACAAGGATTCCATGGTCTTGCGGGGCGAAGGCTCCTTAGACGGAGGCTTCCTAGAAGGCGCCAGCCCTACATCTATAGACAAGGCCCGCGCCTTCTTCGAAGCAGGGGTGCTTCTAAGAAGCCTTCCCCCCTCTTCCTACCACCTTCTGCGCGTGGCCGAAGGTACAACTCCGCGTCTGCAAACACAACGCCCGCGCCAATGCCCAGCTTAAGCTCCTGGTGCCCGACTATACCAGCTTCAGCCGACGTGCCACAGAACATGACACTTGGCATGCTACGCTGTCTGAAAACTAGCGTCATACATACTACTCCCGCGCTCGCCTTTTCCATGTAGATCGCTAGGGTGCGCTAGGCATGCTCTTTGTGCCGGACGGACACCAGAGCCAGTAGCGTTCACCCTCAGGCGCAGCAGCAGCAACAATAGGGCCTAACACCCTGGACGCCACCACAGCAACCCCCACTCTACGTGACGCCATTATGCTCGCTCGTGGATCTCGCACTCTCAACTTCCGCCCAGGCGCATCGAGACACCCTGTTTGCCCCAGGGGTCTCACCCTAATGACATAGCACGCGCTCGCGAGAGGCGCTCTGCATAGCGGCCGCTGCCACCCATGCTCTGCATGCTCCCTTTGCCGACGCAGCAGTAGGGCTTTTTGCAGAATGCAAGCAGCACCTGTCGCACGCGGGCTCCTTGCAAGGTGTAGGGCGTGCAACAAACATGTCTGAATGTTGTGCTGGGGCCACGGTAGAGTGCATCAAATTGAAACTGCTGCGCCTGGGCTTCATCAGCGGCACAGCGGCGATGTACACCGGGGATGCACGTTTGTTGCCGCCAGGCTGCACAGGTACAACATCGCACACGCATTGCCCAGAGCTGTAATTACAACCATACTCGCGCACAGACGCATTCGCTTTCAGCTGCTACGCCATGTCTGTGCTAGGCCCAGCTCGCACACCCACTGGAGAGCAGAAGTAGGACTTGCAACGGGGATGCCTCCATGCCATGCCTGCGCCACTGTCGAGCCTATTCGCTTTCATGCTGACGAACCGATGCCGCACTTTTGTAGGCTTCTGATCACGCGCCATCGATGCAACAACAGTGTTTGTCACTTGGGATGTCCCAGCTATCAACGTCATAACCCTTACCACTTTCATGCACCCCTCTGGCTTGACGAACGCTTCTGTCTGTGCTCTGTCAGTTCACCGAATTAGCAAATTTGTGTTTGATCTCCGACCGCATGTAACAAAAGACAGTGCCCACCGGCGTTCACCCTCAGGCGCAACTACAATAATGCTTGGTAACGCTGTTGCCGCAACCAACAATCTTAACGCCTTGGCACTCGCCCGTGCGCCGCTTACACCGCATGTATGGGCAACAATAGGGCACAGCAACACTAATGCCGGCTCGAGCGGCCAGGGCGAGTCTCTGTGTGATAGCCCTCCCCTCAAAAGACCTGCCGCCACTCGCGGCACGACATCTCCAGAGGCAGCAGCACGGGCCATAGACAAGAGGAGCTGGCTGAGGCACAATCCACTCCGCTGTCATATCCCGCCCACGTCAAGGAAAGACGCCCCCACGCCTCTCGCGACTTCCATGCCATGATATCGAGTCTCTGTGGTCGACCCTCCCGCAGTGGACCCGCTGCCACTCGACAGGTAGCCCTGTTCCTTGGCGTGTGCAGGGGGACTGGTGCTGCAAGCGTCCTCGAGCAGCGAATCCCTGCGGAGCGGCCCGCACATCTCGGGGTCCCGCTGCCACTCGCTGTTCCAGAAACTGGTCTCTGCGCCCTGCACTCCATGTTCTACCAAGCCAGGCCGCTGACACGAGTCAAAGTGTCGCGCAGCAGACGAGTGCTGAGCCGTCTCTATCTTATGTTGTACGCCGACGTCGAGGCTAACCGTGCACCGCAACGGTGCCCAAGTTGCGATGACATGGTCTTCCGTACGGGGCGCGCCTGAGGCAAGGCTTGCTCACGCCACCGTACTACGTTTTGGCGTGCCTCTGCCTCTCGGGACTGCGCTTGAGGCAAAGATCACTCAAGCACGGCACCACGGTCAAAACCCTGTTAGCGCTTGATCTCAACTTAGGCGTCACGGACAACCATGCCAACACCTCTTTATACACATCCCCCGGCTCCGCTCGCCGTAGCGGCTAATACCCTCGAGCAAATTTGGCTACCTGGCCTTTCCCTTCCTCTTCTCTTTCTCCCCTACTTTGCCCTTCACCGCCCCTCCTTCAGGCCCAGCGCCGCTTGGCAGATCGGTCCCAGAGGACTTAGCCAAGCGAAGCCTGCAGCGCGCCCGTGCACCAGGTTGCTGTCCCGTTCTTCTCGCAGGCTCTGCCTTCGAGGTCCGCCCTGAGGGGGTCCCTGGAGGCACGCGCACTGCCCTCCCCTACCCTTTCTCCCCTGCCTCCCGCCCCCCCCCCTCCCCTTCCTCCTCTCCCTTCCCAAGGTCCGCTACGACACCCGTTGGCGGACATAGAGGAAACACAGCGTACTGGGAAGGGACTGGTGGGAGGGGCATGATGTCAGACATGGCGCGAGCGCACCTGGCTTGCCCCCCCTCTCCTCCCTCCCGCCCTCTCTTTCCCCGCCCCCTCCGCCTCCGCCTCCCCCTCCCCCACTCAGCGACTCCGAAGGGAGTGGTTTGCAAACGGTGTGGTTGGCAACCCACCACCTGGGGTGTGGGCGAAGACCTCGACATGGTTCTCGCAAGGTGGTGACCCCCCCTAACGCCCCGACGGAGCCGGTCGCAAACCACACCCTGGCGTAACTTTCACCCATTGCAGTCGCCGAGGCGGAGGACGAGGAAGAGGAGGAGGAGAGGAAGGGCGAGGGGAGAAGGGGCAGGGGGGGAGGTGGAGGACGATGGCGAGGAAGGGAAGAAGAGCACGAGGAACAGGAAGGAGGTGACTCCTCCGCCTCGTCCGCCTGCCCCGAAACGTGCTGCCCAGCATCGCCCGAGAGGGGCAAGATGGGGCAGGCAGGGCGCCGCGGCGAGGGCAAGGAGGTCCTTGAGCCCCTCCCCGAAGATGGACTTCGCCCGGGCCTCAGCCCGCCGAGGTGCAGGCAGCAAGCTCCCTCCTCCTCCCTTCCCTCCTGCCTCCTCCCTCCCTTCTCCGCTCTTCTCCTTCTCCTTCTCATCCCCTCCTCCCCCTTCCTCCCTCCTCCTCCCTCCTCCTCCCTCCTCCTGCGTTGTACTCCTCCTGCTCCCTCTCTCCCTGCAGCTTCCTGTCCTCCCAGTCGTCGTCGTCTTCGTCGTCGTTCAACTCCTCGTGGTCATTTTCCTTGTCCACCACCCACTTTTCCCCAGCCTCCTGCTCCTCCTCCTCCTCATCCTCCTCCTCGTACTTCTCTCTCCCTCCTTCCTCCCTCCTCCCTCCGCCTCCTTCCCCTTCCCATCCATCCTCTCTCAACTCTGCTGACGCCGCCCCTTTGCTGCCAAGACTTAGTTGTTCGTCGACGTGGCTCCCTCTCCATCACGCGGCCCACAGAAGGTTAATCGGAGCACCAGTGCCGAGATTCTGGATCTGTCGTCGACGTTCAGCCGCTGAGAGGGGTCCTGGTCCAGCATGGGGCCAAGAGAACAGCAACACAAGACTGGAATCGTCTGCAAAAATCCCTCCTCCAATCCCAGAACTTCGACGTATGGCTTTTTCTCGACGAATGCGCGGAGCCCTCGATCCCATCCCTTGGTGTTGTTTTCCCCCACATCCTAAGTGGGGTTCCTGTTTTCTCTGGACACCCCGCGCAGTCCTCCTCACCCCCTCTCTCCCTCGTCATCACTCAACCTCACTCACTCCTTCACTCATCATCATCAACCTCATCATCAACAACATCATCAACATCATCATCATCATCATAAGCATCATAAGCACCAGCACCAGCACCAGCACCAGCACCAGCATCAGCATCAGCATCAGCATCAGCATCAGCATCAGCATCAGCATCAGCATCAGCATCAGCATCAGCATCATCATCATCATCATCATCATCATCATCATCATCATCATCATCATCATCAATCACATACTCACTTACACTCACACTCGCCCAATCACAGACTCACGCACTCACTTCTCATCGCACCCATACTCATCATCACTCACTCACTCATTCACTCACTCACCATCATCATTCACTTACTCATCATTTCGTCATCACTCACACCCCTGGCATGACAATGACGGATGTTTCAAGCGGGAACATCGTCTGTGAGTGGTTTCCGAGGAAATCTCAAGCGGGAGCCTCCTCCTTATGAGGTTCGCACTTCATGTTCGAATCCGAGGCGGGTCATTGGCATCCTGTAACTGTCATCACTTTTGGGCTCCTCAGGCCTGAATATGGAGGAAGTATCCGGCGGGAGCCTCGTCTGTGAGTGAATTGCGAGGAAGTCTCAGGCGGGAGCCCCCTCCCTAAGGGGACCGTATTTCGTCTTCGAATCCGAGGCGGGTCATCGGCATCCTGCAACTGTCGTCATTTTTGGGCTCCTCAGGCCTGAATATGGAGGACGTATCAGGCGGGAGCCTCGTCTGTGAGTGAACTGCGAGGACGTCTCAGGCGGGAACCCCCTCCCTAAAGGGGTCCGCACTTACTGTTCGAATCCGGGGCGGGTCATCGGCATCCTGTAACTGTCGTCGTTCTTTGGGGCTCCTCAGGCCTGAATATGGAGGACGTGTCAGGCGGGAGCCTCGTCTGTGAGTGAATTGCGATGAAGTCTTAGGCGGGAACTCTCTCCCTAATGGGCCCGCACTTCATGTTCGAATCCGAGGCGGGTCATCGGCATCCTGTAACTGTCGTCACTTTTGGGCTCCTCAGGCCTGAATATGGAGGACGTATCAGGCGGGATCCCCGTCTGAGTGAATTGCGAGGAAGTCTGAGGCGGGAAGGGGTCCGCACTTAATGTTCGAATCCGGGGCGGGTCATCGGCATCCTGTAGCTGTCATCACTTTTGGGCTCCTCAGGCCTGAATATGGAGGACGTATCAGGCGGGAGCTTCGTCTGTGAGTGAATTGCGAGGAAGTCTCAGGCGGAAGCTCCTTCCCTAAGGGGCCCGCACTTCATGTTCGAATCTGAGGCGTGTCGTCGGAATCCTGTAACTATCGTCGCTCTTGGGCTCCTCAGGCCTGAATATGGAGGAAGTATCCGGCGGGAGCCTCGTCTGTGAGTGAATTGCGAGGAAGTCTCAGGCGGGAGCTCCCTCGTCGTTATCGTCGTCGTCGGTGTCGGGTCGGCGTTTTGATTTTGGCGTCTGGGGGCCGTTCGTGGGCCCCAGGGCTGTCGAACATTGACCCAGGACGAAAAACTGCGCCCGATACACTTCGGTGGAGGTCTGAGGACCGACTTTGAGGACCGAGGTCTGAGGAAAGGGTTTACGTCGAGGTTCGAACTCCTAAGTTCAAGAGTCGAGGTCCGAGGCTTTTCGGCCCCCAGGGCCCTCCTCGTCGCCACGGCTGGCGGAGAGGGAGGGGGAGAGCGAGGGGGGTGAGGAGGAGGACGAGGAGGAGGAGAACGAGGAGGAGGAGAAGGAGGAGAGGGCAGAGCAGAGGGCGAGAGGAGGGTGTCTGCCAAGGCGAAGAGGAAAAGGCTAAGGGCAAACTGAACATATTCTCATGTGGGGTCCTTCCGCCAGAGTAATTTTCTCGCCGCGCAAGATGACGCCGACTACTGTGTACACCTACACTGACCTTGGCCACGCCCATCCTGGGTCCAATACTGGTGTGTACATGCAAGTCGCATCGTGAGGATGCGCGGTGAGGATGCAAGGGCCTCGGAGGGACATGCTGGCGTTTTCGAATGGGGTTGGCCAGCGAAAGTCGCCAAGGATGGGCCACGGGGGGAAGGATGCAAGAGTAGCCTTGGAAAATTGCTCATCCTTACCATGCGACTGGACTGTATACGCGCTCCTGGCGCGGGCACGAACCCACATACACCAATCCTGGGCCCAAGATCGGCCTGGGCCCAAGATCGGTGTAGGTTCATAGTTGGCGCCCTCCGACCACGGACCATTTTCTACAACCATCGTGCTACGATCAAGAACGCTGAAGTCGGAAAGAAAGGGCTTCTCCGGCCACGGCTGGCCTAGGCCACAAACAAGTTCCACGACGTGAAGCTAAGGAACGACCCGGAAACCTGAGCCCTTCCCGAGCCAAAACCGGTCCTTATTTCAGAGTCTTTTGACTGCATTCACCCTGGACGAAAAAGCCCCCCCCCCCCCCCCTGATGGGCTTGAGGAAGAGGAGGAAAAGGAGGAGGGAGGATGAGGAGGAGGAGGAGGAGGAGGAGGAGGAGGAGGAGGAGGAGGGGAAGCAGGAGGGGGAGGAGGAGGAGGAAGAACGGGAGGACGAGGAGGAACCTGAGGAGGAAGAGGAGGAGGAGGAGGAGGAGGAGGAGGAGGAGAAGGAAGAGGAGGAGGAGGACCCCATCCTATTTATGGTGGCGGCGGTGGAAAACAAGCCCCCCCTCCCTCGCCCCTCCTGGGCACCGAAACTGCAACAGAACGCGGGAGATCTGGGCCCCTCAGCATCGTTCAACGAGGCCGCTCCTGGGCATCATCCTGGCCCGAGTTCCGAGGCGCGAGGCGATGGGGGCCTCTGATGATCTCCCCGAATATGGAGCGAGAGGGGGTCAAAACGAATATTTTCATGATCTGGACCGTAGCACACGGCGCCTCAGAGTCACAACCGTGCAAGATCAAGCAGGTGTTTTCTGAAAATCCATGTTCCCGAAGCGCAGGGATCGACCACTAGTTTCGAACTCCCTCCCCGACGAGCCTCGGAGCGTCATCCGAAACCCCATTCGAAGGGGCCCATTCGCCGCCCCGCGCTGCGCAGGGGCAACTGCGACAGCTTTCGTGCTCGTGGCTGCAGGTCGACCGCCCCCATCGGAGTGGAATGGAGGAGGAGGCGGAGGAGGAGGGGGAGGTGGAGGTGGTGGAGGAGGGATGAGGAGATGGGGCAAGCCGCCGAGGACGAGGCGGAGGGGGAGGGGGGGAGGAGGAGGAGGAGGAGGAGGAGGAGGAGGAGGAGGAGGAGGAGGAGGAGGAGGAGGAGGAGAAGGAGGAGGAGGCAGACAACGACGACGAGAACGACGTACGAGCGACGAGGAGCAACGACGGCACCGACTAGGGACGACTCGGATACACGCAAGAGCGATTCTTGGCAGGCGTGATTCTAGACAGGAGTGACTTTTGGTACGCGGCTTGCCGACCGTTGCATGCGATGCGACAATAACGGCCTGCGCACTTGGGTTTGGTCCCAGGCGGACCTCAGAAGCCGCGCACCAAAGGTCACTCTGGCAAACGGCCGCTCGGTTTGTGTCATATCTTGGGCCTCCCGTTCGCGACGATTCGGTGACCCCCAAGGCGCCTTCGGCGAGGCGCAACTGCCAGAACACCTCCCGAAATAACCCCAGGAAGCATTTAAGAACCCCCCCGGCGATATCTTAGCACCGCATTTTTATTCGATATTCCGAGGGGCCGAAATAACCGAACGATAGGTTTAGCACCCGGACACACAACAAATTCGCGGAGGCCTGGCCCCTGGGCCACAATCGAAATTCGAAATTCTAATCTGCGTGGCTCTCATGAAAGACTCAGGATGTCGCTTGCTGCTTGGAAAATTCAGGAGGAGGAGGAGGAGGGGGCAGGAGGAAGTTCGTGGGTGGAGGAGAGGAGGAGGAGAAGGAGGATGAGGAGGAGGAGGAGGAGGGCTCCTGGTGCCAGGTAACGCTTCCAGGGTGCGGAAGGGTTCTCGATTTGCCGGAAGGGGGGGGGGGTTCTTAAATGCTTCCTGGGGTTAACAAAACCGCCGAGAACTGGAAAACGTCAGAAAATCTCTTCCGTATAGCCGACCGACGGACGACCTCAGACCACCAACCGACGACGACAACGGCGGGTCTCGTGCACGCCCCCCCAACCATCGCCGCCGCCTCAGTGTCTGGAAGCGGATGCTCGAACATCCGGTGCTCCTCGCGCAAGGAGGGGGGAGGGATGGGGCATTCAGCGGCAGCCGCACAACCGCCAGCACCGGTCGCAGTGGCAGCCACGCCTGGCGCTCCAAAGCAGCGGAAGCGCATGCAGGAGTTCATGGTGAGGGCTATCGTGAAAAAGATCGGCGAAAGGACGAGGAAGAGGAGGGAGGTAGCGAAGAGGGAGGGGGGAGGGAGGAGGCGGAGGATAAAGATGAGGGAGGCAGCGAAAAGGGAGGGAGGAAGGAAGGAAGGGAGGAGGAGGATGAGGAACACGGAGGAGGACGTCTCTCGCAGCGGGGTCGGCCCGGGGCCTCGCCCCCCTCTCCTCATCTCTCTCTCTGTCTCCTGCCTCCCTCCCTCCAGGAAAAGGTGCCTTGGCCTACTGGAGATTTCTCCCTGGTGGAAGGGGGGGGGGGGGGGGGGGGGGGGGAATCTGGGGGCTCCTCTCGGTAGTTCAAAGATGCGGTCCTGAGGGATGGGGTACTAAGGGCGAGCTGCTTCAAACAACGTAAACCCACACCCGGATCCCTTCCTACCCTCGGAACCCCATCCCTCAGGACCCCATCTTTGAGCCACCGATCCTTGGAAGTTCCACGTGCTCCTGGCTCTCCTCGGCCCTCTCCCCCGCCGCCCCCGCCCCTCCCCGCCGCCAGCCCTCGCTGCCCCCCGCCCTTCCCTGCACCGCCTGCCCGCTTCTCTCGCGCACCAATCCCCCCGTAGAAAGCAGAAAATCGACCCTCGGAATGAGCACTCCGACAAGCGAAGCCGCCCAGGAGACGCACCCGGGGAAGGAATCGAACAGGGCAGAGCTGCTTCGTGAACGCCCAAGGCCGCTTCGTAAACGCCAATTCTCGAGGTCGGGGCGGTCTCTCCTCCCTTGGTTGTGATACCTTGGCCGGGAAGTGACGACGGTCCACCATTGTTTCCGCCGCCCTCCGCTGCCAGGCCCGCCGCCGTTTTGCTTCCGACGGCCTCCTGGCGCCTTGCGCCGAGGGCGGGGGGGCGTCGAAAACGATGTTGTTTCTGGAACGCCCCAAGAGTCTGCGCATCTCTCTTCGTTTCTCGCGATCCTGCTGCTCCTCGCGTCACGTACATGTTTTTTTTGTCCCAAGCGTCATGTGGTGTTGGGTCCTCGTTTTGAGGAGACGGTCCCCGCGTCCCTCCTCCCTGTTTCCTCCTTCCTCCCCCCCTCCTCCCTCCTTCCTGCGTTTCGCCCACCCAGCACAGCGCTTCGTGGCCCGATAGGTAGCTCCACCGAAGGCGCCACTGGCAAGGTTCGCATGGCGGCCTCGGGCCATTTCGGCACACCCTTCACGATGATCGTGGCCCCGTAGGAGCTCCACCGAAGGCCCCCGTGGCAGCGTTCGCATGGCGGCCTCGGGCCATCTCGGCACACCCCTCACGAGGATCGCGGTCCCATCGGGGGCTCCGCTGGATGCGCCAGTAGCTAAAGCCTCTGTGGCCATTTCGCCGCACCCCCCTCGCGAGCATCGTGGCCCCACGGGGAGCTCCACCGGAGGCGCCAACGGCAGGGCTCGCATGCCGGCCTCGGGCCACGTCGGCGCACCCCTCACGAAGGTCGTGGCCCCATTGGGAGCTCCACCGAAGGCCCCAGTGGCAGGGTGCGCATGTCGGCCTCGGGCCACTTCGGCACACCCCACGCGAAGATCGTGGCCCCATAGGGACCTCCACCGAAGGCGCCAGTAGCAGGGTTCGCATGGCGATCTCGAGCAATTTCGGCGCACCCCTCACGAGGATCGTGGCCCCACAGGAGCTCCGACGAAGGCGCCAGTGGCAGCCTCCCTCATGGCTCTCGGAACCCTCTCCTGCTTTCGCTCCTCGGTCAGGGGGACGCCGTCCTCGTCGTCGTCGGCGCCCGCGACGTCGGCCACGAACGTGTCCCTGAGCATGTCGGGCTCCGGCGGGAAGCCGTGGCCACGTAGGGAGCGCGGGCGAAGATGGTTTTCACAACTGCGGTATTCACAGCTGCGCACTGTTGGGTCATTCGCCAGTTCGCCACGCTCGTTTTACATCCTCGTGCTAGCTCAAAGATCGCAGATCCTGTCACGTCAACTCAGCGCGGCTAACTGTAGGAACTGTCCTTTGGATAAGGACTTGCCAGAGGTAAACTCATTGCACAGATAAGCTACCACCAACTCGCCCCTTAGATATCATGGATGCCAAAATCAAATCTAGAAGACACTCTGCTGAAACTTGGGGGGGTAGGCCGACGAGAAACGTGAGGTGCCCCATACGGAAATTCGTTTCGCTGCGTGCGTCGCGAATGCTTCCACTGGCTAAGGCCAAATCAAACAAAAAATGGCCGATCCGCGCGCCCGCCACATATTGAAACTTGTTCCGCTATTTGTTCCATGGTTGTCCCGATGGTTGTCCCGATGGATATCGGATTGTTGTCTCGATGGTGGTCCCAATGGATTTTCCCCCAATGCAGCCAGCTCTGTGCAACCTCAGGGTGACCACGAAAAACAATGACGCATGAACCAGAGCAAACTTAAACATTACATGAGGCCGCTTTTCCAAGCTCCGTGAATCACCACGAAAACTCGCATGCGCAGAAAGCCGTGAAAAGGAAGAGGGGGAGGAAGAGGAGGAGGTGGAGTAGGAAAGGAAAGGAAGGGTGAGGGGGCAGCGTGGTGCCAAAAACGGCTGCCATGTGCACCACCTGCTTCCAACCGTGGCAATGGCCAGCACACTGCGACACGCCGGCGTCCACCCAGCCGCGCGCGACACTGGAGGGGGAGGCAAGAAACCAAAGGAGGAGGAGGAGGAAGGGCAGAGAAGGAGGGAAAGAACACATAAAACCAAAAACGAATACCATATTGTATTGAATCGGCCCAAAGCCAGCTGGCCTGAGGCCCGAATGCGCGACCAGCGGCGGTACGCAGAGACTGCAGACACTAGATATTAACAAGGGCTGTGCCCGGCTCACGAAAACAAATAGCCTGGAGCGGACAAGAGGGCGAGGAGGAAAGGAAGAGCGAGAGGAGGGGGGAACTGCTACAACGCCCGCGACTGGCGCCCTTGCACTGCCCCGCTCGCCCGGGCCAGCCACGGGACAGCCACGGGACAGCAAGGACACTAAAATAAAAAAACACATATTGGTTGAACACTTCGCAAACATTGGAAGCTCAGTGACCGGCACCAGCACGCCACAGGGCATCTCACCATGGTGGTCCCAATGGTTGTCCCGATGGTGTTCCCGATGGTTGTCCGATGGTTGTCCCCATAGGTGTCCGGATGGTTGCCCCGATGGGGTTGTCCCCATGGTTGTCCGGATGGTTGTCACGATGGTTGACCGCTGGCTTTCCCGATGGTTGTCCCGATGGTTGTACCGATGGTTGTCTGAATGGTTTCCCCGACAATTGTCCCGATGGTTGTTCGGATGGTTGTGCCGATGATTGTCCCGATGGTTGTCCTGCTGATTGTCATGATAGTTATCCTGATGGTTGTCCCGTTAGTTGCTTCGATGGCTACGTCGCCCGATGGTTGTGTCGATGGTTGTCCCGATGGCTGTCCAGATGGCTGTCCCGAGGGTTGGCCCGATGGTTGCCCCGATGGGGTTGTCCCCGGGGTTGTCCCGATGGTTGTCCAGATGCTTGTCCCGATGGGTTATCCTCATTGTTGTCCAGATGGTTGTCTCTTTGGCTGTCGTGATGGCCAGGTTATCCCAATGGTTCGTGAGAGCGACAAATCGAGGGATTGTGAGGTCGATCGGTTGACAGTGAAACCGAGAAACAGTAAGACCCGTAGGTATATGATGTATCACCATTCGATGGGCATACATATTGTGACGCCAATAGGCGTGCTGATAGTGACATCGGCCGGATGAAAATGGGACCGTTATACATCTGTGTACACCTTTCTTTGTATACTTATGTATGCGACCAGGTAGGTCGGTAAGTGGGTATGCATGTATGTATGGATGGTCGTATTGCTGTAAAGGCATCCGTTGATCGATCGGTACCGCAGCAGTTGGACGGATAGGTCGCGAACCCGACCTGAAGTTAATTGAAGCCGAAAACTGCACCCACCCCCTCTTCTCACCCGAATGGTGGTCTATGCGGTAAGCTGTACCACGGTACAATATACAAGTTAGCTTCGTGCTGTTTTGCGTTGGTATGTTCTGCTTCGTCACGCCTTGCAGTATTGATTTGTAGTATGGTTCCACGGTGATTTGTTCCCAACCATCCTGTGGTGTTGGGTCCTCGCTTTGAAGAGACAGCGCCCCGCGTTCCTCACTCTTCACTCCTCCCCCCCTCCCTGCGTTTCACCCACCCAGCAACGTTTCGTGACCCCATAGGGAACTCCACCGAAAGCCCCTGTGGCAGGGTTCGCATGGCGGCCTCGGGATATTTCGGCAACCCCGTCACGAGGTTCGTGGTCCCCTATGGGAGCTCCACCGAAGGCCCCACTGGCAGGGTTCGCGTGGGGGCCACGGGCCATTTCGGCGCACCCCTCACGAAGGTCGTGGCCCCATTGGGAACTCCGCCGATGGCCCCACCCCCGTGGCAGGGTTCGCATCATGGCGGCCTCGGGCCATGTCGGCACGCCCCTCGCGAAGATCGTGGCCCCGTAGGGAGCTCCGCCGAAGGCCCCGGTGGCAGATTTCGCATGGCGGCCTCGGGCCATTGCGGCGCACCCATCAGGAGGATCGTGGCCCCATTGGGGGTTCCACCGAAGGCCCCGGCGGCAGGGTTCGCATGGCGGCCTCTCGGGCCATTTCGGCACACCCCTCACGAGGACCGTGGCCCCGCAGGGGGCCCCACCGAAGGCCCCAGTGGCAGGGTTCGCATGGCGGCCTCGGGCCATTGCGGCGCACCCCTCACGAAGATCGTGGCCCCATTGGGAGCTCCGCCGATTGCGCCGGGTGCAGGGTTCGCATGGTGGCCTCGGGCCATGTCGGCGCACCCCTCAGAAGGATCGTGGCCCCATAAGGAGCTCAACCGAAGGCGCCAGTAGCAGGGTTCCCACGGCGGCCTCGGGCCATTTCGGCACACCCCTCAAGAGGATCGTGGCCCCATAGGAGCTCCACCGAAGGCGCCAGCGGCAGCCTCCCTCATGGTTCTCAGAGCCCTCTCCTGCTTCTGCTCCTCGGTCAGGTGAACGCCGTCCTCGTCGTCGTCGGCGCCGGTATTCACCGGGAAGCCGTGGCCACGTAGTGAGCGCGGGCGAAGATGGTATTCACAATTGCGGTATACACAAATGCGTATGGTTTGGAAATGTATGTGGTTTACTGTTTCGGCGTAGCTGGCTTTTCACTGCAATGGGTCATACTGCATTCCTTTGCGCTGCTTCGCCTCGCATCGGACTGTTCTGCTTGCGTGCGTGGCTGTGCCTGGCGTAGAAGGGGCGTCATTGAGAAATCGTGTGTGGTGTGTGTGTGTGTGTGTGTGTGTGCATGTGTGCGTGGGTGGAGACACCCTCAAAGTCTCAAGGATTGAGGTTCCAGGATCGAATTTCCGGGTTGATATCCGAGGATCAAGGTTCTCAGAACTTGTCCTATTTGGCCCCCCTGGGGGCCTCTTCAGGCCCCTGGGAACCTTGGGCTTGCGTAACCGAACTTTGGGTAGCATGCGGAAAGACATAATCCCACCAACCTTTTGGGCTAAGATGGTTCCAAGAGGGCATCCGGTGCTCCAAGATGGCCTCCCCAACTGCTCAATATAATCGAAATGGTTCAAGTTAGCTCCCGACATGCCTCCAAGAGGCCCGACGAGGGCTACAAAACGGTTCAACGTGCTCTCGGAGGCCCGTCCCCCAGGACCCCCAAGAAACACAAATCCTTCAAACAGCCAAGGAAGTCAATGATTCTTGACGTGTCGCCTTTTCGCTTCCGATGCGGTTTTCAAGCCGCAATATGGCCCAAGAGGGCTGAACAAGGGGCCAAAGAGACCCTCTCACACTGCCCCAGTAACGCCCAATATCTGCCCTAGAGCGCCCCACGACCGCCCCAAGAGGCGATGCTCATGACCCGAGAGAAGGGGAGGTGAGGGGTAATGAAGGACCCCTTCCGCCTTTTGATCGGTGGCCTCCAAGATTGCCTCGAGAGGCCGTCCAGGGCCTCCAAGAGGGCACCCAAGGGGGCCCCAAGACGGCCCCGAGACCTCCCCGAAGAGCCCCAAGCGGACCCCAAGATTCTCCAAAAGAGTCCCTCAAGGGCTCCAATCGGCGATTTGGGGGGCTCTGTCCTCGTCCTCGTTGTCCTCCTCCTCCTCCTCCTTCTCGTCCTCGTCCTTGCCCGCATCGAATTCCTTTTCCTGCTTCTCCTTTTCATCGTCGTGGTCGTCGTCGTCGTCGTCCTCCTCCTCCTCCTCCTTTCCTCCTCCTCCTCCTCCTGCTCCTCCTCCTTCCTTCGCCCCACGCCTGCCCCGGGGATTGCCCGAAGAGGCCCTTCAAGGCCACCCCATTGCCCGCATTGCTCCCAGAGGTATCTCCCAGGATCTCTCGCTTTGTTCCGCTACATGTGTATTTTCGTCTGCTTGCCCACCAGCTCTCATGGGCAAAGTTTCTGAAAAAAGGGATGGTGGGGATACGCAAAGCGTGAGGAATTGTAATACGAGGTAGGTTCCCGACGACGTGGCTAACGCGAGAGTGCTTCGCGGAATCGAAAGCAACTGTTTGCAAATACGAAAGGGGCAACGCAGACATAGCCAGCACTCTCCCAACGGTCTCCTTGGACTGCCTCAAGCGGTTAGTGGCATCACGGGCGTGCTCGGAGTACACGGCCTTTTCGCCGGCTGTGGGCCATCCTCTAGCTCCTCGTCCTCAACCATACCCGCACCACCACACTTTCTCTTGCTCCTGCTCCTCGGAAGCACCCCGCATGTCCTGCAGTAGGGCTCCTCCTCCCCCCAGTATCACCTCGCTAGTCTCCTCCTTCGCGCCCACGTTCCCCTTTGCCTGTCCCTCCATACTTTCTTCTACCTGAGAAATCGCTTTACGCTTCTTGTAAAATAGCTGTAGAGGGACACGGACCTATTGCACAAGCGAGCCAGGGAAGCATTTCAATAACACCCGCACCGTCCCGAAGACACTTGACTATCTGATACTCGTAATGTCCTGCGTTGGCAGTTGCAATGGCACGGAAGTCGCATACGCAAGAAATGATGGCCCGACGCCTCCTGATCCTCGTCGTCCTTCTCCATGACCGCATTTCCTAATTGCTCTACGCTGTGATCGCATGCGCACAGCCCCTTGTAAGTTACCCCCCCTCTCTCTATAAGTTTCTCTCTTCTCTCTAACTCCCTCCAACGCGCATCTGCATTTATGTATCCTTTGTTTTTCTCTTCTCTCTCTCTCACGGTGAAGGCTTCAACACATCAGAAAGAAACGGGTCTGAAGGGGGAGGAAAGAGATGAATAGGGAGGAGGGAGGACAAGGAGCCTCGTTTGTCAACGAGCGCGCGATCTTGACAGATCCTTCAATAACCTTCCCACTTTCAGTCACGAACGGGCCGAGATATAATAGTCGCTTTTGTGGGGGAATTGAATTTCACTGAATGCGCAATGCGCTGAAGACTCCCGAAATTCGACGTTGTGGAAGGCTGGATCGATGAAGCAAAATCGGCAATGCCCCAGCCCAACATGCCAGAGGCGTGCTAAATTTCTAAATCGCGCGCGCGGGGAGGTTCCTGGCGGTCCCCGGACGGAGGCGACCCTGGCAGACTCCGCCCAAGACGGCGCAAGAGGCCGCCAAGATCGCATCATGTCAGCCCGCGAGGCTCCCAAGACGGCCCGAAGACAGCCCAAGAGATCCCCCAAAAAGGCTCCCGAGGCCAAACAACAAAAACAAGAGCGGGAATCTAAACTCATATGTCGACCCTCCCCCGAAAGATGGCCCCTGAGACCGCCAGCAGGCCTCCCAAAAACACTCGAGAGGCCGCTAGAGGTCCAAAAGTGCTGATCCTAACGGCCACTCAGAGGTCCCAGGAAGTTTCAAAATTGCCGCCAAGAAGCCCCTGAGTGACCTCCCGAAAGACCTCCATAAGTCTCCGAAGTGGGCGTCCGGTTCACACATTGGTTTGATTCTGCGCCTGCCCAGAGAAGCTATCGAGAGGCCTCCTGCTCCATTCCATTCCCTTATCAGTGATTTCTCCCTGTCGCACCCCGAGGACAGAGAGCGGGCCGGGCGTTTCGCCTCAGACTTTCTCAAAACTTCTGGCCCTGAGGCTTAACAAATTAGTGCAGTTTCAGGCATGAAGGGCGGGTGGTTTTCAAAATGTGGCTCTCGCATTAGCGCCGCGCGCGTTCGTTTAATAATTTGCAAAGAGTTTCACGGGTTGAGGGCGGGTCGTTTTCAAAATGTGGCTCTCGCCATAGCGCCGCGCGCATTCGCCTTTACACTTTGCCAGAGTTTCACGAATTGAGGGCGGGTGGTTTTCACATTGTGGCTCTCTCTGTATCGCCGCGCGCATTCTTTTTCAAACTTGCAAGAGTTTCACTGATTGAGGGCTGGTCATTCTCAAAATGTGGCTTTCGCTCTATCGCCGCGCACATTCGTTTTGAATTCTACAAAACTTTCACGGGTTGAAGGCGGCTTCTTTGCAAAACGTGGCTCTCGCCTTCGCGCCGCGCGCAACCGCTTTTCAACCGTACAAGAGTTGTGACGGAGTCCTATGATCAGCATACAAAAAATAATATGTCTGAAAGGATTCAAGATTATAGGGGCAAACCAAGTACATTGAGTCGCTGTGTTGAAGTCTCAAGAACGGCGTTCTGGTGCGATTCAAGATCGCCAGGACGCAACAGTCAGGCTGACCCGTGGCTTTGGAATCCCGAGAACATTGTTTTGGCATGCTCCAGGGTCTTCAAAAGGTTGTCTTCCAACGAGGCAATTCCTTAAGTGGAAATGAACCGTTGTAGGGGCATATGAAAAAAGGGAGCTTGGCGGGAAGGCTTATTCCAACATCGCTGATGACTCTTAGGTTTCCACTGGTCCTCGTCCACCTCCTCCTCCTCCCCCTTGTCTCCCTCTTCTTTTTGTACTCCTCCTCCTCCTCCTCCTCCTCCTGCGCTGCGCACCGCGGGCTTTGTTGCCGCGGGCGCACTGCGATCGGGAGCCGGCGCAACCCCCCACCCCAGGCACGATCCACCACTCAGCGGTGGCCGCTCCCAGAGAGGAGGAGGTGCGCAAGCCAGGGCCGATAAAATCCGTTCCCAAGAACTACCAGGACAAACGCGACGACACTTTGCCCCGCCGGCCCGCGCAGCGCCGCCAGCGCGTGGTCCGCCAGCAGCCCCGCGCAGCAGCGGGCGCCCCAGCGCACGCCCCTGCACCAGTTGGCGCCGCTGGCTGCTCCCAGCCTGGCGTGCTCTGGCGCGCAGTGCTGGCCGCCGTCCAATCAGTTGGCGCCCCCCGCGGCCGCCAGGGCGCGCCTCGGGCGGCTCGGCCTCCACCGCGCCGTTTCTGGCCCTGCGCCCTAGCTCAGCGCCGCCCCCAAACCGGGCCCGGCATCCCTTGCGGCTCAGCGCAGCCCGGCGGCGCGCCAGACCTGGCGCGCCACCTGGCGCGTTGTAGTTCCCCGGGCTGCGTTTCCTCGGGGAGCTCGCGCACCTGCGGCAGCAACCACTGCCACACCTGAGCGCCCAAGCAGCCAGATGCCTCCAGGGCGTGCGCAGTTAAGCGCCCTCCTGGATATCTCTTGTGCTTGTCGCGCTCGGCCTTGGGGCCGCCCAACTCCGCGTACCAGAGGTCCAATACGGCGCGCTCCAACGACGGCGGGCCAGGCCCCTCAGCGTGCCGCCGCGCGCGGTGCCTATCCCAGGCCGGAGCTGCCCCCCCCCTCCTCCTCCTCCTTCTCCTCCTCCTCCTCACTCCGTCCTTCTTTCTCCTCCTCCTCCTCCTCCTCCTCCTCCTCCTCCTCCTCCTCCTCCCACTCCTCCGTCTCCTCCTTTTCCCTCATTTTCCTCCTCTTCCTCCTCCCCTCTTCCACCTCCTCCGTCCCTCCTCCTCCCCCTCCTCCCCCACCCATCCTCCTCCTCCGCCTCCTCCTCCTCCTCCTCCTCCTCCTCCTCCTCCTCCTCCTCCTCCTCCTCCCCCCTCCTCCTCCTCCTCCTCCTTCACCTCCTCCTCCTCCTCCTCCTCCTCCTCCTTCTCCTCCGGCGGCCGCGAATGTCCCGCGTGCCCGGAGCTCGGTGATCGGGAGCGGGCAGACGCCTTCGCCGCCCCTCAACGAAGGCTGTTCCTCCTCCTCCTCCTCCACCTCCTCCTCCTCCTCTTCCTCCTCCTCCTCTCGGGCGGTCTTGGTAGCGGCATCTCTACCGATCTACTTCGGGATTTGCCTGCCTGACCTGCCGTTCTCCCTGGCACGAGCACACTACCACACACCAACGGTGATGCCAAGTGGGCCGGCGGAGTGAGCGAAGCGATTGAACAGTTATCGGCAACAAGCTTATGCGATATGTGTGTTAAGCCAGCTCGACCCGCGAGGCTCCCGAAGTCCGAGACGGATCAAAATGCCCGCTGCGACTTGTTCGTGACGCCCAGGTCTGAGGGGAAGCTGCTCCGGGTAGGGGGAGCATAGGGGGGAGAAGAGGGCGGCAGACTACCCATCAGGACTGACCTGGATCGAATCACTAAATCGGATCGGATCGGATCGGAAGCGGATCAGATTCGGAAACTGGTTGTCCCGAGTCGAAAAGAAATTGGGCCGCCCCACCCGGTTCCGACTGGCCCCAGCGGATGCCCCCGCAGGCGAATCGAATCGCATCGAATAGGATCGCGCGCGGCCATGCCCAGCCCCTCCCTCCCCAGCTTGCACGAGCGACCGAAGACCACCTAGAGCCTTCGAACACCAGCGACAGTCATGTTGAAAAACGGTCGAACGTCGCAAGGAACCTCCGAAAACTGGCTCTTGCTCCTCTTCGCTCTGGCATGAAATAGAAGAGTCTCGAGGGAAATGGGTGCTGGACCCGGGGCTTTTCGAAAAGATCTGGTTTTGGGGTGCCCGGGGCCTGGGACGGGCCCCGGGAAGCCGAAACTGGCAACAATCAGATGTCCAAGCCGTCTTCTTTACTGTGACCCCCGCCTCACCTTCGTCCCCATGGATCACAGACCTCCTCCTTCTCCTCCTCCTCCTCTTCTTCCTCCTCCTCTTCTACTCACTTCCCCTCCTGACTTCCCCCTCCTGCCTTTCTTTCTCCTCCTCCCTTCTCCTCTCTCTCTCTCTCCTCCTCCTCCTCCTCCTCCTCCTCCTCCTCCTCCTCCTCCTGCTCCTTCTCCTCAAGGCCTCTCTGTACTCCTTGTCCTCTCACCCGCCCCCATCCCCAAGTAGGGAGAGGAGGGCAGGAAGAGGAATGGTTGTAGGGTGTTGCAAGAGGTTCAGGTTCTGAAAGGTTTCAGGGGGCCCAAAAGATTCCAAGACACTCATGGGGGGCTTCCTCCTCTTGCTCCTCCTTCCCCTCCCTCTCGTACTGTCCTTCGTCTTCTCCTTCATCCTCCTTCCCTCCCTCATCCCCAGTGTTTGTCTCCTCCTCCTCTTCCTAACCCCTCTCTTCTCCTGTTCCTCCTCATCATCCCCCTATCCTCCCTCTTCCTTCTTAGTGGTTATCATCACGGCGAATGCGCTTCTCGCGCCGTGAGGGCCTCCATGCACTGGAAGGGGTTCACGATCTTCTTGCCCACCTCTCACCGCAGGGCCAGCATGCAAAACAGAGGCTGATGATAATGAGGTCGAGCACGAGGGCAAGGACTACGAGGACGGCGAGGGGGGAGGGAAGCAGAGGACGAGGACGAGCGAGCAAGCGACGATCGTCGTCCCACCGAGGAACGGCCCACGAGGGGCGCCGCGGGGGCGCCTCGGCACCCTACTGCTTGACGTGCACGGTGGCGTAGTGCCAGTGCTTGCGTGCGTAAGACGAGGACAAAGAAAATAAGGAGGGGGAAGGGGGGGGGAGCGGAGGGGCCTGTGAGGCGAGGCTGCCGCGGCACGGTCTTCCGAGGACGCAGTGCACGCGGCCTCTTCGTAATGGCAACGAGAGGGCGAGATGTGGTGGGAACTCCGCTCGGGCTGAGCAGATATTAGCCCAAATACATTTCTTCCCCAACTCCTCCGCCTCATCCCAAGCTCTTCGTTATCGCCGCCAACTTAATCCTGCATCCCCTCCTCCACCTCTTCCTTCGCTTCCACATAATCGTTCTCCCCCGCACCTCCCACTCCTTCTCTTGTTCTTCCTCTTCCTCCTCCTCCTCCTCCTCCTCCTTCACTCTGCCTCCTCCTTCTCCTCGTCCTCATCGTCGCCCCCCGCAACTCCCGTTTCTCTTCCTCCCCAATCACCTGCCTGACTGCTCCCCCTCCCCCTTCCCCCTCGTCCTTGCCCACCTTGCTGCCACTCCTTGGGGGGACATGGGCGGAACGCGGCACCGCACAAATGGTTCCCTGCCCTGGCCGCGAGACGAGCATGCGGCAGAATGGCAAACGTATGGTCGCTCCCCTCGGCATGACGTGGAAGGGGCGGACGACGGCGAGAACGAGGCGGAGGGCGACGAGAGGGACAGAGCAGAGGACCATATTGAATTGTTCGGAACTCGATGAGCTTAAGCGGAGGAGGAGGAAGAAGACGACGACAAGACACAGGGGAAGGACGAAGAGAACGACAGATCCATCCGACCGCCGAGGGGCCCCCATACATATTTCAAGAGGGCGAGGCGCCCCGGAGCCTCGCGGCCACCACAATAGGCGGCATATCCCTCGTTGGAGGCGCACGTACTGTTCGACAACGCGGGGGGGCTCGGCAGCGCAGTCCGGCACCTGGGGTGGGCCGACGGGAATGGTGACGACGCACACCACTTCGCATCGCGAACAAAGACACGGCGGTTTCTCGTTGCATTCTTTCGGGCTCCGGGAACTCTCACCAAGCCTCTGGACCGCCAAATAATGGCTCGGGACGAGACCCCGGTCCCGGGGAAGAGGTCAGGGGTCTGGACTTCGGGGGTCCACACAGCAAAACAAAAAACACGACGTCGAAGATCTGGGGACATCGCGCCTCCAGCTGGCAAGGCCTCCGCAGGTACAGCTGCGTCTCAGCATCGGCAGACCTATCCGCATCCTCAGTGGGCTAGGGTTCCTCAGCGCCACCGGCCCACGACCCCTTCGAGGTGGGGACCGATGCCGCGAAACTCGACGGAGCGTTCCATCTATCCCAACATACCGGGGCCGACGGGACAGCGCGGCGAAGACTTTCCTGGTGGGGGTGGGGAATCAGCCTGACGATGCCGAGCCCCTCTCCCTGCCTAGGGCCTCGACCCGCGGAGTTCTCGTAGAGAGCCCACCCCTCGCTCACCAAGCAGCGCTTCCTTTGGCAGCTGGGCCGGACCGCGTGCCCAGCCCACCCTCCTGAGTAGCTCCACTACACGGGATCTCTCCGAATTCAAGCTCGCTCTCCAAACTCGTTTTTGATCGAAGGCTCCCTCAAACGACACTTGTGAGCGAGTGGGGGGTCATGAGAGGGACGGGCCTTGGAAATAGTGGGGCTTCCCTGGCCTTGCTTTTCATCCAGGTCCGGGAAGGGCCCCAAGGAGGCTAAAGACTGTGAAATCCCAAACCACTTTATTTCACGACCACGACCCCTGGGAATTATGCTGTCAATGATGCTCATAATGTTTGATAGCGCCAGCGTGTGCTTGTCCACCCACCGAAGCCCTTCAGTATGGCGCAGGCGGTGTAATCGGGCCGACACAGGCTGCGTGTTACTGGTAACACACACGCTGGGCTACAACAAACACATCAAACAAGAAGTCGGCCTGCCAGCCGTTGCCTCGCATAATTCTCGGTCCCCCGATGGCCCCCGAGGACCCACAGACGCTCTGGGACACCTCAGGACCTTCAGAAATCGACGCAGAATGGACCACGAGACTGAAACACGTGGCTTGCCTCTGACCTCCAGCAAATTGCACTGGCCGCTCACCTTCCAGTACGCCGGTCTTCGGTGGCTGAGGCCGCATGCGCACTCCTCCTGGCGAAGATTCTCTTCGCCCAGTGCCTCCTCCCGCGTTCCTGCTCCGCGGCCACCCGCTATTCCCCGTTATTTACTCGCTTCGCTCATTCCGCCGGCCCTGGAGCGCTATTTGGGGCCTCTTGGGGCCGTCTTGGGGGCTTCTTGGGGGCTTCTTGGGAGCGTCTGGCTCCTTGGCGGCGTATTGGGCTCCCCTGGGGCCTCTTGGGGGGCTCTTGGGGTCCCCTTAGGGCGGGAGGGGGGGTAGTCGATTGCGGCCCCCCCCTCGGAGGCCACGATCCTCCGGAGGGGTGGCGAAAAATAGCCCCCCCCCCTGGAGATCGCCCGGGGGTCAGCCAGGGATCGGCCGGGGTACTTTTCGTCCGGGGCCCCCCAAGGGCCGCCCCGCGCGCGAACTAGAAGTATTGTTAAGTAGTTACCGGAGATCTTAGCACGCCTCTGGCCCGTTGGGCCGGCGAATTTCAGGCGCCATATGGGGGTCGGCGCCCCGAAGCGCAGCGCGGCCGCCGTCGGAGGGCGACGGCCGACGGCCGCCGCTCTTTCCAGCTGCTGGCCGCTGGACGCTCCTTTCTTGTCTTTCCAGCAGCTGGCGCGGCCACCCTCCTCTTCCCTTCATCGCACTTGTGAGCCCCTGGTTCTGGCGCGGCTCGCCGGCTGTCCGAACGAGCTGGATCACCGATCCTGGCCACCCTCCACCGCCTCCCCCCCGGCCCGCCTGGCGGAACTCGCTCTCGCGGCCGGCTCCCTCGCCGGAGAGGATGTTGAACGTGTTCTTCTCGCGATATTCCAGCGTGGCCTCGACGGACGGGAGCACGCAGGGGCAGGGCTCGACAAGAACACTGTTTGGCGCTTCGCTGTGGCGTCGCTCGCCTCCCTCGTCTTGTCTTCGCTCCGCCTTCGCTGCAGAAAAAAGTCGAAACGAGCACGGTCCACGAGATTGCCCCTAACACCGCTTAGCTCGAGCCCTGCGCAGGGGAAGAGGTGACGGCGGAGGGTGCCACAGGTCGCCCCGCCTCGCGCCCTCTTGCTGGCTCCTCTTGCTGGCTCCCTCGCGCCGCCGCCCTGGAGGGGCGCCCCCCTGGGCCAGGCCGCCATGCGCGAAGCGCGGTGGTACATTTGCGCTCCTGGGCGTGACCTGCAGCCAGGAAGGTGACCAAGACATCTCTGGCTCAAGAGAGCTGGGCCCAGTCCCCGAAGCTTCTTTACAGCAGGCCTGGGCCAACTTCGGCCGTTCGCGCTGGAGGGGCGGACAAGCTCAAAACAGCTGGGCCAGCTTTCCGGCAACTTACGCGCCAGCCCAGCCCTTCGGGGGGAAGTGTTTCAATCAGTTGCTCGACCGCATGTACCTCACCTCCGCCACTCGCATGCAGCCCTATGGCCTCTGGGGCGAGGCGCACACCATAAGCCGAAGCACGTCTCGGAAGGTCCTCGAACAGTACACTGTGAACGTTCGGGATCACACGGCACCTCGAGGAGCTTCCGACGCTGGCTGCCCCTGGGCGCAACCGATCAGTGCTCACCCGAGTTTCGTGCGACGAATGCCCCTCATAAACACGTGCGATCCTTGATCCGCCTCCTCCTCTCCCTCCTCCCCCTCCTCCTCCTCCTCAACCATCTTCCCGTCTCAAAACGTATGTGCTAAACTTTCCGCGAGAAGAATGCGTGCGGTTTCGGGGAGGGCAACCTGGCGGCGGGCGAAAGCTGCAGAATTTCAATCAACATAAGTGCGCCCACGCGGCAAGGTCGAGCTCGAGACAAGCCACCGAGGCGGAGGTGGAGGAGACCACAGAGCACCCAAAATCATTCCTAGAACCCCTCCAGCCTGCTAGAACCTCCGTGAAAGTCTCGTCCTCCCCCTCCTCCTCCTCCTCTCCTGCTCCGCCTCCTGCTCCTCCTCCTGCTACTCTTCCTCCTCCTCCTCTTCCTCCTCCTCCTCCTCCTCATCCTCCTCCTCCCTTGGGGCAAGAGAGAACACCTTTCGATGTTATTCGGCACCAGAAGACCTCAGG
>CAUYUJ010015922.1:256468-305760 GCA_963575745.1 Prorocentrum cordatum | reverse complement strand
GAGGAGGGAGGAGGGGGGAGGGAGGACGGAGGAGGGAGGGGGAGGGGGAGGAGGAGTGGGAGGGGGATCGCACGCCCATGGGGGGAAAGGGGGGAAGAGAGAAGTCCGACAGTCTGACAACTCTACCTCCCAGGGGGGCCCATCCGAGCGGACCTTTGTCGACCACAGGCAGGACGGCCGTAGACCTGCCCGTGGCCCGCGACAGGGCCCCCCTGGAGGATCTCTCAGACGACTGAGTCAGTGTCGAGTCCCTGGTCTCCAAGGAATCGCGATTCGAGCTCACTTAGCCCCAAGGCTCGGAGAACGTGTGCCAGTCTAGCCCTTGTCTCGCCTCTCGCTTCTGGGCCCCTGGGGCCTTTCCAAGACCCCCCACCAACTCACGAGCCGTCCTCCAGGGACCCAGTTTGAGAGGTCTGTTAGGGTGCTTGCCCTTTAGAACAGCCTTCGCATTATTCTTGCCAGGGTGGTAGCCCAAGCAGGCCTCCTGGAGCCCTCTGGAGCCTAGCGGAGGAGGAGGAGGAGGAGGAGGAGGAGGAGGAGGAGGAGGAGGAGGAGGAGGAGGAGGAGGAGAGGAGGAGGAGGGAGGAGGGGAGGAGGAGGAGGAGGAGAGGAGGAGGAGGGGAGGGGAGGAGGGAGGAGGGAGGAGGGAGGAGGAGGAGGGAGGAGGGAGGCGGAAGAGGAAGGAGGGAGGAGGGAGGAGGGAGAGGAGGGGAGGCGGAGGGGGACGCGGAGGAGAGGAGGAGGTGGAGGAGGTGGAGGGGGAGGAGGAGGAGGAGGAGGAGGAGGAGGAGGAGGAGAGGAGGAGGAGGAGGGAGGTGGAGGGAGGAGGGAGGAGGAGGAGGGAGAGGGAGGAGGGAGGAGGGGGGAGGGAGGACGGAGGAGGGAGGGGGAGGGGGAGGAGGAGTGGGAGGGGGATCGCACGCCCATGGGGGGAAAGGGGGGAAGAGAGAAGTCCGACAGTCTGACAACTCTACCTCCCAGGGGGGCCCATCCGAGTGGACCTTTGTCGACCACAGGCAGGACGGCCGTAGACCTGCCCATGGCCCGCGACAGGGCCCCCCTGGAGGATCTCTCAGACGTCTGAGTCAGTGTCGAGTCCCTGATCTTCAGGGCGCTCGCTCAGCTCTCCAAGGGATCGCGCTTCGAGCTCGCTTAGCCCAAAGGCTCCAAGGACGTCAGCCAGGCAAACAAAAACAGGCGGGCCACAGTCTAGCCCTTGTCTCGCCTCTCGCTTCTGGGCCCCTGGGGCCCAGTTTGAGAGGTCTGTTAGGGTGCTTGCCCTTTAGAACAGCCTTCGCATTATTCTTGCCAGGGTGGTAGCCCAAGCAGGCCTCCCGGAGCCCTCTGGAGCCTAGCGGAGGAGGAGGAGGAGGAGGAGGAGGAGGAGGAGGAGGAGAGGAGGGAGGTAGGAGGAGGAGGGAGGAGGAGAGGGGAGAGGGAGGAGGAGGAGGAGGGAGGAGGGAGGAGGGAGGCGGGAGGAGAAGGCGGAGAGGAGGGGAGGAGGAGGAGGGAGGAGGGAGGAGGGAGGGGACGAGGAGGAGGAGGAGGAGGAGGAGGAGGAGGAGGAGGAGGAGGAGGAGGGGGGAGGAGGGGGAGGAGGGAGGGGGTATAAGCTCGCCGCTCGCGGCCTCCGCCTCGACGAGCAGCGCCGCCCTCGACAGCGCCGGGAGCAGCTCCGTCCTGGGGAAATCCACGAGGGTACCGATACCGCTACACTAAAGGGACCCTGGGACATACAAAGAGATAGACACATCTCCCAGGATTCCCATGCTTCCATATTTTCTGGGTTTTCGTCTTCCCCCCTCTTCCAATATTTTCCCATACTTTCCTGGGAGCCAGCGATTAATTGTGTGTGTGCTTTCTCCTCCTGGTACTCCCCAAACCTCTCCCAGGGTACTTTCTGACCAGAATTTCGAGGCGAATCCAGTGGTGGCGACAAGGGCCCTCCTGGAGGCCCACAAAAAAGGGAAAGCGAGGGAGCTCTCCCAGCGGGGGGCATTCCATCACTCGCTACCAGTGTAAGCTTATGAGCAGTTTGCCTGGCTAGGCTGAGCGGCCGCTCGGCGCGTGCTGGCGCCCTTGCGTACAGTCATATCGTGTGGCACTCTTTTCCAGAGCAGTCACAGGGGGGGAGGGGGGGCGTCGGGGATCGCTGCCAAGCTCCCGCTCCTCCTCCGCCTCCTCCTCCTCTCCCCCTCCTCCTCTTCATCGTCTCCCCTCCCCGCCTCCTCCCATCCTCCTCTCCTCCTCCTCTCCTCTCCTCCTCCTCCTCCTCCTCCTCCTCTCCTCCTGCCTCTCTCCTCCTCCTCCTCTTCATAGTTAGTAGATTATTATTATTATTTTATTATTATATATTATTATTTATATTATTATTATATTATTATATTATTATTATTTATTATTATTATTAGTCTTATTATTATTATTAATAATAATATTATTAATAGTATTAGTAGTAGTATTATTAGTATAATTATTATTAGTATTATTATTATTAATGTTATTATTATTAGTATTTTTATTAGTAGTATTATTATTATTCGTATTATTATTCTTATTATTACTCTTGTTATTATTATTATTATTATTATTGTTATTATTAGTGTTATTATTATTATTATTAGTATTAGTATTATTATTAATAATATTATTACTATTCGTTTTATTACTATTATTATTCTTATTATTAGTATTGTTATTAGTATTATTAGTAGTAGTATTATTACTCTTATTATTATTCTCATTAGTACTATTATTCTTATTATTATTAGTATTATTATTCGTAGTATTTTTAGTAGTAGTCGTCGTGTTCCTCTTATTCTTCTTCTTATTATTATTCTTATTATCATTAGTCGTATTATTGTTCTTCTTCTTATTATTATTATTATTATTATTATTATTATTATTATTCGTCTTACTCTTATTATTATTATTATTATTATTATTATTATTATTATTATTATTATTCGTCTTCTTCTTCTTCTTCCTCCTCCTCCTCCTCCTCCTCCTCCTCCTCCTGGCACAATATCGGCACCTTTGCCTCCTCCGACGTCCGCCGCAGCAGCTGCGACACGGCGGCCCCGCGCAACCGCTCGGCCTCCGCGCCTGCGCCGCCCTCCGCCGGCAGCGCACCGTGGAGCAGCCGCAGGAGCCGCGCGGCCTCTGCGGCCTCTTGGGCGACGCCAACCAAGGAGGAGGAGGAGGAGGAGGAGGAGGAGGAGGAGGAAGAGGAGGAAGAGGAGGAAGAGGAGGACGAGGAGGAAGAGGAGGAGCCCAGAATCGAATCGATTAGTCGGATCGGCGATCGAAACGAATCGGATCGGCGGAGATCGGCAGCCGAGTCGGGGAAAGCCGAATCGGCGGAAATCGGCAGGCTAGTAGCCCCCCACTGAGGAATCGGAACCCAAATCGGAATCCAAAGCCGAATGGAATCGGAATCGGAATCCATCGAAATCGAATCGTATCGAACCGGAGGAATCGAAACGAGCCCTGGCCGACCCAAACGTGCTCGCGCCGCTTGTGCTGAACGCGCCCCACATAAAGGCTCCTGGCATCACGGCAAGCCCACTGCAAACTCGACATCCGAGGCAGCGGTTGCCCTGGCGGCCGAAGCGCCCCCCCCAAGGCCTGAGGCCGCGCGTCGAAACAAGCGGTGCGGCGACCTGTAGAACCCCGCACGCGCGGGCAGGAGTGCGGGGGCGGCGGCGGGGGCGGAAGCAGTCTTGCCCCCACGCATGGACCCCAAGAGCTGCTCCCGTGCACTGCCCCCAAGCACTTCCCCCGCGAACTGCCCCGAAGCATCGCCCCCATGCGCTGCGCCCACACATCGCCCCCAGGCGTTGCCCCGGCTCGCGGCAGCACCTGGGGCGGCGCGCGGCAAGCGCCGAGGAAGGGCGAAGGCACAGGCCCTCCCCGCGGCGGCGGCCGCGTCGCGCGGCCAGCCTACGAGCGGCGCCGCGGCGCCCGAGCGGGCACCTGGGCAGGCGAAGCGCAAGCTGCCCGTTGGGTCTGCCTCTCGCCGCGTCGCCACTGGCTCCGATTGGCTCTACGCTGACCGCACAGCACGGGTCGCGAAGGCGTCGTGCGGCATCAGTGAAGAAAACGCATCTGAGGCGCGGCGCAGACGTTGCACCGGCGGCATAGCGACCGCCGTTTTACAGTACGATTACCTGGCTGATTGGCAGGAGCTGTGGCGAGGGGAAGGCATCGAAGTGATGTATTTGTTCTTCCTCTGACTCTTCAAGGACCTTGCAAAGCTGAAAGCGGGCGATCCATGTCATTGGGCACGACAACGCGTGCCAGTTGCTGGCTTTCGCCAGAACGAAAAAAGAACTCCAGAAGCCGTGGTCGTTGGAGTTTGTAGAGAAGGTGAAGATGATCTTGGATAACTTCCACAAGGGCAATCACACGTGGTGCTTGAGCAACGTGCCATAGGTGAACCCTGACACCGAAGAAAATGCAAGTCTCATAGCGGGCAAGAACGCGCAAGCGCGCGAGCAGCTGAATTCCTGGATCAACGAGCGCACCGCGCCTGGGCGGGAGATGACTCCAGGACACTCTGGCGCGCACTGGTGGGCTCTGTTCACGGAGCACAACGAGTGGCTGGCCCAGCAGGCGGAGTGCAGCCGCAGGAGGTATGCCCGTGGCAACAGGAGGCATGACCCAGACGTCTCTCAGCCAAGCCGTTCGACAGAGGGCACGGCTGCGTAAATTCCTCGGGCGGGCTGGCGGCTCGGCCAACCGGCGGGCAGCTCGCTGGAAGTACTTCTGCAGGCAGCGGCATGCTCTGCGCACAAAAGGTAGCGGAGAGGTCCCCCCCAGGTAACCTCGACTAGAAATACTGCCTTGATTTCCTGACGTAGGCTTGCCCATAAAAACCGAGTGCTTCCCCACCTGTCTCTCGTGTGCGGCGGGGCGCGAGTGCGCGTGACCTTGCGTCATTGTGTGAACGTGCGCGAGATGCGCCGGTTCTCTACTCCAGACCTCATGATAACGGGGGGAAGTGTGCAACAGTGGGGGGGGAGTCTCGATTTGGGACTCTTGGTCGTTTCCTGGGGGCCAGTCTATCTCAGGCGTGGGTTTTCGCGCGGTTGCACAGCTTTGTGGAGGGGGGCCAAAACGAGTCGTCAAAAATTTTGACCCCAACCCATGACTGTGAGATTTGGAACAACTTGCTCGGCATCCATGATTGCGCGGCCTCTCAGGCATGGCCGTGAAGCTTCAGCGATGTCACGCGCGCCTTGCATGATGCGTCAGACGCGCGCGCGGTTTGAGATGATTCGTTGCGTTGAACCTGGCAGTCATAGCGGTTGCAGTTGTCGAAGCACTCGATGGAATGATCGTTGCAGCCGTGCTCGATGGCAGTGTCATTTAAGACGCAGGGGCGCGCTGTGCAGAGGGTTCTGCCAAGACCGACAAAATCTGTTCAGCCAATTTCGTGAAACGGCCCCCCATGGCCAGTCGACGAACCGCGAACGACTCTCAGGGCCTGGAGACCAGGACACAGACGAACCAGGACGCATTGTTTCCTGCAAAAGCAAATTATTGTAGTGCCATGCGTGTTCCTTCTGTCTGCGCTGCAAGATTCGGGTTTGCGTCCAAGCTTCGGTGCTTTTGAAGCCTTTTTGTTGTGTGTCCAGGTTAATCTTGGGAATGCTGCGTTGCATGGTTTCTTTCCGCGTCACAGTTTGGAAAGACGGTTTCGAGGGGTGCTGCGTGTCCTGGCTTGGTACGTCCGGGTCTACTGGGCCTTGACACCCAGACGTCAGTTGGCGCGGGCCCCGAAGAGGCGCATGGCGCAGACGCGGTCTCGTATGCCGCGCGGAGCGATCTGCGTGGTGCAATCCACCAGGGGGTTTGTGGCGTCGCCCTCAACCATGCTCGCGCAAACGTCCCGCCCCTCCCCCGGCCGCCCGCAGCTCGTTCGGCGAAGCGTCATCGGCCGCGCACTCGCTGGCGGCGCACACCTACCACGTCTTGGGTGGCGCGCTATGACGGAAGCGACTCGGACGACGGCGATAGTGACGACGACTGCAACGCCGATGACGACGCCAACGACAATGGCGATACCGTTGGTGATGATGTCAGGGACGACGACGGTAGCGAAAACGGCGCAGTGGACGAGGATGGCGCCAAAGCTGGAGATGGCGCTGCCGACGACGCGGGCGATGACGCTGGCGAGGGAAACCAACGCTAGCAGCAATCCACGCACGCCGTGTTTGAAATGACTTGCATTTCTTTACCCCCCCCCCAAAAAAAAAAACATCACTGCGAGTGATGTTCGCGGCCTTGCGGGCGCCAAGTTTGTGAGAGGAGTTCAACGCGCGCGCGGCGGATGTGACCCGCGCGGCATTATATGACAGGGAGGCGCATGGTTCGGCCATCGTCGTCAAACGCAGGCGCGCACGTCATTGATTGTTTTACTCTTACGCAGAATGTCCAGCATTCGAAAAACGCATGATCGAATTTCGAATTTGAACAAACAATTAAGGCGAATATGCGTTCGAGTAGGAGCTTGGGGCGACAGCCTGCATGTGCTTCAAAAATACCTAAGTGCGACGCCACCTACTTGATGGAAGCTACATCAGGCTACCTTGGCTGCGCGAGATTTCGCGTGAGATGGTGGTGTGGAAATTGTTTTTCTGATAATCAACTGCGTCGAATTGATCGTGCAAATTGTCTTCGATGGCACTGCAATGGCGTGCATGCGCGCAGATTGGATCGCGATCGATTGTATTCGGCGCAAGTTATAATGGAATGCAACCTGCCAGGTGATTGCAATCGAGGGGTTTGAGATATCATTATCCACTGCTACATCGAGTCGGGCGGCATTGCATTTGATTGCAACGACTTCGTTGCAACTGCTTGGGTCGTTCTTGGATTGCAGTAGCGGTGCGGATACCAATCGATCGGGTTGCACATGGCTGGGATGCAACTGATGAGGTCACAAACGATTAGATTGCATGTGGGTAACAGGTCGGCGAACAAACGATTAAACGACAAACCACGCGATCGCTCCCCGGATAGCCTGATCGCCAGATCGCCAAATCGCCGGATCGCTTGATCGCCGGGTCGCCGGGTCGCTGGATCGCCAGATCGCCAAATCGCCGGATCGCCAGATCGCCAGATAGCCGAATCGCCAAATCGCCAGATCGCCAGGTCGCCAGATCGACGGATCGCCGGATCGCCAAATCGCTGGATCGCCGGATCACCAGATCGCCGGATCGCCTGATCGCCAGGTCGCCGGATCGCCGCATCGCCAGATCGCCAGATGGCCGGATCGCCGTATCGCCGGATCGCCAGATCGCCGGATCGCCAAATCGCCAAATCGCCAAATCGCAAATCGCCGTATCGCCGCATCGCCGGGTCGATTGGTCGCCGGGTCGCCGGGTCGCCGGATCGCCGGATCGCCAAATCGCCAGATCGCCACATCGCTGGATCACCGAATCTCCGGATCGCGGGATCGCGGGATCGCCAAATCGCCGGATCGCCGGATCGCCGGGTCGCAAAATCGCCCGATCGTCGGATCGCCGGGTCGCCAAATCGCCGGATCGCCGGATCGCCGGATCGCCGGGTCGCCGGATCGCCGGATCGGATCGCCGGGTCGCCAGGTCGCCGAACTCCGGGATCGCCGGATCGCCAGATCGCCGGATCGCCGAACTCTGGGATCGCTGGATCGCCGGATAGTTGGATCGCCCAAATCGCCGGGTCGCCAGATCGCCAGATCGCCGGATCGCCGGATCGCCGCGGGTCGCTGGATCGCGGAATCTCCGGATCGCAGGATCGCCGAACTGAGGAATCACCCGCGATCGCTAGATCGCTGGATCGCCAGCCAGATCGCGGGATCGCCTGATCGCCGGACCGCTGGATCGCCAGATCGCTGCATGGATCACTGGATCGCCGCATTTCCGGATCGCCACATCGCCGGATCGCCGGATCGCCAGATCGCCTGAAGGTCGAATGGCCATGTCCAGGATCGCGGGATCGCCGAATCGCCGGATCGCCGGATCGCCGGATCGCCGGATCGCCGGACCGCCGAACTCCGGGATCGCCAAATCGCTGGATCGCCGGATCGCGGGATCGCCAAATCGCCAAATCGCCAGGTCGCCGGGTCGCCGGGTCGCCAGGTCGCCGGGTCGCCAAATCGCCGGATCGCCGGATCGCCGGATCGCCGGATCGCTGGATCGCTGGATCGCTGGAGAGTTGGATCGCCCGAATCGCCGGGTCGCCAGATCGCCAGATCGCCGGATCGCCGGATCGCCGCGGGTCGCTGGATCGCGGAATCGCCGGATCGCAGGATCGCCGAACTGAGGAATCACCCGCGATCGCCAGATCGCCGGATCGCCGGATCGCCAGCCAGATCGCGGGATCGCCTGATCGCCGGACCGCTGGATCGCCAGATCGCTGGATCACTGGATCGCCGCGTTTCCGGATCGCCACATCGCCCGATCGCCGGATCGCCAGATCGCCTGAAGGTCGAATGGCCACACTCCAGGATCGCGGGATCGCCGAATCGCTGGATCGCCGGATCGCCAGATCGCCAGATCGCTGGATCGCCAGGTCGCCGGATCGCCGGATCGCCGAATCGCCTGATCGCCACATCGCCGGATCGCCAAATCGCCGGATCACCGGATCGCCGGACCGCCGAACTCTGGGATCGCCAAATCGCCGGATCGCTGGATCGCGGGATCGCCAAATCGCCAAATCGCCAGATCGCCGGGTCGCCGGGTCGCCAGGTCGCCGGGTCGCCAAATCGCCGGATCGCCGGACCGCCGAACTCTGGGATCGCCAAATCGCCGGATCGCTGGATCGCGGGATCGCCAAATCGCCAAATCGCCAGATCGCCGGGTCGCCGGGTCGCCGGGTCGCCAGATCGCCAGATCGCCGGATCGCCGGATCGCCGCGGGTCGCTGGATCGCGGAATCGCCGGATCGCAGGATCGCCGAACTGAGGAATCACCCGCGATCGCCAGATCGCCGGATCGCCAGCCAGATCGCGGGATCGCCTGATCGCCGGACCGCTGGATCGCCAGATCGCTGGATCACTGGATCGCCGCATTTCCGGATCGCCACATCGCCGGATCGCCGGATCGCCAGATCGCCTGAAGGTCGAATGGCCATGTCCAGGATCGCGGGATCGCCGAATCGCCGGATCGCCGGATCGCCAGATCGCCAGATCGCTGGATCGCCAGGTCGCCGGATCGCCGGATCGCCAGATCGCCTGATCGCCACATCGCCGGATCGCCGGATCGCCGGATCGCCGGATCGCCGGACCGCCGAACTCTGGGATCGCCAAATCGCTGGATCGCCGGATCGCGGGATCGCCAAATCGCCAAATCGCCAGATCGCCGGGTCGCCGGGTCGCCAGGTCGCCGGGTCGCCAAATCGCCAGATCGCCGGATCGCCGGATCGCCAGATCGCCTGATCGCCGGATCGCCGGATCGCCAAATCGCCAAATCGCCAAATCGCCGGATCGCTGGATCGCCGGATCGCAGGATCGCCGGATCGCCGGATCGCCGGATCGCCATGATCGCCAGATCGCCAGAAGATCGCCGGCTTGCCGGATCGCCGGGTCGCCGGATCGCCGAGGAGGAGGGAGGAGGAGGAGGAGGAGGAGGAGGAGGAGGAGGAGGAGGAGGAGGAGGAGGAAGAGGAGGAACGGGAGGCGGAGCAGAGTTGAGGGAAAACGGCTGGAGGAGAGGCAGGAGGAGGATGAGTCTTCCCTGTATCAAGTTGCCCCTCGCCCATAAACGCGCGCGCGCACCTGTTCACATACAGAAGCTCGATCACCCGTAGAGCGGCCGGCTAGCATCATGGCGTCAAAACCGCCACACTTGGGAAGATTGGGGAAATCTGGGAACGACGATACGCAATGAAACCTAAACAACCAAGGAATGTTGAAAAACAGGGCATGCGGGGAGTAGGCGGCGGGGCGGGGGCCAGCGTGCGCGTGGGGCTTTGAATCGGCATCTTTGTTCGCTTGCAGCGGGGTCTGTTGAACAATTGGAGCCTCTCTCGGATATGGAGCCTGTTGAGCACATGGGGCCCTCTCTTAGACACGGAGCTTGTTGAGTGAATGGGACCTTCCTTCGAGACGAAGTTTGTGGAATATTGGGAGCTGCTCTTGGAGACGGAGCCTGTTGAAAACGATGGTCCATGTGATGAGAATCGGGCGATTGGAAGGGCGGCCGGACGAGGGGCGGGCGGCGGGGCCGGATTATTGCGAGCTTCTCTTGGAGACGGAACGTGTTGAATACTGGGGCCCCTCTACTGCAGGAGTCGGCCAGCCGGGGGGGAGAAGGCGGCGTGCAGGCGGCGATGCGGGGGCGGGGGCGATCTGGCGGGACGGGTGTTTCATGAATCCCACCAGCCCTCTGGGCGTCGGTGGTTTAGGGCGTTTCCTCTTCCACCCCTCCCTCTTCCCCTTCGGGGAGGGGTTTACCCCTCCCCCTACCCCCTCCCCACTGACCTGGACAGGAGGGGCGGGGAGCGGTCAGAGCGTCCAAAACGGCCTCGGCGAGGAAGCCAAAATCATTGATTTTACTATGGTTTTGGCCCCATTTTGGCCTTCTGAGGGGGCAGCGCTAATTAGAGCTCCCCTCTTCTTTGATCGATTTCCTCCACGATGGCCGCAAGAGGCCCCCAGGATGCCCCAAGAGGCCGCAGGATGGCCCCAAGATGGCCCCAAGAGGCCCCCCAAGAGGCCCCCAGGAGGCCCCCAAGAGACCCCCAAGAGGCCCCAAGAGACCCCCCAGAGGCACCCAATGGGCAAAGATGGCCCCAAGAAGCGCCCAGGAGGCCCCCAAAGGCCCCAAGATGGCCCCAAGAGGCCCCAAGAGGCCCCCAGGAGGCCCCAAAGAGGATCCCGAACGGCCCACAGAGGCCCCCCCCGAGGCACCCAAGACGCCGAAAAGCCCCTCAGGACGACCCTCTACTCGCCTGGGCGTCGTTTCTGGACGGGCTGGTGGGGATACGCGAAGCGTCTAGAATTTCTTTGTTGGTGCTCTCTTGCAGCGATGCCTGTTGAGTACTTGGGGCCTCTCTTAGAGACGGAGCCCGTTGAGCAAACGCGGCCTCGCTTGGAGATGGAGCCCGGTGTAAAAATTGAACCCCCGTTGGAGAAGGAGCATGTGGAGTATTGGAGGGTGTATAAATTGAACCCCCGTTAGAGAAGGAGCATGTGGAGTATTGGAGGCTTCTCTTTGATAAAGGAGTCTGTAAAGTACTGGGACCTTCTCTCAGAACGGAGCCCGTTGAGTACTGGGGCCTATCTAGTGTGGGTGGGAAGGCGAGGGGGGGGGGGGCGGGCGGCGGGCGGACCGTGTCGAACGGGTCGGGTCGGGCGGGAGGGACACTAAAAGATAATGCGCATCCAGCACGACACGGGAGAACCCTGACGGGCGGGTCGGGGCGGGCGGCCCCTATCGGGCGAGTCGGGCGGACCCTAGCGGGTGGGTCGGGGCGGGCGGACCCTATCTGGCGGGTCGGGTCGGCGGGCGGGACGCTAACGTATGACGCGCATCCAGCACAACACGTGAGAACCCTAACGGGCGGGTGGGCGGGCGGACCCTATCGGGCATGTCGGGCGGGCGGACCCTAACGGGGGGTCCAGAACCACGGCATGCTATTCATCAGGTTTTCTGCCCTTCCCCGCGCGCCGTGTGGCGCTCCAGAGACGCCCGCCAGGAATGCATTCCTCCTCGCTGCCCTTTTCTGGTGGTTCCCACTGCTTCTCCTCACCTCTTTTCCTCACTCCTCCTCCACCTCCTCCTCCTTTTCCTATTTGTCCTCACCCTCCTCCTCCCCTCCTCCTCCTCCCCTCCTCCTCCTCTCCTCCCCCCGCCTCCGCCTCCGCCTCCTCCATCCTCCTCCTCCTCCTCCTCCTCCTCCTCCTCCCCTCCTCCGCCTCCGCCTCCTCCTCCTCCTCCTCCTCCTCCTCCTCCTCCTCCTCCTCCTCCTCCTCCTCCTCCTCCTCCTCCTCCTCCTCCCCCTCCACCGAGCCCGAGCCGCCGGGTAGCCCCGGACGTCGTTCCGGCGGCGGTCCAGGGTCCCTAGCGCGGGTTGCTTGAGCCGGAAACGTGTTCCGGCAGGCCCTTTTACTAAGCGTTTCCCAATACGCGTGCCCGGAAGCTCTCCAGAAGGTCCTTCGGAAGCTCTCTCCAGGTCCTTCCAGAGGGCTTCGCCAGGCCTTTCCACGCCCTTCGGGCGCCCTGCTGTCTGGGTTTTGGACTACACAAGTTCCTACTCGTTCCCAATACGCGTGCCTCGAAGCTCTCCAAAAGGTCCTCGGAAGCTCCTTCGAAGCTCCTTGCAAGCTTGCTTCTGGAGCTGGAGTGCTCCCCAAGCATGGTTTCCAGCGCCCTGGCAAGCGGCTCTTAGAATCGTGTTCGAAGCTTGCCAGCTCCCCCAGCACACTTTCTGGCCCTTTCGCCACTTCTTCGCCTGGCCTTTCCACGCCCTCTGGGCGCCGTGCTGTCTGGGCTCGGGACTACACAAGTGCCCCTCTCGCCAACACTTCGCCTGGCCTTTCCACCCTCTCTGGGCGCCGTTCTATCCGGGCCTTGGCTACACAAGTGGACTCCACAAGTTCCCGGCTGGCTCCTTCGAGAGCTACGAGGGCTTCAGATTGAGAAGCCGGAGCCGCAGGGTAGCCCCAGAGATCTTTTCGACCGCGCTCCGGACACCTCGGCGCGACTTGCTTGACCTCGCAGCAGGTCCCGAAGGTCCTTTTCTAAGCGTTTCCCAATACTCGTGTCCCGAAGCTCTCCAGAAGGTCCTTCGGAAGCTCTCTCCAGGTCCTTCCAGTGCTTCGACAGGCCTATTCACGCCCTTCGGGCGCCCTGCTATCCGGTTTTGGACTACACAAGTGGACTACACAAATGGACGCAACAGGTGGGCCGACCTGAGCAGGTCGTTAAACGGCTCCAGGGATCGGAAAGGGTTGCTTGGGTCGGCGTGTACGTGAGAAATGTCGTGTGTTTGTGTGTGAGCGTTTACGCTTGTCCGTACGTGTGTGTGTGTGTGTTTGTGTATGCCTGTGTGTGTGTCTGTGCGTGCGTGCTTATATGCGCGTGCTTGTTTGTGTGAGTCCATTTTTGGAGCGCGTTTCTCTATGTTCGGCGATGACGGGCGTCATGGGGGGGGGGGGGGAGGGCATGGGGGGGGGGGGGGAGGGCGTGGGGGGGTATGACGTGGCGCCCCCCCCCCGCCGTGTGGTTCCGGCACCACAGCCGCGCCCGCGCGCACGACGCGACGAGCGACGAGCGACGACGACGACGCGATAACAATGTATCTCTGAGTGCATCTTTGCTTGTCTTTGAGGCCCGCAGGCAGAAGACTGCACAAATTCTTCGGAAGCTCGCTCCAGGTCCTGCCGGAAGGCTTCGCCGAGTCTTTCCACGCCCGCTGGGCGCCCTGCTATCCCGGTTTGGGAGTATGGAATTCCAGAAGGTTTCGCGTGTTTGGCGTGTCTCAGGTCTGACCACAATCGTCCTTTGCACGTGTTTGGCGTGTCGCACGGCTGTTCAGGCGCGTGTTTGGCGTGTCTCAGGCTTGTGCCAACGAGTCCTACTGGACGCACGGCTAACTGACTGACTGACAGAGGGTTTCGCCCGGCATTCTCACGCTCTTCAAGCGTCCTGCTATCACTGGACGCCGGCGGCCAAACCGTCAGCGAACACTGCGCGGTTCTGCGGTTGGTCCGTTCGAGCCTCCAGAGAGCTCCACGGAGGCAGACCTACGGACAGCTCGGCTTAATCTAAGAAGTAAGCTCAGAATAACCCGAAAGAAGGATTCCAGCGGATTCTGACTCAGCCTGTGATTGTGCAATGGGGTGGGAGTATAAAAGCATGGCGGCCAACACCCGTCTGTCACCAGCACTCCTGGAGTCCAGGAGTGGGGAGAAAGGGGGGGAGTGGTTCGAAATAATTAATTCGTGCGGAGTAACGTCGAACTCGAACTCCGGCGCCGGTTCGCGCGCCCCCCGGGGGGGCATCAAAGAACAACAACGATGCATTAGAGTTGTTGGATGAGGGATTCGAGGGCAAATTCCAACTAATAGTTCGAATTGGAAGCGAAACTACGGACGAGCCTGGATGGTTCGGGCGCGAACTCGAACTCAGAGTTCGAGTTCTCTGCCGAACTCTGAATCGAACATCGACATGTTGGAGTTGTTCAAGCGGGGCTTTGCCCCCTCCTGGCCCTGACGTGAAGCCCCTCCTTCTGCCTTCCCCCCTGTTAATTAAAGCTGTGCGCGGCCCGCTTAGCTTCGACCGGAAGAGGTGCGCTCTCGACCCGCGGATCAAAAATGTTGGAGTTGTTCAATGCAGAGTTCTCGATCGAACCAGACTTTGAAGTAAAACAACAATGAGTTGTTAGTTCGGAGTTTGGGCGCGAACTCGAACTCTGAGTCCGAGTTCCAGGCCGATCTCTGAACGAAACATCGACTCGTCGGAGCTGTTCAATTTGAGTTCTCGATCGAACCCAGACTTCAGGGTAAAAATCAAGTCGTTGCCAATTCTGAGTTCGGGCACGAACTACGGGCCACGGACTAAGAAGGCTGGCGGCGCGATCTCGGGCCAGGGTGCGGACTCGGGCTTGGGCCTGGGCTGAGACTCAGCTCGGCCCCGCGCTCGGGCTCCGGGGGCTCGAGTCGGGCTCGGGTCGCGGGCCTGGGCTCGAGCTCGCTCGGGCCCAGACGCGGACTGCAGCTCGGACTGGGCTCGGGCTCGGGCCGGGGTTCGGACTCGGACTGGGACTGGAGCTCGACGTCGCTCGCGACCTGGCTCGAGATCAAAGTCAGGCCTGAGGCCCCGCGTCGCGCTCGAGCCCCATGTGCGAACCTGGGGGACGAGCGGAGACTTCCGAAATATCCGGCCTCCAGCTGGAACGTCGATATCCTCCCACGGAGGAGCCCGGAGGCAGCGAAATCGGAAAGATATCGCTTCCAGGACGAAGCCGTGCCTGAGTTGACGGGGCCGAGGGGTGCACGGAGCCGAGGGGTGCACAGGGCCGAGGGGTGCACGGAGCCGAGGCCTGCACGGAGCTGCACGGAGTCGACAGAGGAGTCGTGTGATCCATAGTTTCGGCCTGAACTCAAAATGAGAGTCCGAATTCGGACCCGAACTGTAAACTGACAAATGTAGCGTGGATTTGTTCGATCGGCAATTCGGGGCCGAACTCGAACTAAGAGTTCGAGTTCGAGGCCAAACTCAGAACACACGAACTATTCCGGGCCCATTCTGAAGAGGAAGGAGTAGGGATCACAACAAAAATATGATTCACCCAGCCACACGACACCCGACATCACACTTGCAACCATCAAACGAGCCTCTTATAGCACGTACACACATAGTCGAGCATAAAGAGTTAAGAACTAGAACCGCGCGCGCGCTACGCGCGCGCTTAGGTTCTGGTCGCAGGTGAGACACGAGTGCTGCTGTAAGCCCCGGTGTGGTCACGACGACGATTTCCAGCTTTCTCGGGCCCATGCCATCGACGCAAAGAAACGCGCAGTCAGAAGGCTCTCGCTCTGCCGGGGCCGCCCTTGAAGGGTGGGAGGGGGAAAGCAACTTGTGAAATGATAGGGTATAGCGATGCCCCGCTCGCTCTGGCGGGGCCTGTCTGGCGCTCTGGCGGGGCCGTCCCAGGAGAGGAGGCAGGAGCACGAAAACTGAGGGGTGAGGGGAGGAAGAGGAGAGAGGAGGGCATGGAGGCAAGGGGAAGAGGCGGGAGGGAAGGACGGAGGGGAGGAGGCCCGGGCCATCTGGGCCGTCTTGGAGCGCTCTGGGGCCTCCCGCTCCCGCTCGGTGGCCCAGCCTGGGCCTGTCCTGGGGTTCTCTTGGGCCGTCTGGGGCTCCTCTTGGACTATTTTCGGGCTCCCTGGGGCCATCTTGGAGCTCTTCTGGGCACCCCTCTGGCGCTCCGGCGGGGCCGCCCCGGGAGAGGACTCCAACGGGGCCCTCCCGAGGGGGCTCGGCGCTCGGCCCGGAGGGGGCCCGGAGGGGCCCGGATGCGCTCGGCCCGCGCCCGGCGCAGCCAGCGCGCGAGACTGAGAGGAATCGGGGTCGGTGGCCTCCTCCCTCCTCCCTCCTGGGCAATATGGGCAATCTGGAAGTGTCTGAAGCCGAACAGTGCTCAACTTCAAACAAAAGGAAAAAGATTATCCCAGTGCGACCCTACCTAGGAGTTGGAACCCCTAGGAAAGCAGCATTAGTAGTAACAGTAACGCTAAGCTAAGCTCAAGCTAAGCTCAAGCTAAGCTAAAGCTGAGCTAAAGCTGAGCAGCAGCTAAGCTAAAGTTAAGCTAAAGCTAAGCTAAAGCTAAGCTAAAGCTAAGCTAAAGCTAAGCTAAAGCTAAGCTAAAGCTGAGCAGCAGCTAAGCTAAAGCTAAACTACAGCTAAGCTAAAGCTAAGCTACAGCTAAGCTAAAGCTAAGCTAAAGCTAAGCTAAAGCTAAGCTAAAGCTAAGCTAAAGCTAAGTTCAAGCTAAGCTAAAGCTAAGCTAAAGCTAAGCTAAACGCTAAGCCAAAAGGTAAGCGACAAGCTAAGCTAAAGCTAAGCTACAGCTAAGCTAAAGCTAAAGCTCCAGGGGACTGGGGGGGACCGCTTCCAGGGGACTGGGGGAACCGCCCGGGGCGCTTTGCACTGCCCGGCTCCTTTAAGCTAAGAGAGTAAGAACCCTTCTAGGCAGAGCCTAGGTAGGGAATTCGAATCCCCCCTCCCTCCTCGGGCAGTCCTGCTGGAACTTGGCCGCGAGCTCGCCCAGCGGCGTCCTGCCCAGAGGTAGGGCTGGGCCAATCCTGCACGAGGTCTGCGGCAGGAAACCGCGAAGGAGGGTCCGAAGCTCCTTGGACTTCGGGTTGGGGTGACACGGCTTAGACAACGCAAGGGCCTTCAAGGTTGCAAACGCGCCACAGCAAACACAGAACAGGACTGGGGTTCCATGGAGGACCGCCCAGGCAACGTGCAACTTGTGTTTGTTATAATCAGGGGCAGCCAGGACCCTGAGGAGAGACGCATTCAACCGACCATTACACTCAAACCGAGTTCGACAACTGATTCGCCGCAAACAATACTCACATCTCGAGTGGTCGCCAGCCCAATAAGGAGCGCGTGGGTCTCTCGGTCCCCGCCTACCCCTCGGGCCCACACTCCCCTTGTTGAGCTCACCGAAGATTTCTCCTGGGGTGGGCCACTCAGCGAGGATAGACGCCATGGATATACAAAGTTTGTAATAGTGAATGACAGTGTGTGTTATTTCCTCAGCCACTAAAGGAGGGAACTCATGGAGCCTAGCACCCTCTCTAGCTAGCCAATCAGCACACTTGTTGCCTCTGATGGCTTCCAGGTCTTCGGGGCTTTCAGCTTGGTTCTCCTCTCTATGGACCTTGGTTTTCTATAACATTGATCCAGCCTTCGGGGATGTCAACCGCAATCTTACGGAAGAAGTGAGACGCCACCGAATTCTGGGAGAGGGCTGCTTGGGGGTTAAAGCCAGCCCTGATCAGGGTTTGGTAGTCAACAGTGAGGCTGCTGGGGAGGGCCCCTTCCGCGTGCATGGCCCCCACCATCAGAGCAGCATGCTCTCCTACGCCTGAACTCTGACCAAAAAAATTAGGAACGGGACCAAAAATAGCACGGTACAGGTTTCCATCAGCATCTAGCTCACACACGCCAAAACCAGCTCTGGCCAACTCGCCTAGAGCTGGGCGGAAACAACTGCCATCAGAATAAAGCTTAGCATCCCGAGTGAACTCGAACCTTTCACACGGGCCTTCAGCATCTCTGTACCTGAGGCCCCAATCAGGCGCAGGCTCAGAGACATCAAACTTTGGAAGCCACGCTCTGGCATACAAGAGGCTCTGGTCACCAGCAGCAATGGCATCCTGGAGAAACTCAGGCGCACACGTCTCTTCTCTTTTTCTTGCGCCACGCGGGCACTCCCAACACCTGTGGAAGGTCGTGTCTGGCTTGCCGCAAAACTTACATTCGAGAGGAACAGAATAACCCCATCTCCTGAGGTTCTCAGCCGTGGGGACAGCACCCCCCGCGGCCTGCTTGCGCACGCTGGCAGGTCGAGGCGGCAACTTATGAGCAGAGCGCAGGAACCTCGCACTGAGCTCCCACCAGAGCCCTCGCACCTGAAGGGCCTGAGCTTCAGCACAAGGGTGGCGCTCAACAACCTTTCTGACAGCGGCCTGAATTCGAGCATCTTTAAACTTTGATACGAACCTCTTGGCAACATAAACTGGCGAGATCACATTCAGCTCGATATCCATGCCGAGACGGTCAGTGACGACAGATGGGTTCTTGAAAGCCCAGCCATCTTCCCTGACCCACGCAATAGTATCAGATATTGGCCCCTTGCTCCACTTAAACCACTGGCGCTTTGTTTGGGGAGCACTGGGGCCAGCAGTCTGGGCAGCTCTGAAAAGCTTCGTGAGTGTAGACGGGCTTAGAACATCAGACTGCTGCCGTTGGAGGTCGGTCCTAGGGATGGCGGCTTGCCACCATTCAGCCGCATAGCGTCGCAACGTCATACCTGCAACTTCTAGTGGATCCCTGGCACGAGGCAAACCCCACGCTAACTCCAAATCGACACCACGAATCGAGACTCCACTAGATGCTGCAGCTGACTGTCTTAGCCTGGATACCTGGCATGGACTGAACGCATTGATGCCACCTCCGTAGGTGACCGCAGGGAGGGCATCCGTAGCCATTAGCCTAGCTTTATCACCAGGCCACTTCGCTTTAAATTTCTTCAGTCGGGAAACACGCTGACACACCTTGCGCCATCTCATGGCTCGGGTGGCGTGGGCCTTGGGGTGAGCTCGGTGCTTTCCCGCGCGAAAATCCCCCCCACCCCCCCCCCCCCCCCCCCCCCCCCCCCCCCCCCCCCCCCCCCCCCCCCCCCCAGTTCGCAACCGAGTGCACCCCATGGCCCCCGTGAACTTTACCTACAGCTTGTTTAGCAACTCCTAGGGCACGATGAAAGGATGCTATCATACAGATCTTGTGGTCGGCCAATGGCAGGCCCAGCTCACTTACAATCCTGTGGCCTAGCGCATTGAGCCTGTCTGCAAAGCCCTTTGCCAGGGCAAGCAAATCCGCCCCCCACGCATGGTGGGCGAGGTCATCAAAATGAAGGGAGACAAGGGCATCCTGAGGCAGCGTGGCACTGCACTCCTCCACCGTGGGTTTTAATGCGAGCTCGGCTTCAAAAGTGGCCGGGGTCGACCAAGCAACGATACCCCATCGTTGGCACACTCCTGGCATAAGCAACCCGTCATACAAGAGGTGACGGGGCCATTTGTAACTATTTATACTGGCAAGCAGGCTGGCCATTGGATCGTTGCATTTTCGGCACACTGGAGCAGCAAACAATATGGCACATGTTCGCAGAACTGGAGCAAGTCCCACAACACAGCCAGATAGTGCATCTTTCTGTTAGCGGCTCCCTCAGCAAGGGCCGCCTGCCTCCAGACAGTGTCAGTCAGGCTACGAAACTGAGCACATGAATATTCAGGTCCCACCCCCTCACGGCTCCCCCACCCCCGCAAATCATATTTTCCTAACTTGCTGTGCAAGCGAAAAGCGGCAGGGCAATGGCCCAGGGGGCGTCGACCGCCAGCGGCCTTATGCGCACACAAAACAACCAGGCGGCGAAGCTTTCGGGGAGCACAGCTAGTTAGATCAATAAATGGAACAGTTTAGCAAGCAGCTCAAGAGACTCCTCGCACAGCATACTATAGTGTCGTGGGTGCCAGCCGTCAGGCCTGCACGTGTGCTTGCTAAAACGCTCGCTGATAGATCGAAGCACTTCGGCATTGGCAGCAGCTCTGACGGGGACAGGTAAAGGCCAGACCGAAATCGGAGCAGGGCTTTCCTCGGCCCTCCAGGCCTGGGTCCACTTCAGCTGTTCAGCCCGCATCCGATTGGCGATCGAGGTTCGGTCCAGGGCGGGCCCAGGCGGCCCAGGGCCAGAAACATCAACAGGGGCCTGCTTACCCCTTAAAAAGCTGTGCGCCTTTCGCGCATCTTGCTCCATGGCATCAGCACACCACTCAGACCACTCTTTGCGTCGTATCTGTGCAGCGGAGCACAGCATGTGGTCGCGCACGAACTGGGCAAAGCTGATCATCTGATCCAGCGCAGCCTCCGTCTTATCATTCGGGGCCTGGACCAGGGCACCAGCAATAAAAATAATTGGATGCCAGAAGCTGCCCCCGAGGGACCAAACCTGACGAAACGGGCCTCCACTGACCAACATCCACAAACACTGGACCGAGAGATTCGTGAGGTCAGCATGGCGTCCAACTTTAAAACCTTGTCCCAGCAGTGATTTCAAACTGGAAAGCTTCTGAACAACCCAGTGCAAGGCCCGCTGAGGGTCTACTGAAAATGCTTTTTCGCCGAAAGGGGCTGTGGAAGATAAGCAATGAATCAATGCAACACTACCCTGCTCTCTCCTGCATTCTACTGCTATCTACTGCTATGCTGCACTACTACATCCATCTACCTACATACCTATCCACAGCTAGTCCGACGGAGGGGGATTTCTTCACCCCTCCTCACTGCGAGAGAACCCTTCGGGTTGGCTCACAGTGCGAGCAGCCGAGAGAGGTCTTTACCTCCTACGACTACCGGTAGCGGAGCTGTGGCGATCCAGCGCGACCACCACTGCGCAGAAAAGTGTAGCTAGCGCGGGGCTGCCCGCAGCCAGCTTGCTCGTCAAGGCGGGGGTGCGGAGCTACCCGCGACTCCCCTCAGACTGCTATCCTGCCCGGGGGGCGCCGGGAGCAGAGCAACCTGCTTCCCGAGGGAGCGGGGCTACCCGCGTCCCTGCTGCTTCCAGAGGGAGCGGGGCTACCCGCGTCCCTGCTGCTTCGGCGCCGTGCCGCTCCTCTATTTCAGGAGCAACCCTTTCGCCGGTCTGCCGCTCCTGCACTCCTGGTTGATACCCTTCATGTGGACGTCGATCTCCTTACGACCCAATGGCTTAGTCAATAGGTCGCTCCGGTTCTCGGCCGCACCGATCTTGCCCAACTCCAGGTGCTGCATGACGATCCTCTCCTGCACCCACAAGTAGCGGGTCTGAACATGCTTGAGCTCCCCAACGCCCCGGCGCGAAGCAAAGCCGCGCGCCGCGGAAGAGTCCGACACCACCTTGACTTTAGATGGGACCTGCCAGTCCTCCAACAAGCCTTGGATGCCTAATCCGGCGCAGGCGCCGGCGCTGATGGCGTAGTACTCGTTCTCTCCGGAGGAAAGTCCTACCACCTGCAACAGGTTGCAAGCGTGCTTCACCACCTGGCCGCCGACGAAAACGACCTGCCCGACAGTAGACCGTCGGCTGATCTTGTCGCCAGCGTTGTCGCTGTCCACCATGACCAAGATGGGCAAAGGACTACCCCTGTCGATGTGCTTGTTCCTGCGGAGAACCTGCACCACCCGGGGTCTTCCTTTCAGGTATCTTGCCAGCCTCTTGAGCCTGGCCATGTCGACCTGCTTCGGGCTCTGCATGTGCTTAGCCAGATTCTTTACTGCATCTCCAATGTCAGCCCGATCTGGTGCTAAGTATGATGCTCGCATGGTCACACTGCGGTACAACCGGATGTCGTCGCCGACAAGCGGGGGCGAGGCTAACCGCTCCTCCGCTTCGGCCTCCTCCTTCTTCAGCCCAGGAACATCCAGTGTCTTAGCGGATTCCTTTTCGAGGCCCATGTCGCGAACTATCATCTCTGCGTGCCGCGGATCTGCTTCGACCTCGAAACGCTCCCCCCCTGGGCTTCCTGTGACACGTAAAATCCTGTTTAAGAAAACAACCTCCTGCTCCCCTCCAGAACCGAGCGCGAAACGACCTGTCACCTTCAAGTCGCATTTCTTCCGCAAAGTGTGCTCGATCTGGTCCAGGGCGTCGTCGTCGCCCATGGCGCAGAAGTCGTCTCCGTGCACTAAAGACCGACAGTCGTCGACCTTCTTGTAGAACAGGGCCGGGTTCGCCTTCCCTGCCTCGTGCCCGTCCTGCTTGAGCACTGCTGTGTAGTCTCGCTGCCAGATGGCAGACGCGTCCTGGGTGCCGTACATGCTCTTCTTCAGGAGTGCACAGTGAACGCCGTCCTGCTCCTCCTCTGGCAGCTCCACGTACACCGTCCTCTCGGCCAGGCCGTAGAAATGGGCACGTGAGATGTCCAAGAATCTCATCCCTAGAGGCTTACCCCGTTCGCTGCTCCTGTTCTGCACCATCAGGCCTCCTAGCATCTTTACTGCTTCCAGAGGCGGCATTGCTGAAAACAACAACGCTGCAGGCAACTTGCGCCCTTCTTCTCCCTGACCTCGCTTCTCGCGCACGACGATACGAGACCGGTAGTTCGGTCGCTCGTTGTCGCCCTTGTTGGTGTCGAGCCACATCAAACGGATTGGCTTCGCACCTGTCACCTCCAGGCACTCCTTAAGAGTCCTCTTCTCGTACACCTCCTGTCGGCGGAGCCATCCTACCTCCTCCCCCCTAGCCTTCCTCGCCATGGCGGGGTCTAGCCAACCTCCGTCGACGTCGTCCCAGTACCTCTCGCTCTCCTCCAACAACGATCTGCCCTGCTCGTAGGCGTCGGGCTCTGTAGGCAGTGGACCGGCCGTAGCCGCCGCCAGGCCAGAGAGGGATCCATCCTTCTTCATGGATTCTTTTACTGCTCGTAGGACGCACCGCGCCAGCATCGGAGGATGCGCCTGTGCCTTGCGAGCTACACCACCTGTCAGCATCACATGTTGGTGCTGCTCTGGCCCCGCGTCGCCGGGGCACCCCTTCTTGAGCTCCAGCGCAAGCTCTGGCAAGTTGGCCATGAATCCGGTTCGCCCCCGGATAAACCCTGGCACGCCGGAAGGGGGCTGATCTTGTGCACCAGGCTTCGCGCCCCACTTGCACATAGCTCCTCTAGCCCTTTCCACGGCGTTCTGCCCCAGCAGCTCCTGGACGACAGTCGAGTCCCAGCTGCTGTCTTCGCGGGGGTGCTCGCGCACGAAGTACCTGCCCCGAGCCACCTGCCTCCGGTAGCTCCCACAAGCCACCTCAAGATGACGTTTTGCAAGATCTTGCTCTTGAAGGGCCTTCTCCGGGTCCCGCCTGAGCCGGGATGCACCCTGCAGCTCTGCGAGCGCCGTGGAAGGAGGTGATCCGATGAGGATGTACGGATCCTCGCGCTCCAGCGTGTCGTACCACTCCTTCCTGTCCTCCTCCTTCCTGAAGTCCCAGTGCCCCCCATTCGGTCTCTCTGCCTGCATGTCTGCGCTCACCCCAGGTCTCAAGCCCAAGTGGCACGAAAGCGCAACATGGCACGGAGGCGGGCACTCTTCACGGACATCCACGGCTCCCAGCTGCAAGCCTAGATGGGTGATATCCTCCAGCTCCTCCGCCGAGAGGTCAACCTCGTTCCGGCGACACGCGGAAACGATGCTCCTCCGATACAGGCTCCTCAACTCCTCCTTCCTCGTCATCGTCGTCATGCTGCTCATGTCTACGTCTCCTCCTCCTGTCGCCGCCGGCGCGGAGCCCCCCGCAGCCGCGGCGCCTGGCACCTCCGCAGACGCAGCACTGGCCCCTGTCGCTGGAGCCGGGCCTCCAGACACTGACGACGCAGCCGGAGCGGAGCCACCCGCTTCCGCTGCACCTTCTGGCAACGACACCTCCATGTCGTCGTCTGCTGTTCTCCGGCCAGCTCCTTCAGCCGACCTGCTCCTCGACCTCTCGTCGAGCCCCTGGCCCGTTGCGACGGCAACCGGCCTTCCGCGAGGCCGCTCGTCGCCGGGCGGCGGCGGCGCCTGTGCTGCCGCCGGCGGCATGGGTGGCGCGCCTCCCGCTGAAGCCGCGGAGCCTCCCGCAGGCCCCTGTTCCTCTACTCGGGCTCGTTTCGCCCTGCGCGCGTCCAGCCTACGCCGGCCCACGTCGTCCTCCTCCACCATGCTAGCCATCCGCTGAGAGCACTCTGCTGTGTGCGCGCGCCCTGCTGGCAGGCCACACATGATGTTCAGACACGCTGGACACAACGGTGCCCCTCCGAATCGCTCCACGTCCGCCTTCAGTACGTAGAGCTTCCTGGGTCCTGGCACTCCTCCTCCGCCTCCTCCTACTCCTCCTCGTCCTCCTGCTACAGGTTGAGGGGGTAGTGGCGGATTTGCCGACCCGGCAGCCTCCCGGCCTGCCAGCAAGGGCCTCCCTGGAGCGGGGCTAACCGCATCCGGGGGCTCCATTTCCCAAGGCGTCTCACGCGCCTGGTCTAGCCCAGCGGGTTTCCAGCGTTCCTCCGCCGTCATCTTATTGTAGGTCTTGCCTCGCAAAACCCCCTTGGTGGTCATCACCAGCAGACTGCCAGTCCGCGTCTGGTGGCCGACGTACCACCCCTCTATCGTTTTAGGAGTCATGCCGCTCCGCGGCTCCTCCTGCGCGAGCCTCGCGTGAATCCGTTCGCCGAATTCCAATGCCGACTTCGCCCAGCGCCTTCCTGTGCGCCTTTGCTCGGCGGACCCCCCGTCCTCGCCGATACGGTATCTACTGAGACACGCAGCAGCATGTCGTGGCAGCCACGTCCAAATCGGATGGTGCAGCGGTAGCCGCGCACCGGTCCTCTCCTTGAGCGTCTCCTTCTGCGCACGCACAATGCGTTTCACCTCCTTGACCGCGTTCTCAGCCTCACCGTTCGCTGCGTGGTCTCCTACAGGAGACTCCTGCATGACAGTCTCTACTGCCTGCATCTGGTCAGCCACAGCCTGCTTCAAGGCTACAAGGCTGCGTTCGCCGTCTGACCGGCTCACGTACCTCTTCCAACCGAGCTCCTTCAAGTAGCCCGCGAAGAACTTCACAGGGCACGGGTGCACTACCTTCTGGGGCACTGCCGTCGCCGCATACCCCTTGGCACGGCGCCCCCTTATCACCAGCATCGGCAACGCTGTGTCCTCACTGCCGTCGTCGGCCAGGTAACCGTAGTCAGAGCACACAACAGGATCAGCTGTTTCCGGGTCCTCCTGTCGGGCTCGGCGCTGTTCGCCGATCTTCCAACCGAGCTCCTTCAAGTAGCCCGCGAAGAACTTCACAGGGCACGGGTGCACTCCCTTCTGGGGCACTGCCGTCGCCGCATACCCCTTGGCACGGCGATCCCTTATCACCAGCATCGGCAACGCTGTGTCCTCACTGCCGTCGTCGGCCAGGTAGCCGTAGTCAGAGCACACAACAGGATCAGCTGTTTCCGGGTCCTCCTGTCGGGCTCGGCGCTGTTCGCCGATGCCCCGTGCTGCCTGGCAGTGGCGGCACCAAGACCTGAACTGAGCATGTCCCATACCGTAGTGCTCATCCACCTCTTGCGCACTCGGCGCTCGAGGCCCTGTCCGGATTTTCACATCCGGTGCTTCCTCCCCAACGCCTTCTCGAAGCAATGGGGGTTCCGGAGCGGGGCTGCCCGCATCCGGGGCCGGGGCGGAGCCACCCGCACCCGGCTCACCCTCCAACGGCCTTACGGGCACTGGCCCTGCCGCCGGAAACCCGGCGACAGGCCAAGCGGCGCGATGTCTTCCGCGCGCCCCACCTTCATGTAGAAGTTGTAGACGCCCCTCTCTCGGTACACTGGCAGGAGCGAGTCGTCGCCGAAACGCCTCACCAGGCGACCGAGCTCCTTCTGCAGCATCTTCCCGATGCGGCCATCCTTGGGGATCACGTACCCCCCGTCTGCGCTTAACCATATCAGCTGGCGTCCCTTCTCGCACACTTGGGACGCTGATGCCAATATCTTGCGCACGTCGCTCCTCCTACCAGTGATGCACCTTCGGGCATCGTTCTCGTCCTTGCAGTGCAGACGAACGCCTCCGTAGTCCTGGATGCGCTCTCCGGACGCCGTTATGTATCCAGAATGATGTGGAGAGGGAATCGGCGCGGAGCTACCCGCGAACCACTCCCTAGGGTAGGCCGTCGCGGCAGCCCCGCTGTCCAGGTTGAAACGGACATACTCGGAACCGTCGGTCGTGCTCACGGCGGCGATCTCGATGGCACCCATATCCAATCCTCCCTGTTCTCCTTCTGGCTCCTTCTCTCCCTCTCCTCCTCCTTCGTCTAGCGCTCCTGCTCCTTTCCCTTTCCTGCTGCTGCCCTTGCCGCTCTTCTTGCTCTTTCCTTTTCCTCCTCCTGTCTGCGGGGGCGCCCAGCAGCCCTTCTTCTTGTGGCCGTACTTGCCGCAGTTGTCGCAGTAGCCCTCGAACTTCTGCTGTCCGTGCTGCGGCTGGTGCTGCTGCGGCTGGCGCTGCTGCTTTCCCTTGCCTCTTCCTTTCGCGTCCTTGCCTGCGCTGCCCTTGCCTTTTCCTTTTCCGCCCTTCGCAAGCGATCCGGCGTCAACGTCCATGGGGGTTGGACCTGGACCTCCTGCCTGCGGCATGCGGTCCCTCAGCGTCACCTTGACCAGCTTGCCCGTGCGTGTTTCGTAGTACGTCATCACCTCTTGCCTCATGTCGCTGTACTTCTTGAGGCGTGATGCGTTCAGTTGCAGGTGCTTCTCCAAATCGTCTGGCACTAGGGCTTCCAACGCTGAGCACAGGAAGTCGTCAGCAATGGCCGGTTCGCCAAGCTTCAACGACTTCTTGTTGTAACGGCTCACCATCTCCCCCCAGGTCTGCAAGGCCGAGCCGAGCTCGTCCATCTTGACTCTGGTCGGCGCCAGGATGGCTCGTAAGAGGCTCCTGCGCCGACCCCCGGTCAGGGAGTCGAAGCGTCTGTGCAGGCGCCCCCACGCCTCTAGGCCGTTCTTGTCAGCGTTCTGCACGATGGTCCAACCTTCACCTTCTGTGAGGTTGCTCAAGACCGTCTTCACCTGCAAGTTGAGTCCAACGACGCCGTCTATGACATGATCGCTCCCTGGTCCGAAAGATTCCAGCACCCGCTGTGCTGCGATCTCCTCGCCCTGGTCGAGCGCCCACTCAAGGGCCTGTTCCAAGGCCGGCTCGACTCCAAGAAGATAGTCATCTGTCTTCTTGGCCCACTCTGGGAATCGAGCTTCGTCGTTGTTGAAAGCAGCTGGTCTGCCGACGCCCTTGCTGTCAACCAGGCTCGGCCGGCTCCTGGCAGCGAAGGTGCGCGTCTGCTCGTCAAGAGCACGAATGAGTCTCTCCACGACCTCATTGGAAAGTGCTCCCGCTGCTGCTGCTGCTGCTGCTGCTGCCGCGCCTCCTCCTGGTCCTGCGGCGGGGCGCTGCTGGATCGCCTCCAGCGTCTGCTGCTGCACCCTCACCGTGTCTGCCAGCTGCGCGTTATCCTGCCGGAGCTGCCTGAGCTCCGCTGCCAGTTGCTGAAGCTGCTGCTCCATGGCTCTCGCCCCTTTCCTGCTTCACCTCCCTCAGCGCGGAGCTCCCCGCTGCCGAGAGATGATGCGGGGGCTCTTGGTTGGCCCCGGCGCGCTTCCCGACCGTCTCCGGCTGCCCAGCCGCATCCGACGGACTTCGCGCGCCCCCTCCTTCTGTTCGTGGACGCACGCCACCCGGCGACACGTTCCTACGGCGAAAGAAGATCTGCTCGATCTTCACCTCGAGGAAGCCCTTCTCCCTCGCCTCAAGCGCGGCTGGTGGGTCGTCTGGCGATCCCTCAGCCTCCTCAGCCCCCTCTCGCCTCCCGCGCCGGCGCCTCCTGCGCCGCGCCGGAGGTTCTTCCGGGCCGCGGTGCCCGGCCTGCTCACGGGAAGGCGCGGGTCCACCCGCAGCCTTCGACCGTGCCTTGAGGAGCACTGGGCGCGGAGCGGGGCTGCCCGCTTCCGCCGCCGGCTCCTCCCTCTCCGGGCCACGGCTCGGCGCGGAGCTACCCGCAGCCAGCCGAAGCCCAGGTGCGCCGCCCAGCGAGCGGCGGCGGTGGCCGCGCACCTCGCGGTCGCGGCGTCGGGAGGCTCCTCTGGTGCCTCTCTTGCTAGGCATTCATCGCGCGCCGCCGGGCGCGTGCGAGCCGCCTACACTCGCTACCATGAAAATGCTTTTTCGCCGAAAGGGGCTGTGGAAGATAAGCAATGAATCAATGCAACACTACCCTGCTCTCTCCTGCATTCTACTGCTATCTACTGCTATGCTGCACTACTACATCCATCTACCTACATGCCTATCCACAGCTAGTCCGACGGAGGGGGATTTCTTCATCTACACGCTTGTACGATCTGTTTTTTCCCCAAACGGGGCCGACTTCCACTGGAAGTCCGAGCCGGCGGGCAGGCCAGAGACAATTGGCATGTCCGCCGCACGGCAGACTTCACTCCAGGCCAGGTCGTTCCACTCGTCGTAGACGGTGTCCAGCAAGCTCAGCGCCTCCTCCTTGGCAGTGCCCTGGGGCTTGCACTTGGCTGCAGTTCCACCAAGCGTTCGAGAAGTCCATCAATCTGGTTCAATAGGTGCTCGTAGCTTGGTGGCGGCAAGAATGGGCAAAACATCCTTTGAGTCGGAACATTCTGGCACGGTTCAACAATCTCAATCATCTGGTCCTTTACACCTTGTAGCGCAAGGAGAACAGGGCTGTGTGGTGAGACAGGTACATCAAGGAAGACTTGCACCTCCACCAACATATCGAGATGACGACCAATCATAGAATAGTAGACTGTTGAGCTGTGGCCATCCAGGGTGCAGGAAGGGTTCTCTTCATCAGCACGCGTGACACCCCGTAGCTTCGTCAACGGGATAGCAGCATTAAGTTTCTCAGGGGAATTGTTAAAGTCCCCTCCAAAGATATATGGGAATTGGGCAGCATGAACTCGGTGGCCTGCAATTTCCAGTATCTTGACGTTCCTTGGAGCGAAGCCTTCACCAACCTAGAGATAGCATGTCATTCGCCAACATCATGCAAGCGTAGGTGGCATCGTGCGAGGCGTCCTCGTACTAGCTCCCCTTCATCTGGCGCCCAGGAGTTGAGGTAGTGTTTGACCAAGATGACAACTCCAGCCGAGGCTCGCCCTTTCTCCGTGAGGCAACATGGTCCACCATATGAGCGCCACCTGCCTTTCTCAAATCATTCATGACTTTGGTATATCTGACCTTTTTTCAACCGATGCTCTTGAACCATTATTACATCTGCGAAGCTGAGGGGGTCCATGATTGAATGAAATGTATTCCAACTCGAGCCATTGATAATAACAACTTTCAAACCCTGCCGCTTCACAGTTTTGACCTCCGGCCTCGGTGGTGACGGAGACACCTGCATGGCCTTGTGGGTGAACGGTGAGATTTGTCGTGGTCCATTCCGATGTGCGTTCTGACACCCCAGGTGGTCGGCACCCTCTACCCTCTCAGGCCATGTGGCTGCGGGCGAGCAGTGCGTGCAACCTGGGGTGATCTCTCTGGGTCCAGCCCCGTAGCGACTAATAGGCAACTGCGATCCTGACCTGGTAGTCAAGCTTGACGGCGATGTACTCTGGGTCGCTCGTGCCACCAGCCCTGGGCCCAGGCCAGCTGGTGGAGAGGCTACAGAGGGCCGTGGGGCCTCATCCCTGCGAGGCGCAACCCTTGGGGAAGGGCTGTCATTCAGAGCAGCATACTGCAGCTCACCAAGCAGGGGTGGCAACACACAGCCTTGAAGCGCAGTATCCATACATGAAGTATTTGCAGCATCAGCAGGCTGAGGGACCGCACTAACGCAAGGTGCAGCCCTTGGGGAAGGGCTGCCATTAAGGGCAGCATACGCCAGCCCACCAAGCGTCAGTAGCAACTCAAAGCCTTGCTGTGAGGTGTTCGTCTTCTGTGTCGAACTCCTGTCAAACACTCTGTCCTGGTGGAGTGGGTGCGAAGGGGTTGGTGTCCTTGGGAACCCTGCCTGTGTCCACTGCCGTTTGTGCAATTGCTGCGGCTCGGGAACGAACTCTTTCTTTCCCATCATCCTTTGCCTGGGCTGGCGACACAGTTGGCACCTCCTTCGCTTCAGATTCCGAAATCCCGTCTCCATCAGTTCCTTTCCTCTTTTTTGCAACCAGCCTTTCTTTCTGCTTTGCGTGTTCGTTGCGAAGTTCCTCTTCCTGGGTCTTGATTTTGCCAAACATCGTAGCTGTAGCCTCCTGGAGAGAATCTTGTAGCATCTTGACCCGACGGGCCGCCTCCTCCTTGTCCTCGGCCGAGAGATCCACAAACTCCGTGAGCCCAAACATCTCAGTCGGGTCCAAGTGGAGCTGCACCTGCCCTTCCATGAGGGCTTCCAAGCTGATCTTATTCTGGTTCGGTTCAGATGCAGCTGGGTGTACTTGAGAGTGAATATCCTCGATGGCCACACGATAATCTTCCTCATGCTGGGCAACTTGACGCAAAACTTCTTTGATTTGGGTTGCTTGAGATTCGAAAGCTTCCTGTGTCTTCTCATACTGATCCACCAACTTCTGCAGTTTCGTGTCCAGCTGCTTGAGCGCACGGTTGGCGTCGTTTGCACGCTGCTGGGCAGGGGCTTGAGCCACGGGCTGCGATGCAGGAAGCTTGGCACGATACACATATGCGGTGGTCTTGTCCCCCATTTTCTCAGCGAGGTTGATGAGTTGTGCAATCTCAGCCTCCGACACACTCCCTGGTGTAGTGTTGAATGGAGACGCCCATCTTTGATCTGTGAGCACTGGAAGACCATCCTTTCCTTTTCCTTTACTTCCTTCTGGCTTGGGCGAGGGCCATTGGGGCACTTGGGTATCACTAGGGGCGACACCAGACCAGCTCCTTTGGCAATGCTTACACCAAGACCAATGTCACTTATTATTTGCACACCCACAGTGCCCGCATTTCCAAGCCCCACGAGGCTTAGTAGGGCTGGCAGCAGGCACCATGGCTTCCCCAGGACCCTTCCTGGAAACGTCGTAGTTACTGCGCTCCCACAGGAGCTCACAACAGGTAAACCTCGTCCGACCTGGCAAACGGGGGATGCAATCGGGGGCCGTCTTCTCCCCCGTGCCAAAAAGTCAGGTCCTGAGCCGAACTGCTACGGACTTGAGCCAAAATGGCTACGGTCCTCCCTCCTCCCTCCTCCCTCCTCCTCCTCCTCCTCCCTCCTCCTCCTCCCCTCTCCTCCTCCTCCTCCTCCTCCTCCTCCTCCTCCTCCTCCTCCTCCTCCTCCTCCCGCAAGACTGAAGGGGCCCCAGGACACACAAACAAATACACACAAACAAACAGGTTCCCCATATCTTCCCATATTTTCTGGGTTCCTGTCTTCCCCCCCACTTCCCATACTTTCCCATATTTTCTGGGGAATCCAAAACTAATTGTGTCTGCGTTTTTTCCTTACTGAAAGATGTAACCGCAGTAGGCAGTGAAAAAGCCCCCCGGGGTTATCGTTAGCACCGCACCGCAATGGACTAATGCTTGGGGGCGGCGCTCGCGGAAGGATATCTCTAGCACCGCGCAAAAGAAAGGAAAACAAATAATTCCCGCGCCTTGACTCGGGCGGCATCCCTATGGGAATCTGTAGGATTCCTAGATATTCCGATTCCCCTCCTAACTCGTGCTACTGCCGCTGCGACGGTAACGCTGATGACGACGATGGCGACGTGTGTGTGAGTCGAAGCGGCCTGCGCGGGCGACTGGAACTCCCGTCTGCGTTCAAAGCAGGTTGCGAGGTGCCCGGGTAACGCTTCCAGGGTGCTGGAGTGTTATACTTTCGCCGGAGAGGGGGGGAGGGCTTTCGTAATTGCCTCTCCGGGTATATGGAGGTATCCCTGGACCGAAACCGACCCAACTATCGTCGCTGTCATGGGCTGGCAAGATCCAAAGCACGGCCACAGTGCAGTTTGGAAACTTGTGGCATTCCAGGCCCCAAAGCAAGCCGGCTCAACGCGCGCGCAATCCCAAAATCCCCCTCGCGGCCCCTCGTGGCCCCTGCCGCGCCAGGGCCGCTCGGCCGAAGCGCCCTGAAGCTCTCCTCCTTTTTTTTCCTGTGATCACACTGGGCCCTCTCTCCTCCTGGAACGCCGCCTGGGCTGGCCTCCCGCGCCGCGCCCAGCCGTGGCCACGAGGGAGGCCCTGGAAAACCCACCCAACCATCTGGACACGGCCCGGGAGCGCAGGGCGGAGGAGCGCCAGGAAGAGAGGCAGCCAGGCGCAGTCACCTCCTCCTCCTCCTCCCCCTCCTCCTCCTCCCCCTCCCCCTCCTCCTCCTCCTCCTCCTCCTCCTCCTCCTCCTCCTCCTCCCCCTCCTCCTCTCGGGTCGGGCGAAAGGGGGGGATAGCAAAGGGGGGGTTTGAGAATCAGCTCACGTAGCTGATTTTCCCGGCGCCTCCCGGCGCCGGAGGCGGCTATGTATCGAGGAATGGGCCCCTCGGTGAGGCCGAAACCAGCTGCATGCAGCAAATTTCGTAACCCCCCTTTCCCAATCCCCCCCTTTCGCCCGACCCGATCCTCCCCTCCTCCTCCTCCTCCTCCTCCTCCTCCTCCTCCTCCTCCTCCTCCTCCTCCCCCTCCTCCCCCTCCCCCCCCTCCTCCTCCTCCTCCTGAGGAAGCGCAGGGCGGAGAAGCGAGAGGAGCGCCAGCGCGGGAGCCGGGCGCAGTCACGTCCGCACGCGCAGAGGCACGGGCGGAGCGCCGTGCGCCCATGCGGGAGCGGGGCGGCCCGCGGATCAAAAGGAGCAGCATGCATGCAGGCGGAGGAGGCGGAGGTCGAGGGCACGGTCCTCGACAGAGATCCAGGGCAAAGAAAAAATCCAGACGGAGGCTTCTCGCGGCTTTTCACCTCTCGGGGCCCTCGCCGGGCCCCGGGACCGTCAAAAAACGACTCAGGATGAAAGAACAGCCCCGGGGAAAGGGTCGGGACTTCCGCCTCTGCTGCACGAGCGCCCGCTTACAGCCCAGGCCTCCGAGGAAAACCTGGAGGCCCTGGGGGCAGAGGAAATTGCTTGGAGCCCGGGACACTGATTTCCGTAACCACAAACCAGGAATACAAAAAGCTTGGCGCCATCGGCGCCACGAAACATTGCGCGTCTTTTTGTTTTTGTATGTTTAAAGACAGGAAGCAGCCAAACACTGTGCATACGTTTTTGTGGATTTGGAGGCCCGGGCGCTCACCGCGCCAACGCCCCCAGCACCCCTCTCTGAGCCTCCAAACAGTTTAAACACATATACACAGTGTTTAGCTGCTTCCCAATCCAGATGATGTGTTTCGCGGTAACGAGGGCGCCAAACACTGTGTAGCATTGTTCGCTGATTTGCAACACGGAGGAGGGAGGGAACAGGAAACGGAGGAGGAAAGGAAAAAGAGAAAAAGGGGGGGCTGAGGACGGCCGTGCACCTGGCCACGGAGCGCGGCTTCATATGGTAGATGGAGCCGTATGTACAAACCCCTCTCCCCGATCCTCCACCCCACGGTCGACCCCGCCTGCTTCCTGAAGCCCTGTGTCGTAGCCACTGTGTGCAGATTTTTGAGCCACCCACCCTGCAGACATTCGTCTGGCACCCTCCTCCCCGACTCTCCTTATGGGGCCACGAAACGTGTGAGGGGTGCACCGAAGTTGGTGGGGGGGCGGCATGCGAACGCAGCCACTGGGGCCTTCGGTGGAGCTCCCTGTGGGGCCACGAAACGTGTGAGGGGTGTGCCGAAATGGGTGGGGGCGGCATGCGAACGCAGCCACTGGGGCCTTCGGTGGAGCTCCTTATGGTGCCACGAAACGTGTGAGGGGTGTGCCGAAATGGGTGTGGGGGCGCATGCGAACCCAGTCACTGGGGCCTTCAGTGGAAATCCCCATGGGGCCACGAAACGTGTGAGGGATGTGCCGAAATGGGTGCTGGGGAGGCATACGAACCAGGCCACTGGGGCCTTGTGGGCCTGGGGCCACGAAACGTGTGAGGGGTGTGCCGAAATGGGTGGTGGGGAGGCATGCGGACCCTGCCACTGGGGCCTTCGGTGGAGCTCCCTATGGGGCCACGAAACGTGTGAGGGGTGTGCCGAAATGGGTGGTGGGGAGGCATGCGGACCCTGCCACTGGGGCCTTCGGTGGAGCTCCCTATGGGGCCACGAAACGTGTGAGGGGTGTGCCGAAATGGGTGGTGGGGAGGCATGCGGACCCTGCCACTGGGGCCTTCGGTGGAGCTCCCTATGGGGCCACGAAACGTGTGAGGGGTGTGCCGAAATGGGTGGTGGGGAGGCATGCGGACCCTGCCACTGGGGCCTTCGGTGGAGCTCCCTATGGGGCCACGAAACGTGTGAGGGGTGTGCCGAAATGGGTGGTGGGGAGGCATGCGAACGCAGCCACTGGGGCCTTCGGTGGAGCTCCCTATGGGGCCACGAAGCGAGGGGTGTGCCGAAATCGGGGTGGTGGATGATGATGATGATGATGATGATGATGCTGATGTGATGATGATAATGAGATGATGATGATGATGATGATAATGATGATGATGATGATGATGATGATGATGAGATGATGACGATGGTTGATGATGATGATGATGATGATGATGATGATGATGATGATGAGATGATGATGATGCTGCTGATGATGATGATGATGATGCTGATGATGATGATGATGATGACTGATGATGATGATGATGATGATGATGATGATGCTGATGATGATGATGATGATGATGATGATGATGATGATGTGATGATGATGAGAGGGAGGAGGGAGGGGGGGGGAGGAGGAGGAGGTGAGGAACGCGGGGCTCCGTCTATTCAAAACGAGGACCCAACACCACAGGATGGTTGGGAAAAATCAAGGCGCCCGGTACACCCTCCGAATCCCACCAGCCCTCTGGGCTTAGGTGGTATAACGCATTTCTTTCTTTTCTCTACCCCTCCCCCTATCCCCTCCCCTAGATCTAGCTCCTGAGATGTGCCAATAGGCACTGCATGTGCGGGGTAAACGGCAAGGCCGCCGCCAAAAAGACGAGTTCAAGGGCGTCGCGCCCTCAACTGCAGGAGCAGCTGGCAAGTATTAATTACCGCGTAGCGTCTTTCGAGACGCACCAGGCCCAATCTCGGAAGCAAAACCGCCCCGAGAGGAAGAAGGAGGAGAGGCCGAGAGCGAAGGACGGGAGGGCACGAGCACGACCGCCATCCCACCACCATGCCGCCGGCGAGGACGCTGGCGAGGCGGCTGGCGACGCGGCCATCCTCGCTGTGCGAGGGCTGGGAGCAGATCCTGGTAACGCGCACAGGTGGCCTCATCCTCCTCCTCCTCCTCCTCCTCCTCCTCCTCCTCCTCCTCCTCCTCCTCCTTCTCCTCCTCTTGGCTTGTTGCGTGTCCTTTCTCCATCCAGACAGGCAACGTGCACGGGCAAGACACACACACACACACACACAATATACGGTCGCGATGCCCTCTACAAGCCGCCGACACCACCCTGAGCGACCATGCCGATTGCGGAGCAAATCGAGAAGGTCAGAACCTACTGGTTGAGGCGCACGCTGGCAAAAATTGGCGCACATGCCCTCGTTATGGCATGCGGGTTGGTCCGCGCCTCTACAGCATCAGACTCGCGCGAAGAAAAAATCCGGACCTCCGACGTCGTGATGTTTGACGATACGTGGGCCCTCTAGCTCCCGACCCCTTCTCCAGGGCCGGCTCAACGTCGGTGGCCGTGCCTCGATGGCAAGAGACCTCCAGAAGTCGCGTGTCCCCCCCAATGCCGAAGTCCTTCTCCTCCTCCGAGCCTTCTTGTCCCGTCTTGGGGCCGTCCTGAGGGTCTCTTGGGTGGTCTTGGGGCGGTCGTGGGAGCCTCTTCGGCGCTGTTGGACCGTTGGAAGCTCGAAAACGCGAGAAGCCAAAAACATTGAGAAAACAATGAACATCTATGATGTTTACCTCTTCGGGCCGTCACGGGACGCCTCTCGGACCTCCCTTGGGGTCTCTTGGAGACCACCTGGGAGCCTCGAGAGCGGTCGGAAGGCTGACTTGGGCTGCTTGGGAGCGTCTTGGACCATCCTTTCGAATTCTGGGTGCTCCTGGGAGGCGTCTTGGGCCTTCCTGGGGCGCTGTGGAAGCTCCCCGGAAAGGCCGGGGGAGCGGTACCGGGAGCGTCCTCGAGATGTGGCAGGGAAGTGTGGGACCCGGGGCCAGGGGGGGGGCGGTACTTATTTGTTATATAGAACCGCGCGCGCGTTTTGCGCGCGCTTGGGTTCCAGCGCATGCCATGGCGTTGTTAACTGCGCGTGCTTTTCGGACAGGCTCATTCCATGCCTTGCCTTACCTCGTCCTCCAATATTCCTTATACGTCCTGCCTCGTTAACCCTCCAGATTCTCTCGGTTGTCCTCGCTTTTCGTTCCTCGTTCTTATCGACGGCCTCCTCTTGCTTGGGATTATGCTGGGGCTTCGAGCTGTTCAGGGCCGGCGTGGGAACATATTCAATATGAAGTGGGCTGGCTTGAAATGTACGGGTCTCTTGTGGATCTTCCTGTTTGGGCTGCCTTGATGGCCTTGGGGCCCGCTTGGGCCCCTCTTGGGCTCTTCTTCGAAGTTGTGAGGCCGTCTCGAGCCTCGGCGCCATGTGAAGCTCTCCCGAAGCCATCCGAAGAAGACGAGCGTGAGATTTACTGAATATTGGAGAAACCTGAATGGCTTTTGCGTTTGTGGCTCTCTGGGGTCATTTGGGAGGGCATTTGGGAGTTCCACTGGGGCATCTTGTGGCCCCTGGGGGCCGCCTTGAAACATCTTGGAGCGCCTTGGATCACTAAGGGACCATCTTGGCGGCCAGCGGACGTCCTCCTGACCAGCTCGGAACCCTCCCAGAGGCTCCCAACACACCCCCGATCCCTGAGAGGCTCCAGAAAGATCCTAACGAGGCTCCAAGAACAGCCCAAGAGAGCTGCGAGAGCCGTCCCCAGAGAGAGCCCAAAGAGGGTAAAATCGTTGATCTCCCATTGTTTTCTAATATGTTTCGCCTTCTCACGTTTTCCCGCTTCCAACCCTCGAAGATCGAGGATTTAGAAAAAAGGGAATTCACAGAATCCAATCTTTTTCAAAGTGGGACTCCTACTCGGGGGTCCCACACATCCCCTGACATCTGGCTGGTAAGGCGCCTCCCAGCTTCCCGGAGGGAGACCCCAAGACGCCGAAGGACAGCCCATGACGACCTCGAAGAGCCCTCAGAACGTAAAGAACGGCCCAACACGCTCCCGCGCAGCCCGAGACACCCTCGCGGCGGCTTTCCAGGCCTATAAGAGGCCTCCAGAAGCTCCAGGGGGTCCGGAAGATCCCACACCCCTGAGGGACCCGGCCAACAGAACCCGCGAGGCACAAGCAAAAAACAGCGCCGAACAGCGCCGAGGAACTGGAAAAACATGGGAATCCCACAATTATTTGTTTCTCAAGTTTGGCACCCAGTCTACTCTTGCACAACTGACCACACTTCAGACCCCCCTCACCTCCCAAAAAAGAACCCAGGAAGCATTTGAGGGCCCCAAATCGTTGAATACCTAAAGGGAATTAATGGTTTCTGCGTTTCCGCTTTTCAACTTCTATAAAATTCCGAGGCTTGCGCAGGGTCTCCAAGGGAGCCCCTGGACGCAAGAAGCGACCAAAATGAGATGACATGCGTCAGCCTATCAAGCCTAGCTAGAACTTGAACGCGCGCGAAGCGCGCGCGATGGTTCTAGTATATATATACTAGAACCATCGCATGCGCTTCGCGCGCGCTCAAGTTCTAGCTAAGATAATCGTCATCGTCATCATCGCCATCCTCATCACTATCATATCCGGCGTCATCGTCAGCGGCATCGTCATCATCACCATGACCATCACCATCATCACAATCGTCACCATCACCACCATCAGCAGCAACATCGTCATCACAATCGTCATCATCGCCATCGTCGTCATCATCGTCAATATCGTCACCTGAATTATCAACATAATCATCCTCATCATCGCCATCGTCATCATTATCGTCGTCGTAGTCATGATCGTCGTCATCGTTATCGTCATCAGCATCGTCATCATCTTCATCATCCGCCCACTCCTGCATCACAAGCACCATAAACAGCATCGCCAGCATTATTATCAGCATCGGCGTTATCATCCTGACCATCAGCCGCATCATCATAATGATCGTCAACATCACCATCCTCAACGGCATCACCGTCATCGTCATCATGATCGTCAGCATCACCACCATCATCATCATCATCATCACCATCACTCACATCACGATCACCATCATCAACATCATCATCATCAGCATCATCATTCCCACTGTCAACATCATCATCATAACCTTCTTCCTCATCAGCATCATCATCATCATCCTCATCCTCATCATCATCATCATCATCATCATCATCATCATCATCAGCATCATCATCATCATCATCGTCGTCGTCAACTTCATAAAAGTCGTCATCATCGTCATCATTTTCGTCACCGTCGTCTCCGAAGCTCCCCCGCCGAACTCGAGGATATCTCCGCAGCGTCTTGCATGCCGCGTGAGCAGTATTGGGGATTTAGGTTGTGGGCCTAAGGCCGCCCTGCATAATCATCATTGTCATTATCACCAGCGTCTGGAAGCCTTGCGGGGCCCTTTCGGCGCCTTTTGGAGGCCTCTTGGAGCTTCCTGGGGGCCTCTCGAGGCCTCTTGCGGACTCCTGGGGGCCTCTTGGGAGCTTCTGGTGGGCGAGGGCTCGAAATGTCAGTTCGTGTTCCCCATCTGGGGCTCCTCTTGGAGTGTTCTGGGAGCTCTTTTGGGCCGTCTTGGAAGCTTCCTGGGCCGTCTTGGGGCCCTGTTGGGCTGTCTCGGTGGTCTCTTGGGGGCCTCTGGGCTCGTCTTGAGGCGATCTTTCGGGCCTCTTGGGCCGCCTTGGAGCGTCTGGAAGCCGAACTGGGGAGAACGCCCAAACCCTTCAAAACCCATTAAAAATCAGTGACAATTTCCTATTGGGCCCCTCCCGAGAGTGCTGTCGGAGACCTGCTGGGACGCTTTGGCAGCTTTTTAACCGTCTTGGAGTGCTCCCAGGCCGCTTCGGACCTCTCTTGGGCTGTCCTGAGGGCGTCCTGGAGCCATTTTAGAGGGTCCTGGGAGCGTCCTGGCGTCTCCGGCGGGGGGGTGACCACAGCCACTGGGCAAAGTGAGGCCCCCCCCTGGTCCAGGACCCCCTCCCCATAAATATATATATATATATATATATATATATACATAAATACATACATACATATATATATATATATATATAGATAGAAACATACGTAAGACATGTAGGATTGTGTACACAGGAGAAGGACAATCTATAGAAACATACGTACGTCGTCCAAGGCGCCTCGGAAGGCGCAGAATACTCCTCCAAGGCGCGGAATCATGTTCCCGGACCGCCTTCCGGGAACATGATGGGGACGACCTCCTGAGGGCCTCCAGTGGGCCTCTTGGGGGCCTCTCGGAGGCCTGTTGGGCTCTCCTGGAGGCGTCTTGGGGCGCGCTCAGGGCCATTTTTGGGCATCTTGGGGGCCTCTGGGGGCCTCCGGGGAGGCTCTTGGGGGCCTCTTTGGGGCCTCTTGGGGCCTCGCGGGGCCCTCTTGGGGACCGCTGGGCTCGCTTAGGCAGTCTTGAAGCCCTGTCGGGGCTCTCCTGGAACCGTCTTGGGCGGCTCCTGGGCCATCTTGGGGCTCTCCTGGGCCGTCTTGGGACGATTTTGGGGGTCTTTTGGGCCGTCTTGGGGCGGTCTTAGGGGCCTCTTCGGCCGTCTTGGAGCGGTTTTGGGAAACTCTTGGACGGTCTTGGAGCCTCGGAACCCCGAAAAAGCGAGAGGGCCCAAAACCTCGACAAAAACAATAAAAAACAACGATTTTGGCTTGTCGGCGCTCTCTTGGGAGGCCTCTTGGGATGCCTTCGGGGCCTCATGGAGCTCTCTTGGAACGTCTTCGGGCCTTCCTGGCTATTCCTGAGGCTATCTATGCGCGTCTTGGATCGCTCGCGGGCCGTCTTCGGCGGTCTCGAACTGTTCCTGGCGGTCCCAGGGGCCCTCCGGGACCGGGGGCGCCCTGCACCCCCCATGGAGGTTACAGGCACCGCCCCGGGCCGCCCCGGGCCCTACTCCGATATATATGTGTATATATATATATATATATATATATATATGCATATACATATGTATATATATATAGAGAGAGAGAGAGAGAGAGAGAGAGAGAGAGAGAGAGAGGAAGAAGAAGAAGAAGAAGAAGAAGAAGAAGAAGAAGAAGAAGAAGAGGAAGAGGAAGAAGAATAAGGATAATAATAATCCTAATAATAATAACAATAATAATAAGAGGAAGAAGAAGCAGAATACGAACAAAAACATTACCCTAGCGACGTACCCAACCCCCTGCGCAAACGCGGGGCGCAAATAGTTTAGGACACATTATAAGGGGGGCGATGACGGAGAGAGGGTTACAGATGTCTGCAGACGGAATTCGGGAGACTCGCAGGACACTGGCTACAGGACAAGGACTAGATAAAGCTGATTAGTTACAATCCCTGAGCACCCCTAGCCGCTTCGAAAGCGGGGATCTCATATCGCAGCCCCCGAGAGATGGCGAGCCAAGGATACGGAGGTCTATTGCGGATCCGCGTAGCGCGTCACTGTGCTGGGCCCCCCAGCAGGCCTCGAAAGTGGCGACAGTTTCACAGATCGCAGCCCCCCCCCAGGGATGGCGAGGTCTAGTTTGGGTCCGCGCGTGGCGTCCCTGTGCTGGGCCCCCCAGCAGGCCTCGAAAGTGGCGACAGTTTCACAGATCGCAGCCCCCCCGGGGATGGCGAGGTCTAGTTTGGGTCCAAAGATGGGCTCAGAGGCCGGCCCAAGAGGTCCCCAAGAGGCCCCAAGAGGCCTCCAAGATGCGTCCCAAGAGGGTCCCTAGACGCAACAATTGGCCCATTCCCTTAGTAAAACATACAATTGTCATACATTCGCCTTCTGGGCTTTCCGATGCTCTCAGACGGCCCAAGAGGACCCCAATACCGCCCCAAGACGGCCCAAGAAGCCTCCAAGAGGGTCCCAAGATAGCCCAAGAGGCGTCCAAGACGGCCCAAGAGGGCCCCGAAGACGGCCCCAAGAGCGCTCCAGGAGCGCCCCAAGTCGCCTCCCAGAGAGCTCAATATGGTCCCAGACGGTCCAAGAGCGATCAAAGACACCGAAGATGGCCTCCAGCGGTCCAAGATGTCCCCAAGAGGCATCCAAGATACGTCCCAAGAGGGCCTCTAACCGAAAAAATTGGCACGTTTCCTTCGTGAAATGTAGATGTTTCACAAATTCGCCTTTTGGGCTTTCCGACGCTCCCAGACGGCCCCAGAGGCCCCCAAGACCGCACCAAGACGGTCCAAGAAGCCTCCAAGAGGGCCCCAAGACAGCCCAAGAGGGGCCCAAGACGGCTCCAGAGGCGCCGAAGACGGCCCAAGAGAGCCCTGAAGACGGCCCCAAGAGCGCTGCAAGAGCGCTCCAACTGGCTTCCAAGAGACTTCCACATGGTCCCAGACGGTCCAAGAGCGGTCAAAGACACCCGAGATGGCCTCCAGATGGCCCAAGACGCCCCCAAGAGGCCTCCAAGGTGCGTCCCAAGAGGAGCCCTAGACGCAAAAATTGGCTCCTCTCCTCCGAAAAACGTATATTTTTGTACACATTCGCCGTGTGGGCTTCCCGACGCTCCAAGACGGCCCAAGAGGCCCCGAAGACCGCCCCAAAACACCCCAAAAGAACCCCCCAAGACGGCCCCACGACGGCCAAATATGGCCCCAAGACAGCTCAAAAGGGCCCCAAGACGGCCCAAGAATGCCCCCAGACGGCACCAAGAGGAGCCGAAGAGGGCGACCAAAAATTCAAAATTTTACTTGTCCGCCCCCGGGAGCCCCAGGGAGCCCGAAGAGTGCCCCAAGAGGCCGCCAAAGGCCCCCAAAAGGCGGCCCAAGATTGCCCAAGACGCCCAAGATTGCCCCAAAAGGGCCAAGAGACCTCCAAGACGGCCCAAGAGATCCCCAAGAAGCCTCCCAAGAGAGCCTCGATAAGTGAAAATTAATAATTTTCCAGCGTGGTTTTCCTATGTGTCTCGCCTTTGCGTCTTTTCGGCTTGCGGGCGCTCCAAGACGGCCCAGGAGGCCTCGAAGACCGCCCCAAGACCACCCAAGAGGCGCCCAAGGCGGCCCCAAGACGGCCCAAACCCAAGATGGCCTCAAGACGGCCCAAGAGGCCCCCAAGACGGCCCCAGAGGACTCCAAGACAGCACCATGAAGAGCCCCAGAGGGCCACCAAAAATCTACAAAATCTAGCTTTCCGCCCCCAGGAACCCCCGGGGGCACCAAAAAAACACCCCTGGGGGCCCAAAGAGGCCCCAAGACGGCCCTCGAGGACGCCAAAGCAGCCCAAGAAGAGCCCAAAGAAGCCCAAGAAAGCTCGAAGACGAGCCCAGGAGTAGCCCGAACAGCTTCAAAGATGCCCCCCTCAGGCCCCGAAGAGCTCCCAAGAAACCCAACAAGAACCCCAAAACGACCGCCAAACGGTTTCGAACCATCTGATCATTGACTTCAATCAAGGGGTCGGCGGATGTGGCGTAAGCGTGAAGAATCCACGTCCGGAAGTGACGTGTTGCCGGAGGCAGGTCCGCGGATGCTGTAATGCAATGGATCCAATGTGTCCAATGCTTGCATAATTCCTACATATTGTATCATGTTACATTATTATGTGTCCCCCCCTACCCCCCCCTGGAGTCGCGCCACTTCCATCGACCCTCAGGAGGAGGGCCCCTTCTGGGCCTCAAAATCTAGAAAAACCTATGGAAAACCGATGATTTGGGCACCTTGAGCCTTTGGGGGATCCAAGAGGGCGTGAAGACGGTTCAAGATGGTGTCAAGACGGGACAAGACGGCCCCAAGACGGCCCAAGATGGCCCCAATAGGGCCCACAAAGCCCCCAAGATTGCCCAAGAGGGCCCTCAGAGCGCCCACCAGAACGCCGCCAGAGGCCAAAAACATCTATTTTCCTTACGTTTTTTCAAAGAATTTCGCGTTCTCGCCTTTCCCGGCTCTCAGAGGCCCATGACCGCCCAAGCAGCCTCCAAAATGGTCCCAAGACAACCCAAGAAGCACCCAAGGTGGCCCCAAGACAACCCCAGGGAGCCCCAAGTCAGCCCAAAGAGGCCCCCAAGACGGTCCAAGAGGCCCCCAAGACGGCCCATGAGGATTCCAAGAGGGCCCGAAGGCGGCCGCGAGAGGCTCCCAAGAAGGCCCCCGAAAGGGGCCAAACGGCGCAAAAACGCCCCAAGACGGCCCAAGACGGCCCAAGACGCCCCCAAGAGGCCGCCAAGAGGCCCCCAGGAGACCCCCAAAACGCCACAGGAAGCCTCCAAGAAGCTTCCAAGAACCCCCCAGGAGGCTTCCAAAAAGCCCCACAACGGCTGGACTGTACGTGCTCCGGACGTGCACCCCGCGAAGCGAGAGGAATCAAGTTCGAGGTCCGGGGGGATAGGCATGTTATGCTTCAGGGTTCGAATAGATTGTCCATGTACGGTCCCGCTCCTCGGGGTAAGAGGCAGTGGGAGGGGTGGAGCTGGAACTTGAAGTTCAAGGGCAAGGGTGGATGTCGATGGCGAGGTGGAAGCGGAGGGGGAGAGGAGTGCGGAAGAGTGGGGAGGGATGGGAGGGTCCCGAAGGTTTGGGAGGAGTGCGGAGCGCTGGGGAGGAGCGGGAAAGGATAGCATGAGGAGGAGGAAGAGGAAGGGCAGCAAAAGTAGCAGGAGTGGCAGCGATGGGAGGAGGAGAAGGGAACGAAGGAGGAGGAGGAGGAGGAGGAGGAGGAGGAGGAGGGGAATGAGGAGGAGGGAGGAAGCTGTGCGACGCGCGGCGCTGCGGATTCAGAACGAGGACCCAAATCACAGGGGGGTTGGGAACAACAAGTGTTTTGCAGCACTTTCGTTCAAACGTTTACGTTTGGGAAGCATCTTGGAAGCTTCTCGAGGGCGTATTCGACTCTTGGGGCGTCTTGGGGCCTCTTGGGGCCTCCTGGGGGCCCCTTGGGGGCCCCTTGGGGCCGAAAGCTCGAAATTTGACTGTGGTCTTCCACCTCTGGGACCCCCAAGACTCTTGGGCCTGTCCTGGCCCCCTCTTGGGTCGTCTTGGGGGCCTCTTGGGCCGTCTTGGGCGTCTCTTGGGCCGTCTTGGAGCCCTCTTGGGAGCCTCTTGGGCCGTCTTGGGGGCTCTTAAGCCGTCGTGGACGCTGTGAAAGCCCAACAGGCGAATATGGTACACAGATACTTTCTCCTGAAGGAATGGGACGTTTTCTGCCTGTTTCGGCACTCTTGGGAAGCCTTGTGGAGGTCTCTTGGGGCGTCTGGAAGGCCTCTTGAGGCGCGTTGGGGGCCATCTTGGGCGTCTTGGGGCGACCTTTGGGCGTCTCGGGTCTCTCTTGGACCATCTCGGGGGTCGCTTCGCAGTTTGTGGTGGCGTTCTGTGGGCCTCAGGCACGCCCCAAAGGCTCCGGTACACACGTGTGGTCCCGGCCCAGGGGCCCCCAGGCCTTTGCGCCGTTGCTGCCTGCGTCACTAAGGAAATCCCCGCTCGCTGCGCAGAAGAGCAGTCGTCTCGGGGCGGACGCGCGGCGCGCGCGCGGCGGGCCGTAGGGAGAGACGGGCCGCCGCGATCGCTCCGTGCGGCGCACTCAGGTGGCCGTGTCCAACACGGGCCCCTGGACGACCATCAGGAGGTCGTAGCAGCGCCGCAGGCCAGCCTTTGAAGAAGGAGGGAGGTAGAGGGTGGGGGCCGAGAAGCTGCAGACGACTGCGTAGCGAGCGCGAATGGGGATAGAGAGGTGCATCCCCGCTCGCTGCGCAGAAGAGCAGTCGTCTCGGGGCGGACGCGCGGCGCGCGCGCGGCGGGCCGTAGGGAGAGACGGGCCGCCGCGATCGCACCGTGCGGCGCACTCAGGTGGCCGTGTCCAACACGGGCCCCTGGACGACCATCAGGAGGTCGTAGCAGCCATACCCATGCTCAAAGCCCTTGCGAAGTGACAAGAGTTCGGCGGGCGGCTGCGAGCTGAATGGGCCACCCGGCAAGGCCAGCATTCAGGAAGGACGCGACAAGGTAGTCGCTAACAGACGCAAAGTACTCGACCAGAGACCGAGAGGCCTCAGGGAGGGCGGCAAGGACAGTAGAAGCGGCAGCGTCTTGCAGATATCCCTCGGCGGTGGACGCCTGGCGCCAGCGGCCCCGCCAGAAGACGCGTGACAAATGCTCCGTAGCGGCATTGAAGTCTGTGGCGCCTGTGCCTTGAAGGCCAACGGGTGTGACGTCGAACCCCGCAGGCATTTTGGCGAGCGGCACGCCCAAGCCGACAAGTAGATGGTTCCACCGAGTACGGAAGCCGCTCTGACCAGAGGTCGTGGTCATGAGCGGATCGGTGGGGCCCACATGCCGAAACACAATATCCATAATTTTGACGGTCGCTCGATCCGAACAACGAGCGTATTGAATCGGATAAGACCGACAACTCTCAGGAACTGCAATCGACAAGAAGGCGTCGCCTTCCGGCTCAAGGCGGTCGCATGGCAGCGACAAGTCACAACGCTTCGCGTGGAGAATCTCGCCTGGACGCAGGGACATCGTGAAACCAGCCAGCACCAGGGCAGCCATCTCGGGCCACTCCCACAGCAGGCACAAGCTAACCATCGCGCGAAGGAGCGCTCGGGGAAGCGGCGGGCGGAGCCCGGGGAAGCTGCGGGCATGCCCGAAGAAGCGCGCTGGAGGCTCGGAATGCTTCCACAATTTAGCAACATCCCAGGCCTCAGTCAGCAAACCCCTACAGTGAGGGTGATTGGCCTGCACGCCCAGCACGGCGTGAACAAGGATGTACTGCGGGAGCCCCGCGTCGTGGAGCCAAACTCCGAACGTGGCCAAGAATCTGCCTGCTAAGATCCCGCTGCGGTAGAGCGTGTCAGGGACAATGCCCGTGTGCTCACCTAGCCACAGCTCGAATGCATCGAGCGAGCGTGTACGCCTGCTCTCATCAGCGGGGGTGAAACGAGAGCCCTGGGCGAACGAGATTCGCGCGAGAGGAAGCGCGGGGCTAAGGCCGCGACCGGAGTCAGCGGCAGCGGTCGAGCCAGAAGGCGTCGGCGCGGCTGGGGACAGCTCGGCCCCTGGGCCGTCTAGCGCCATAAGCCGCGGGCGCTGCCGCTCGCCCTGATGTGCGGCGTCAGCCGAAGACAGGACGGCGCCTGACCGCGGAGCGCTCGGAGGCGCAGCACCTGCTGCACGGCGGCGGCGGCGCGCGGGGTGGGGGACTCGCCGATGCCAGGTAATGGCGGCACGGCCACCGCCCTGCGGCGCCGTGTCAGCCTCGCTGTGCGGGACCGTACCTATCCTCGCCTCAGCCTCGGCGGCGCTGTCCACCTCCGCGGGGGCAGCCGGCACTGCCGCAGGCGCAAAAAGGTCCGCCGCCGCCGCGGGGGGCCCGGCGGACGCGGCCTCTCTGACGCAATTGGCAAGACGTGAGCGGGCGCTGCACAATGCAGCCTTACGGCGCTCGAGCTCGGCGAGGAGCGTCAGGATACGCTCTGCCAGCTCTCCCGCGCTCTCCCCAGTCTCCGCACCTCTCTCCAGCTCGACCTCGGTCAGAGCGGCATCGACAGCGTCGACCGCGGTTCGGAGCCGCGCCAAAGCACGCCGTTCGGCACGCGCGCGCCTGACCGCGGCCGCTGGGACAGCGACCTGGCTGGTGCGCATCGCAGCCGAGGTGGCCCACGCCCCGACTTGGGGCGGACCTTGGGCCGCGCGCGCAGAGGGCTCCAAGGACTCGGAAAAGTGTGGCGCAGCCGCCAGCGCCTCAGAGACCATGTCATGGGCAGCTTCCCTGGAGTCGGGGGAATCCGCGTTGCCAACGAGCGGGCCTCCCACCATAGGCGCGGCGCTAAGCGCGGCCGCGAGTTCCAGAGACCTCGGAGCGGCCCTGGCACGAGGGGCGGCCGGCGGCGCGGCGTATGAGGCGGCGGCGGGCGGCGAGGCATCATGCACGCGCGCACGGGCGCTCGACTGCGAACGATGCACGGAAGCAGGCGTGGGCACATCGTCGGCGCGCGGTGCTGGTGGCGCACCTGCGGCGCGAGCCGGAGGGCCCATGCTGGTCCTAGCGCCCCGCGCCGAGAGAACGCCAGGCGCAGCGCTAGGCGCGGCCGCGCGTTCCGGAGACCCGAGGCCGCCGCCGCAACACGCCGCCGACAAGGCCGTCCGGGCGCTGGCGGGAGTCGCGCCAGACACGGCGCTGACGGCCTCGGTCGCCTGTGGCGGCCGCGGCGCGCTGTCCACGAGACCGCGCGTCGAGGCTGGGGATTTCCCAGGTTGCGCCCCCGCCACGGATCCGCCGTGGACGCGCAATTCGCGGAAGGGCCCGAGCAGCTGGGACCGGGCGTCGCAAAACTGCTGCCAACGAGCCGCGGAAGCATGGCAGCCTCGCGACTTGGCCGGGTGGTGGGGGGTCGCTAACCGCCGCCACGCCCGGTGCACCCCGGAGTCTGGAGTGCTCAACTGCACGCCGAGGAGCGCGCAAGCGGCCATCAACTTGGCAGCATCAGCTGGCCGTAACTGGCGCTCGCTGCCGAACGCGGCGGCCGCGCCCCCCGCCGACTGCGAATGCGAGCCGCCGACAGGGGGTAAGCGCGCGGGCGCAGACGCGGCGGCCACTGCACGGCCCTCATGGGAGCCGCCCGCGCGCGCTCCCTCCTCAGCAGCAGAAGAAGAAGGACCGCGAGCGCGACCTCGCGAGCGTTCCGGGCGCTGCGAGCGGGACCTCGCCTCGGGCGCGCCTGCTCCTGGCTCCCCACCGACGGCACGAGCCCCTCCCTGCGGGGCCGCAGCAGCATCGCTGGCAGGGCGCATGCCTGCCGGCGGGGGCGGGAACGAGCTAACATCCCAGGGGGGCGCCGAAGCGGTGGGCACCGCGGGCGCTGCGCTGGCTGCAGAATTCACGACATGATCGTGCCGTGGACTACGCAAGGCGTCAGTGCGAAGAACGTTGCGCGGACCACTGGGTGCTGGCTCCCGCGAGGCGGGTGTTGGCGAGCTGGTGGTGCTGGGGGGCGCGAGAAGCGGCGGGCCCCCAGCCTCAGCGGACGCCGCCGCGTCGCCCTGATCGCCGGGGAATGGCGATTCCTGACGGCTGGTCGCAAGGTGCCCGTGCGGGCCCGCGCCCGCGGCAGGGCGGCGAGCCAGAACCAGGAGCGCGAACCTGCCCCACAACCACGTCGGGTACGCGGAAGCAGCATCGGCAGCCGCTATCACGTCGAATCGCTCGAACCGACCCTCGTCAATATCAGACAGCCAAGCAGGCTCGACGCGCGAGGGGGGGCGGACGGGGCGATTGCGCGTGGGGTCGTCCGCTCGATGGACATCAGTCGGGACGTAAAGCCCGCCCATGTAGAGCCCGCCTCCCAGGATGTTGGGCAAGCAGGTGCTCAACACATGCGAAAGTCCAGGACTGCTGCTCCGACCGTGGGCCGCCGCGCCTAGTGCCACTTGGGAGTCCAAGAGAACGGGGATCCGGGAGTCGGGGTTGCGGACGCAACAGTATTTGCACAGACTCTTGAACACTGTAGTCTCAAGGATATTGATGTGGCGACGCATGCGGAACTCCCACTTATACGCCAACCGAAAGCGCAGAGCCTCCGACAGCTCACTGATCCAGCGCGGCGCGAGGGGGAGCTCAAGAGAAGGGAGCCCCGCCTCGCGGCGCAGCTGGGTCAGCTCGGGGCCCAGGAAGTGCCCGCGGCTCAGGACCATGAGCAAGTGACGGTCGGGAAGACGAGTATGCCAGCCGCCGTGCTCGGAGCGCCGCCACAATTCTTGTGACAGGTGCGAACTGATGTCGCTGCGGACCACCCCGCCCCAGCCGAGGGAGGCATCCGTGCCGAACACTTCAGGGCAAGGCGTCGCCCTAAGGTCGGTCATCGCAACAAAAGCCAGGTAGGCACAGGCCTGCAATTCGTCGCGAACCGAGGGCGGGAGCTCATATTCGAGCCCGTCGTCGGGAAGGGTCGAGATGAAGGTGTAGATGTGAGTGAATATCGACAGGATGGGACGTCGATACAAAAACACCTGCACCCAACAACCCACGAGCGAGCTCAGCAACGCCCGAGTCGAGCGACCGAGGAATACCTGAATCAGGGTCAGGCGGCAGAGGGCCACAGTGCGGACCAGGGGAGCACACACTCTGCCGATCCTGCCCTCCACCTCGGCGCCGACCACGACCTTGTGGGTTTCGCCCCTGGCCCTCTTGCCGGGGTGCTGAATGAGGCCCACCTGGGGGTAGCCGCGATCACACGCAGCAAACACCTCCCTGTCGCGGCGTGTCGGGTCGTCGGGGCGCGGGGCGCTCCCGCGCCACGAGAGCTTCTGAA
>CAUYUJ010015922.1:218880-256368 GCA_963575745.1 Prorocentrum cordatum | reverse complement strand
ACAAATAATACAACATATTGCGAAGTCACGCATTATCTTCCGTTATTGGCGTGCTAGCGCGTGGAGAAAAAATGCAAGAATGAGGGGGACACTATCTGCAGCTGCGGGCATGGATTGTCCGACCTGGACAAAAATCCAACCTTCGGGGTACCACCGCCATAACTTGAACATCACGATATATGATTAAGAGAATTCCAACATGAATGACAATATTACGCATCACGGCCAGTTAGTACGTGATCTCGAGCCTGGAGTTTGGGGCAACGCAGTATAATGGGGGAAATTGAGGATCCATTCGTGCATGAGGCGATTTGCCATCGTTTAGTTAGTTTCAGAAGGCGAAAAACGATAACAAAAAAAATTGTTTTGCTGTCGGGGGCGACTGGAAAAAATATACCTACGGTGCCAGCGTACAAATATAAATTTGCCACCCGCCTTGAGATAGGCGCCCCGACAACAAAACAAAATATGTCATGCCGTTCTTCCCCTGTGAATAATCAGCCCGATTATCAACGGGTTTACCATGTCAAACAGCTTGCTACAATGTGCCGTGCGCCGTCGGTTAGGCGTTGCTTATTCGTTTGATGGACGGGCCAAACCCATATAATCAGGGTAGGTTGGCGGATGGGCTTCGTGGAATATTGCACATGACATAACAAAAAATAACAATTTAGAGGCAAATGCTCAACAACGCAAGACCCTGACAAAAATGTGGAACAAATTTTGGCCCGACAAATAAGCCGAAATTTACCGTTATTTTCTGGAGTATCTATATTCAGCCCTATTGCTAGGGATGGTCAACCGCGCGCAATACTAACAACAAAAACGACACGTTGTTTGCTGTCACGGGCTGAATGCGTTACCGGTACAACATACCATGAAATTTTTGAAATCGGTTTAATTTTTTGGGGGTTGATTTTTTTTAGAAATGGGGAGGAGAAAACGCGCTCCACAAGCTATACCGTTAGGATCCAGACAGGGATAAATTGTAGTCTGCAAGACAGGTGGTGGGGACTTCTGGGGATAGGTCGTGGCACGAGCATGCTCCGCGAAGATCACTGTATCATCAATTGATGATCTCGCAATGGTGTAGCGTCCTTTTCGTCTTCCTCCTCCTCCACTTCCACTTTTTCACCCGCGATGCTGTTCGCCTGCGGAATTGCACCCCATGCCCACCTGCAGTCTAGGGTTCGAAGGTGGAAGATGATAAAAGAGAAAAACAATTAGGTACTTGCGCGAACAATATTATCCAAAATCCGGCAACGGACCGAAATGCGTTGCTCACTAGAATTTTCCGCACCATCAAAGTCAGTTCACGCAATTCTGAAAATTCACGCTTCCAGTCCGCTGGGTGAATTTGTTGTGCTCGCTGCGCCGTTGTTTGCACAATAGTAGAATGATAATCTTTTATTGTTGAGACGGGAAAAAATGTTGTGAGCCATACGCCAGGCCGCGTGAGCAGGGGGACCAAGGAAAACACTCTTTGCGGTTATTTGGACCATTTTGCGGGAGCCACGGTTTGTCTAATTCACATCGTTTGTTTTGGGATGCGGAAAGGGACGAGGAAGAGAGGGAGGCGGAGGGGCGGGCGGGAGACGAAATCTATATCAAATATTTGCCAAGCAGTTGGCTCGCCGATGCATTGCATTATCTCGTTCCAGGTGATGACTAGGGGCACAAGCATAATCCTTTTCCGACAAAGCTACGCCCAACAAATTGCGGGATTAAATTCATAATATTAGCAATTTTCCCCGTAACAAGTGGAAGAAATAGTAAGCCTTAAAGAGACATAAATTTTACGATAATAGTATTTTTCAAAGATAAGCATGCGTAGTTAAACCAGAGATATTGCATCAAGCATCTTCTACCACACCGGTTTCCGTACCTACCAATGCTTTACATAAATTACTAGAATGATCCTCTCATCCTTCTGCTCGTTCATCATCTTCTTCCTTCTTCCTTCAGTCCGCTCGGCACGCATTTGGCGCGTCCAAGCCAAGTTGACGCGTTTGGTGCGCGCGTAATCATCTGCTCTCGCGCGCATTTGGCATATCCCTCTAATTTTCCTGGCCCAAGCGCTTTTGGCGTATGACTGCTTCGTTCGATAAGATGAAAGTTTTTACGGGTTGGACCTTCAAAAAAACACTTTCTAATGGATTTCGCAAAATCTTACAGCCCTCTGGGCGTAGGTGGTTCCGGGAGTTTCCTCTTCCAACCTCCTTCATCTCCTTCGGGGAGGGGTTTACCCCTCCCCGTAACCCCCTCCCGTAGATTTGGACGGGAAGGGGCCGCTGGTAGTTAGAGCGTCCAAAACGGCCTCGGCGAGGAAGCCAAAATCATTGGTTTTACTAAGGTTTTGGCCGATTTTAGAGGCTCCCGAAGGGGAGCGCTAATTGGGGGACCCCCTTCTTTTGATCGATCACCTCCAAGATGGCCCCAAGAGCGCTCCCAAGGCTCCCAAGAGCGCCCCAAGAGGGCCTCAAGAGGCGCCCAGGAGGCCCCAAGAGGCGACCAGGAAGCCCCAAAAGGCGTCCCCAAAATTCCGGCACCCAAGACGGTCCAAGAAGCTCCCGAGACCGCCAAGAAGCCCCCAAAACGCCCCAAGAGACCTCAAAGAGTATCCAAAAAGATACCCAAGAGACTCCGCAAGGCATTCAGGAGGCCTTTGACTCTTCTGATCGCCCTTATCCTCCTCCTCCTCCCCCTCATCATCACCATCATCACCATCGTCAAAACCACCATCATCGTCATCATCAACATCATCAATATCAACATCAACATCATCATCTGCCTATTCATCCTCCTCCTCATTCTTCCATCCCCACCCTCATCATCCTCCTCCTCTTCCGCCTCCGACTCCTCCTCCATCCCCCCCCCTTGGGGTACGACGTCCTCCCCAGCCCCTTGTTCCTCCGTATGCTGCCCCGATTCCATGATCACCTCTACTCGCCTGGGCTTCGTTTCTGGATGGGCTGGTGGGGATACGCGAAAAAGACGGCTACGGCATGTTCGAATTTTATTTTGGCTATGTGCAGTTTTATTTTGGCTGATTGAGAAAATGACAAGATAAAGAAATCTGTGTACACGGAAACCAATGTACGTGAATTCCGATGTCAGGAAACGTGACTAACGGAAAACCATTGCGGGTATAAATACAGAAAAGAAGCCGTCGTTGGAATATCGATGTGGTTCCTTTCTCTGGAAAACGCACATGCTACACCTTGAGCGACATGATCGGTTGTCTTCCTGATAATCTCGACCGTGCAATTGTATTTTATGGTTCTATTACAGACTACCAGATTTCAGTTACAAATCCTGCCCCACGCAACATACGCCCTGTCGATAATGGCATCGGCATTTACGGGGAAGTCGGTTCTTTCATACTAATCCGCTTTGCTCTTTGCATCATCGAATAGATTTTGCAATATATGTATGGCCGCGTTCGTCCCGCATCACTTGTAGATACCGGAATTCTTGGGCCACACTGTTGTCTTGAGTTCTGTTTGGGCCTGCCTGGCCAATATTTTCGCCACAAGCCGTCGGGAAGCATCGACTCTGGAGTTGGGTTTCATGGGACCCACAGAGACATACTAATACTATGTGTCCTCCTTAGAGGCGCGCATCCGACCCGAACATCTAGTATACCCATCTTGTAGTACGTCGTTCCCCGAGCGGTGTGGCCAGAAAGCGCCCGCCACGACGCATATACTATAAGATTCTCGGTGCGCGCGTCGCCCCCTGGGGGGGCGACGCACAAATAGTATAAGTATGTCAGGGTGACGCCGATTTCAAGACAGGAGCGTGACGTCTCTGATGAGCGGGGAACTACTCTGTTGGCAACGCCGTACAGGACTTCGAAGCGAACGGCCGCCCCATGGCTCCCCAACCCAAACTAGTAATAGTAGTCATAGTAGTAGTAGTAGTAGTAGTAGTAGTAGTAGTAGTAGTAGTAGTAGTAGTAGTAGTAGTAGTACTAGTAGTACTAGTAGTAGTAGTAGTAGTAGTAGTCGTAGTAGTAGTAGTAGTAGTAGTAGTAGTAGTAGTAGTAGTAGTAGTAGTAGTAGTAGTAGTAGTCGTAGTTAGTTAGTAGTAGTAGTAGTAGTAGTAGTAGTAGTAGTAGTAGTAGTAGTAGTAGTAGTAGTAGTAGTAGTAGTAGTAGTAGTAGTATTAGTAGTAGTAGTAGTATAGGTAGTAGTAGTAGTAGTAGTAGTAGTAGTAGTAGTAGTAGTAGTAGTAGTAGTAGTAGTCGTAGTAGTAGTAGTAGTAGTAGTAGTAGTAGTAGTTGTAGTAGTAGTAGTAGTAGTAGTAGTAGTAATAGTAGTAGTAGTAGTAGTAGTAGTAGTAGTAGTAGTAGTAGTAGTAGTAGTAGTCGTAGTAGTAGTAGTAGTAGAAGAAGAAGAAGAAGTAGTAGTTGTAGTACCTCTCCTGATGTGTCGAAGCACTGCGCCGAAGAGATTTTGATCCAGGCCAGCTGCTAATATTACGGTCTATTTCCAATGATTGGGGGGAGCTCCGATCTTTCACCGTTTCTGCGGCTACTGGGGCGCCTGGTTGGATGTCTTCCTTGGATTTGTGGCCCAGAAGGTTGCTTGCGGTCCCCGGGGCGATTATTTTTGACGTTCGGGGGCAACCGGGGACAGATTTTCAGATTTCCTAGGATGGATGTCCAAAGAATTGGGTTCTTTATGCTGGAGGTTTCTTATGAATACGAATTCTTACACATTGGAGGCTTGAGAATGGATTGCTGAATATTCCCACCAGCCCTCTGGGCGTCGGTGGTTTAGGGAATTTCCTCTTCCACCCCTCCTACTTCCCCTTCGGGGAGGGGTTTACCCCTCCCCCTACCCCTTCCCCTGGACAAGTGGTCTCGCGAGGTGTCAGGGCGTCCAAAACGGCCTCGGCGAGGAAGCTACAATCATTTGTTTTACCACGGTTTTGGCTCCATTTCGGCCTTCTGCTCGCCTGGACGTCGTTTCTGGATGGGCTGGTGGGGATGCGCGAAGCGTCTAGACTTCGTTCTCTTGAAATTATAATGTTGAGCAGGAGAGAGAGGGATATATATATATAGAGAGAGAGAGAGAGAGAGAGAGAGAGAGAGAGAGAGAGAGAGAGAGAGAGATAGAGTAATACATATATATATATACATATATATATAGAGAGAGAGAGAGAGAGAGAGAGAAAGAGACAGAGAGACAGAGAGAGAGAGAGAGAAAGAGAGAGAAACAACATAAAGAAAGAGAAACACGCAAAACAAAGGCTAGGCACCAGAAGGGCGCGGCAGTGCGGCAGCGGTCACCCGCTGGGAGCAGTTAGCTAAGACAATGTGCACCATGGCGCTAGTATCGGCGGGTGGAAATTTGCCACTGTTGTTTGAAGAACGCGGTTTTGACGGTTCAGTTTTCCTGGGGGTATTTGCAGCGGGAATTCGCGTTCAATGTCAGGTTCTTTTGATTTTTGGAAACGGGCATATACATCTTGTGCAACACATCCCAACTCAAACGACGATTGATTTTACAGCAAGGCTTTGGCCACAGTTTGGCCTCCTGGGGGGGCACTGATTAAGATGATTCCAGAAGCGCCTGGGAGAGTTCAAGATGACCTCCACGATGGCTCAATATATCCCATGATGCCTCAAAATGGCTCCCACGATGCTCCAAGAGGCCCCAAGACCGCTCCAAGACGGCTCCAAGTGGCCAGCGAGCTCCCCCAGGAGGCCCTGAAGAGGCCAGAATCTTTCCCAAACCTGAGGAACATCAATGTTTTTGGCCTTCTCGCTCTTCCGCTTCCGATGGCCATCCGAGGCCTCGAGATGGCTCCGTGATGGCCCAAGAGGCTCCAAGAGAGGCTCAAGAGAGCCACAGGACGGCCCCGAGAGCGCCCGAGAGCGCTCCAACAGCGCCCCTTGGGCTCCCGCGCGGCAGCGCTGTTCTTGTTTGATCGATGTCCTCCAAGATGGCCCCAAGAGCGCTCCTCAGGCTCCACACACACGATGCTAAGCGGCAGGAAGCCTATGTCCTGGCCGCTGGGAAAAATCCAAACAAGACGGGCGCGCCGCCGCCAGCACGGCGACGTAGGCGTCAGCGCGCGCGGACCACACGGCCCGCCGTCAATTATGAGCACGAACCGACGCGCACACCACCAACACCACCTCCACCGGGACAGGAACCAGCGGGGGGCGGGTGAGCATCATGCCGCCGACGCTTCGAGGCACCCAAGACGCTCTAGGAGGCGTCCGGGACCGCCCAGAGGCCCCAAGACGCTCCAGGAGGCCCCTCCTCTGTATGCTGCCCATTTTTCCTGATCGAGGCGATTCCTCAGGGCATCGTTTCTGGATGGGCTGGTGGGGTTACTTTTGGGTACGCAGGCGCAACGAGCGCTCCAAAGGCTCCCAAGGGTGCCCCAAGAGGGCCCCAGGAGGTGGCCAGGACGCCCCAAGAGGCCCCCAAGAGGCCCCAACCAAGAGGCCCCCCAGAGGCACCCAAGACGCTCCCAGAGGCCTCGGCGACAATGCCAAACTCATTGATTGTACAATAAGGTTGTTTTGGCCACAGTTTGGCCTCCTGGGGGGGGGGGGCACTGCTCAAGATGACTCCAAGAGCGCCTGGGAGAGTTCAAGATGACCTCCAAGATGGCTCAATCTATCCCATGATGCCTCAAGATGGCTCCCACGATGCTCCAAGAGGCCCCAAGACCGCTCCAAGACGGCTCCAAGTGGCCAACGAGCTCCCCCAGGAGGCCCTGAAGAGGCCAACATCCTTCCAAAACTTTTTGGCTTTCTCGCCTTTTCGCTTCCGATGGCCATCCAAGGCTTCAAGATAGCTCCAAGATGGCCCAAGAGGGCTCCAAGAGCGCTCCCAAGGCTCACAAGGGCGTCCCAAGAGGCACCAAGACGGCCCCAATAGGCCTCCGAGAGGCTCCCAAGAGCCTCCAAGAGGCTTCCAGAGGACTCCCGAGGCACCCAAGATGCCCCCCAGACGTTCCAAGAGGCCTGCAAAAACTCGCAAGAGACATCCGAGGAGGCTCTTATGTTCGTCCTTTTTCCTTCTCCTCCCTCCTCTCTCCCATCCCCCTCCCCCACCTCTTCCTCCTCCTCCTCATCATCATCCTGAGGGGGGTCTGGCTCTGGACCTCTGCTGAATGGCGTCTGTTTGCAAGAACGCGTCCTTGGAGGGGAGGCTCCACCCGCACGAAACAGGCGCCAAAAACAGCCAAGATTTGCTCCATGGGGGGGGGAGGGGTGGTGCGAGGGCCCGCGCCGATCGGCAAAATAATGAATAAAAAAACGATCACAAGGTTGAAGGGGACCAGGGACACACAAATCAATACACACAAATACCAGGACCCCCACTATTTTTCAGCATTTTCTGGAATTTTCCGTCTTCCCCCCCACTTCCCATATGTTCCTATATTTTCTGGGGGATCGATGATTAATTGTGTCTGTGTGTTTCTTCCCCTCCTGAAATGTTTGGGACACCGCATCGATCGTTCAACCTTGACTCGATCGCGGCCCCGATCGCTCAAGGCTGGATTCCGTCGGGCCCCGTGGCGTTGCCGCGGCCCTCGGCGCTTCCGCATCGCTCTGGCATGCAGAATGCAACCTTGAATGCCTTCGCCGGCGTCGCTGGCGCGCCATTGCCGCACGAACCTACCGTCAAGGGGGGGAGAGAGAGATGGCGTGGGAGGAGGAGCAGGAGGATGAGGGGGAAAGAGAGAGAGAGAGAGATCGTGGTGGGAGGATGGGACAGATGATGGGACAGAAGCTGAAGGATGAGGGGAGGAAGGAAGGATAGGGGAGGCCAAGGCGTCATTTTGGCCGCCAGCGTAGTGTCCGACCAGGTGGCCGCATCGACTGCGGCGAAGACTGACGTGCACACAAGTCCTGGCTAAGGAGTGCGAGTCCCCTCCTCTTCCTCCTCCTCCTCCTCCTCCTCCTCCTCCTCCTCCTCGCTCCACACGAGTCCTGGCATCTACGAGCCCTTCGAGTGCCCACGCAACCAACCCGCCTCCCTGGCGGCGCGCGCGTTGAGGTGGCGCGAGCGGGGCGGCCTTAGTCTGAGAGGGCGGCATGGGCCCTCGCAGAAGCTCCTCCTCCTCCTCCTCCTCCTCCTTCTCCTGCACCCGCACCCGCACCCACACCCGCACCTGCACCCACCCCACCCCACCCACTCACCCACCCCCGCCCGCGCCCGCCCTCTCCCGCCCGCCCGCCCACCTGCCCGCTCGCTCGCACGCACCCACACCCGCACCCGCATCCGCACCCGCACCGGCACCCGCACCCGCACCCGCTCACTCCCGCACGCACCCGCGCGCACCCGCACGCACCCGCACCCCCACGCGCACGCTCCCGCACGCACCAGCACCCACCCGCACCCGCACCTGCACCCGCACTCGCACGCACCCGCACGCACCCGCACACACCCGCACGCGCCGCACCCGCACGCACCCGCACTGCACGCACCCGCACGCACCCGCACCTGCACCCCGCACGCACGCACCCGCACGCACCCGCACGCCGCACCCGCACGCACCCGCCGCACGCAACCGCACGCACCCGCACGTACCCGCACGCACCCGCACGCACCCGCACGCACCCGCACACACCCGCACGCACACGCACACACCTGCACGCACCCGCACGCACCTGCACACACCCGCACAAACCCACACACACACCCACCCACACCCGCACACACCCACCCGCACACACCCACACGCACACACACACACACGCGCACACACACACACGCACACACACACGCACACACACAACACACACACACATGCACACACACACACGCACACACAACACACACACACGCACACACCACACGCACGCACACGCACAGCACACAACACACACACAACACACACAACACACAACACAACACACACACACACACACACCACACACAAAGAACACGTCACGCTCGACATGCCATGCGGCACGGGTATTGCGTGATGCCGCCGCGTGCCGCAATCCCCTCGTCCTCCGCCCTGTGTGCTGGAGCGCCGGCGAGGCGCCGAATAAAACAAGGGCAACAAAAACACCAAGGGCAGCGGGCCCGGTCTGAGAGCGGGGCAACGCAGGGCGACGAAGGGCAACATTGAAGACAAACTGTTCCGCCTTCGGGCGACGCCTGTCCCAGGGGGGCTGGAGAGTTCACTTGCCATCACTTGGACGTCCATGAAGAAGAAAAAACTGCATAAATAAACTTTTGGCACTCCGTGCGGATTTCTTGGATCCGCGCTGGACCCCCTCTCTGGCGCGCGGAGCGCGCCAGGGGCGGCGCCGCAGGCGCCGCCGGGGGGGGCCAGCGCGGATCCAAGAAGCTTATGTTTATGGCGTTTTTCCTTCTTCGAGTCCATTCCCCGTGCATTTGTCAGGTCCGTGCATTTTTGTTGCGCAAGATGATCCCAGATGCTCCTCAAGGCTTCCTCGCAGAGCGAAAACTGCGCACGTCCGAGCGAGGCCAGATCTGCACGCCGACGTGGCCGCGCAAGGGTTTTGATAACCTTGCCGGCCGCCCTGGGGTAGGCGCCCCCCACCGGCAGACAAGTTTGTTTTTACAGGCCGCCCCTCGCCGTTGCAGAGGAGGAACGAAACATCTGCATCAGCATCAACTTTCGGACCTCCGAATATTTCTCCTCCTCCTCCTCCTCATCATCCTCCACCTCCTCCTCCTCCTCTTTTTCCTCATCATCCTCCTCCTCCCCCTCTCCTCCTCCTCCTCCCTCCTCTCTCCTCCTCCTCCTTCCTCCCTCTCCTCCTCCTCTTCCTCCTCCCTGCTCCTCCTGCTCCTCCTTGCTCCTGCTTCTCCTGCTATCTCATGCTATCTCCTATCTCCTCCTCCTCCTCCTCCTCCTCCTCTCCTCCTCCTCCCTCCTCCCCCTCCCTCCCCCCTCCTCCCCCCCCTCCTCCCCCCTCCTCCCCTCCTCCTCCTCCTCACTCCTCCTTCTCTTCTCTTCTTCTTCTTCTTCTTCCTCTTCCTCCTCTCCTCCCCTCCTCCTCCTCCTCCTCCTCCCTCCTCTCCTCCTCCCCCGTCCTCCTCCTCCTCCTCCTCCTCCTCCTCCCTCCTCCCCTCCTCCTCTCCTCCTCCTCCTCCTCCTCCTCCTCCTCCTCCTCCTCCTCCTCCTCTTCTTCCTCCTCCTCCTCCTCCTTTTCCTCCTCCTCCTCCTCCTCTTCCTCCTCCTCCTCCTCCTCCTCCACATCCTCCTCCTTCTCCTCATCTGCATCTGCTGTATCATCATCGGGTTAATGCTGGCTCTCCTCTTCCTGCGAAACCGGAGGTGAGCCAAGAGAGAGACAACGATGGCTCTCCCGCCCGGCCCACGCCCGCTCAAAGCCGGCCCCCGGGACCCCTCCCAGAGGTCCACGCCATACTTTTGCGGAGATATGCGTCGAGGCGGACATCTCCGCCCCACTTTTTCGCATCAACTGGGGCATTTCCGACGCAATGAAGATCAACCAAAATACGGCAGATGTAAAATCTGGAACAGCCGCGGCGACGAGAATCCTCCAGGAGGCCAACGAGAGAAAGAAAAACGCCAGGGAGAGCTGTCCATCCGCAGACTGCAGGCTGCAGCACTGCCGCTGCATTGCGGACGACCTGAGGCCATGGGGGCGTCTAAGAGGGGGATCGGCCAAGCGGGGGGCACCCAAGAGGGGGGCTGGCGAATCATGCCCCGAGGCACGTGAGCGACGGAAAGGAAATGGAGTCGACTGCGCAAAGATTTCCGCGCAGGCTGCCCGCGCCAGGTCGCACGTGAGCGCCCTCGTTTTTCCAATGCGGTGTGCCGCGCTGGCTGCTCGCGTCAGCCACCGCGTGAGTTCTCTATGTGATTTTGCGTAAAGTCGGGGCGTTGACCTAAGGAACCCTAAATAAGGAACGAGGCCTCTTTTTTTCCAAAAGTTAAACTTCGATTTCCCATCGAACACATAAGGAAACCCTGAGGCAAGCTGTGAAACAATTAAGGAACACGGAGCCCCTCCACAACGAAAAGGGTTCCTTCTTCAACGCACCGACTGTGAGACCCGCTTCTCGTGGTCGCTCACGTGCGCGGGACAGGGGCGGGGGCAGGGCGGAACGTGCTGAAAGAAGAAAAGGTGGCCATCCTCTGCGGGCGGGAAGTATACTGGCCACGGCCATGATCCACCGACCCCCGCTTGCCGGGCGTGAGAAGGCGTGTGACACATTTGGTTGACCCTCTCCCCCTCCCCCCCTCCCCGAGGGTCCAAAGTCGCGTTTGAGGGAAGGAGGGGCTGGGCAGGAGGGGACCCCTGGGCTCCCAAACGCACCCCCGGGGCCTCTGGAGCCTCCAAGTCTACTCCGTGGACTCTTAGCTGACTCAGGCTGGGCTCCAACATACCGAGGAGAGCTAAACAATAAACGAGATTGCCTCAAGACTGCCCAAGTGGCTTCCAAGACGCCCCGCGAAGGCTCCAAGAGGACCCCCCGACAAAGAGGGACAAATCGCCACGATCCCCTTGGGAAACGTATATGTTTTGGTGTGTTCGCCTCATTGGTCTCAGCAGCGTCCAAGACTGCTCAAGAGGCCACCAAGGTCGCTCCGAGACGGTCTCAGAGGGCCCTAAGACGAAGAGGGCCCAAGAGTCGCCCAAGATGGCTCAGAAGGCCGCAACAGAGCCCTGAATGGGACCCAAGAGGGGCAACTCGAGTTCATATTTCGAGCCCTCCACCCCACGAGGACCCCCGAGACCCAGCATGCGCCCAACACAGCCCGAAGGCCCAAAAGAGGCTCCCAAAAGAGCTCACCCGTGGATTTTGTATTTCCTCTGAGGTCGGCGGAATGGCGTAAGCATCTTGAATCCGCCGGCCCCCTTGTGGGGCCACCAGGCTGTAGGCCCGTGATTCGCAGTTTCCTGTACCAATTGTAGCTTGTAGTTTCCAGTGTTACAGTTCTGCTTCTTGCTGGTTACTGTAACTAACTGATTGACCGCGCGAGGGGGGGGGAGGCCCAAACGGAATTTTTAGCGTCTCCTGGGCGCGTTGTCTGAATTGCTGGAGGGGCTCGAAATCGACACCCCTCACGCAGATCCGCGGGGTCAGGGTCCAAAAACACAGGGGATGTGCCACATTTCTGAAATTCGATGCCACCCCTCACGCAGATCCGCGGGGTCAGGGTCCAAAAGCACAGGGGATGTGCCACATTTCTGAAATTCGGTGCCACCCCTCACGCAGATCCGCGGGGTCAGGGTCCAAAAACACAGGGGATTTGCCACATTTCTGAAATTCGGTGCCACCCCTCACGCAGATCCGCGGGGTCAGGGTCCAAAAACACAGGGGATGTGCCACATTTCTGAAATTCGGTGCCACCCCTCACGCAGATCCGCGGGGTCAGGGTCCAAAAACACATGGGATTTGCCACATTTCTGAAATTCGGTGCCACCCCTCACGCAGATCCGCGGGGTCAGGGTCCAAAAACACAAGGGATGTGCCACATTTCTGAAATTCGGTGCCACCCCTCACGCAGATCCGCGGGGTCAGGGTCCAAAAACACATGGGATTTGCCACATTTCTGAAATTCGGTGCCACCCCTCACGCAGATCCGCGGGGTCAGGGTCCAAAAACACAGGGGATGTGCCACATTTCTGAAATTCGGTGCCACCCCTCACGCAGATCCGCGGGGTCAGGGTCCAAAAACACGGGGGATTTGCCACATTTCTGAAATTCGGTGCCACCCCTCACGCAAATCCGCGGGGTCAGGGTCCAAAAACACAGGGGATTTGCCACATTTCTGAAATTCGGTGCCACCCCTCACGCAGATCCGCGGGGTCAGGGTCCAAAAACACATGGGATTTGCCACATTTCTGAAATTCGGTGCCACCCTTCACGCACATCCATCGCAAGGCGTGGTAACCCAAACTGCGAGAACTCCCTCGGCCCTTTAATTGCAAGGTGTGGTAACCAAGCCCGTAAACCATACACGTCTTACCAATCGCCAGGTGTGGTAACCCCTCTTGTGATCAGTTGGTTTTGCTGATTGCGAATCGGCATCGCATGAAGTTTCGATACTGCTTCACGACAGCGCCAAGGCCTCATGACTTAGCTCTTCCATGGCCCATTCTCCGAGAGAGGAGGCCGGCGGCAGGGGGCGAAGCCCTTACGGATATCCACCCCCTCCCTAGACAATATCCACCCCCTCCCTAGACCTCCCCCCCCTCTTCGACGCCTAACGGCTTTCGGGACAAACTCGGGTCTCTGGCGGTACAGGACGATCCGGGCAACTCCAGAACACCCGACCCTAGTCAACATCGACCCTAATCATCACCCCCGACATATTTGTCGGGGGGGGGGCTTGGGGCCCCGGGTAACGGTAACGCTTGGGCAGGGTGGGGCATGTCTCGGCGGGGGTGCGCTGAGATCGATACAATTTGCACGCGAACGCCAACATTTGGGAAGGTGGGGGTTCCAAGCCCCTCCCCCCCCCTAGATACGATCGGTACCGCCAAATGATAAAAAACATCTCCCCCTCACACCCCCAGTCCTTGCAGGCCCTGCCACGGCATAAACATAAACAATCGGAGGTCCGCGCAGATCTCTTGGATCGGCGCTGGACCCAGGACACCCAGGCGGACCTTCGAAAGGTTAGGCGACTTATGGTTGTGCAGTTGCTCCACCCTCGACCTCGAGCTGGAATCGGCATACCACAGATACAGCCGGCCCGTATCACAAGGATGCGCGATAAGGATGCAAGGGCCTTGGACGCCCATGCAAAGCTGCTCGAGCGGAGTGCGGCCAACGAAAGAAGCCAAGGACCGAGGAGGCAAGGATGTAAGGGTGCCCTTGGGAAGCTTGCCCATCCTTACTTCGGGAACGGCCAAGAGGGGGGTGTCTAAGAGAGGGGGGTGCAAATCATGACCGGCGGCATGTGCGAGGCCCAGCTGGGGGGCCAGGGACGTAACGAAACAAGAAGAGGCGCCACGAAATCTGGGGAAATATCATGGCCCACGCCATGATATCCACCCCCACTCTAGTCATCACCCCCCTCTTTACCGCCCCCGATTGCTGTGCGGGTTGACTGTAGATCGGCGAAGGACCCCGAAGAGGAGGAGGAGGAGGAGGAGGAGGAGGAGTAGGAGAAAAGGGGGGAGGAGGAGAGGAGGCGGAGGAGGAGGAGGAGGAGGAGGAGGAGGAGGAGGAGGAGGAGGAGGAGGAGGAGGAGAGGGGAGGAGGAGGAGGGGGGAGGGAGGAGAAGGAGGAGAGGAGGAGGAGGAGGAGGAGGAGGAGGAGGGAGAGGAGGAGGGAGGAGGAGGAGGCGGAGGAGGAGGGGGGGGAGGAGGAGGAGGAGGAGGAGGAGGAGGAGGAGGAGGAGGAGGAGGAGGAGGAGGAGGAGGGAGGAGGAGGAGGAGGAGGAGGGGAGGAGGAGGAGGAGGAGAGGAGGAGGAGGAGGAGGAGGAGGAGGAGGAGGAGGAGGAGGAGAGGAAGAGGAGGAGGAGGAGGAGGAGGAGGAGGAGGAGGAGGAGGAGGGGGAGGAGGAGGAGGAGGAGGAGGAGGAGGGGGAGGAGGAGGAGGAGGGGGAGGAGGAGGAGGGTCAATCTGCACGGTCCTGGGCGGGGTGAGCTCTCGGGCCCTATGTCGGCGATGCGTGGGCATGTGGGGTTCGATGCATCCCCCCTCCGGAGCTCTTCCCCGTCCCGCGGTTTGCGGGCCACGCATAGAGTTCTGTCGGGCGTGTCCCCCTACAGGGGGGATTTTCGACGAAAAATGAAAAATACCCTAAAAATACCCCAGAAAGATAAAACAGTTTTCAAAAAATAGTCCCCAGACTGTTTTTGGACTATCTTTTGGGTATTTTTGGGGTACTTTCAATTTTTCGTCGAAAATCCCCCTGTAGGGGGACAGGCCCGACTTAAGCATAGAGGGGCCCTGGGGCACACACATAAATACACACAACCAGCAGGATCCCCCATATTTCCCCATATCGTTCAATTTTCGTCTCCCCCCCCCACACTTCCCGGGTTTTCGCAGATCTTCCTGGGAGTCGACGATGCATTGTGTCTGTGTGTTTCTTCCCCTCCTGAATACAGTCGGCCCGTATCACAAGGATGCGCGATAAGGATGCAGGGGCATTGGACGCCCATTTCGAAGCCCTTCGAGCGGGGCGCGGCCAACGAAAATGGCCATGGATGGACCGAGGAGGCAAGGATGCAAGGATGCCCTTGAGAAGAATGCCCCTCCTTCCTATGCGGGTTGATTGTAACTTTAGGTCGGGCATGTCCCCCTACAGGCGGATTTTGGACGAAAGCTCAAGAATACCCCAAAAAATATGCAAAAAATGTCCAGCATAGTGGAAAAATCGTCCCCATACCATTTTTTGACTATTTTTGAATAATCCTCCTGTAGAGGGACGCGCCCGACTTAACTGTAAGTGTGGCCTCCAACACCCGCTCGGAGAACGAACCAGCCATCCCCCCAGGACGACTCTCGCCGAGGCGCAGCCCGCGGGAGCGCATCCCGAGGCAAGGAAAAACCGCCGAGGTCGATGGGCCTGTTTTCCACCACCACTACCATACGTTGGAGGGGGGAAGGAGGAGAAGGAGGAGAAGGAGGAGGAGGAGGAGGAGCAGGAGGAGGAGGAGGAGGAGGAGGAGGAGGAGGAGGAGGAGCAGAAGAACCTCCTTCCCCTCCAACTTATGGTGGTGGTGAAAACCATTTTTTGATCCGCAGGGCGAGAGCGAACCTCTTCCGCTAAAAGCTAGGCGGGCTACGCGCAGCTTTAATTAGGGAGACAGCGTGGTGGTGAAAACAGGCCCATCAGAGAACCTGCCAGTGTGGCATTTTCTCGACCTCGTAGGGGGGTGCGCAGGGGGTGGTCTCCGAGCGCGGCGTCTATGCGGGCCATGGCGCAGGGCGTGGCAGGTGTGGCAACTTCTCGATCTCGTAGGGGGTGCGGAGGGGGTGGTCTCCGAGTGCGGCGTCTATGCGGGCCATGGCGCAGGGCGTGGCAGGCACTGTCCTCACCCCGTAGGGGGTGCGCAGGGGGTGGTCTCCGAGCGCGGCGTCTATGCGGGCCATGGCGCAGGGCGTGGCAGGTGTGGCACTTTCTCGACCTCGTAGGGGGTGGGCAGGGGGTGGTCTCCGAGCGCGGCGTCTGTGCGGGCCATGGCGCAGGGCGTGGCAAGCACGGCATATTCTCGACACCACCGGGGGTGCGCAGGGAATGGTCCCCGAGCGGGGCGTTTATTCAATATGCGCCCATGTCGCAGGGCCTGGCAGGCGTGGCACTTTCTCGACACCAGCGGGGGTGCGCAGGGGGTGGTCTCTCTATACGCGCCAATGTCGCAGGGCCTAGCAGGCGTGGCACATTCTCGACACCAGAGGGGGTGCGCAGGGGATGGCCTCTCTATACGCGCCAATGTCGCAAAGCCTAGCAGGCGTGGCACTTTCTCGACACCAGAGGGGGTGTGCAAGGGGGTGGTCTCTCTCTATACGCGCCAATGTCGCAGGGCCTAGCAGGCGTGGCACTTTCTCGACACCAGAGGGGGTGCCCAGGGGGTGTTCTTTCTATACGCGCCCATGTCGCAGGGCCTAGCAGGAGTGGCACTTTCTCGACACCAGCGGGGGTGCGCAGGGGGTGGTCTCTCTATACGCGCCAATGTCGCAGGGCCTAGCAGGCGTGGCCTACAAGAGGGTACCTTGGGGGTGCGGTCGCTCTCTGTCTCGGGCTCGCAAAGTGTGGCTGGCGCGGCGCTTCTCCTCTTAGAACCTCTCCTCTTGAGTGGCGTCACCAGCGGTTTCGGCGGGGCAACGGCCACCAACATCATTCTCACATGCTTCACTTCAGCCATCAACACTCCAGGCATAATATAAGTATGTGGGGTTCCTCGGTACACCCTGCGAAATGCTTAAGAAATCATGGGTTAAGAAATTCATAGTCTCAGAACTTGAATAAAAACCTAAAGTTTCCATTCAAATCTTAGGATTTACATTGAAACATTAAGAATAATCGAGACTCTGGCCGAAAATTTAAGTTTTCTTAAGCATCGCCTAAGGTGTAGCGTAATATATGTTTATGCGGTTTTTCGCTCCTCCATCCGCTGGGGTCGGAAGATCGCACCGCCTCGCCGATGCATCGGCGACGTCGGCGTGGAGAAGGTCGGGCTCCACATCCAGCCTTCTCGTCGATGCGGAGCGATCCTCCGACCCCATCCATTTCGCCCACATCTGGGAGGCCTCCCCGACCTCCTCATCCCACTCGACCTCGAACCCTTTTCCTAGAAGAACAACAAGCTCCATAAACAACATTTTTGTTGGCGCTCCGCGAAGGTTTACTGGATCGGCGCTGGACCTCCCTCCCTGGCGCGCAGAGCGCGCCAAGGGCGGCGCCGGAGGCGCCGCCAGGGGGGGTTCAGCGCCGATCCAAGAAATCCGCGCGGAGCTTCAAAAGTTGATGTCAATGCAACTGCTTTTGTTCTTCAAAAACCTTTCTTCCGTCCTCGACCTCGCCACCCCCCCGTTCCTTCTTCGACCACGCCCCCTCCCCCGATCAAAGAAATCCGTGCGGAGCTTGAACAGTTTGTGTTTGAGCCATTGTTTTGTTACCCGAGAACCTTTCTGTCTTCCTCGACCTCGCCACCCCCGCTGTTCCTTCCTCGACCTCGCCCCCCCCCCCCCCCCCGTAGGTTGGGATCTGGGGGTCCGAAAACACCTACTATCAAACACCGCTGATCGGTATCGGTGTCTATTCCTCCCCCGTTGGAAAGCTCGTCTCGCTCGGCCTCGCCACGTGCGCCTCTGGGCTCAGTACACCTCCACGTGGTAGCGGTGGGCCTTCTTCATCTCCTTCGCGAAGTCCTTCCAGTCCACGCCCGCCTTCCGGGGAACAACTGCTGACATTCAGGGATGGACAGACCCCCCTTTAGTAAAACGTGGTTTAGTGAAAACGACCTGAGGCCCAAACCTGGCGGGCGCAAGCCTGGAAAATTACGGCCGCGGCGCCCTCTCGAGAACCGAAAACGGACAATTCACTAATCGACGTGTCACTGTTGGGGGTTCTGTCCACCCCCGAGGGATGAGGGGGGAAGCGGGTTCTTGTATCCGCTGGCATGTATAATACAGTGCGGGCGCGGCTGCGAGGAGCCCTCACAAGAAACCCCACCCTGAGAGCCCGCGCGCGAGGCGCACCCGGGGGAAGCCCGGAGCACCCCGAACGCAACAGCTCCTTCAACGGCCGCGAGAAGTCGCCGCGCAGCGCGCGGAGCGAAGAAACCCAGGATACCCTGACGAAAATCATCTGGTTTCTTGATGCGCGCCCCCGCTGTAGTGGAGAGAGCGAGGTACGAGTGATGACGTTCTGGTGGGGCGAACCTCTCCAGGGGGGGGTCCGGGGTAGGGGCGAGGGCCGGGCGCATGGTTGTGAATGGTCGCCCGCGTATTTTTTCGAGTGAAGCGGCTCACGGGCAGCTCCCATGGCCTGTTTCCATATTTTTTCAAATGAAACGGCCCGAGGGCCCCAAGACTGCCCCAAGAGAGCTTCAGAGGGCCTCCAGACGGTCCAAGAGAGCTCCCAAACGGCTCCAGAGGCCCTCCACAGGGCCCCCGAGAGGGCCTGAGGAGGCCAATAACATGGACCCCCTAAGGATTTTGCAAGTTTTCCGGGTTCTCCCTCATTTGGGCCAAGAATGGCCAACACGGCCCACGAGGCCCCAAAGCTTGTCTCAAGATGGCCCCAGAGGCCCCCCAAACGGCCTGAAAAAGGTCCAAGAGGGCGCCAGGACGGCCACAGAGGGGCCCAAAACGATCCAAAAAGGCCCCACAAGAGGGCACAAGACGGTCCCTAGAGAGGCCCAAGAGGGCCCAAAGAGGCTCCCAAGAGGGCCCGAAGAGGCCCCAAGACGGCCAAAGGCCTCGAAGACGCCCCAAGACGGCCCAAAAGGGCACCAAGACGGCCCACAATTGCGCCAGAAGGGCTCCCGAAGGGCTTCAAAAGGGCCCCAAGAAAATCCCGACGAGGCCCAAGAGACGCTCAAGAACACCATGGCTCCCATCAGCGAGCGGTGACGTACAAAGCTCGTCACACCAAGGCTCACAAGAGCGAGCGGCAACGTAAGGGCTCCCAACGGAGAGCGGCGACATAACAAGCTCTTGACACCAAGGCTCCCATGAGCAAAAGGTTCCATGAGCCATCTTGGGCAAATTCCTGAGGCGCTCTTTCCCTTTCCGTGCCGGCCCAGGTGGTCGTTACCCGGGCCCCTTCGGGATATAAGACGAAGCCAAGACTGGGACAACATCGGTGATGATGAATCGAAAATCTCTGAGATCCGGCGGCCCTGGAAGATGTCTCGGGAGCCGCGGTCTTCTCAAAGCGATCCGGAATTTCTGAGAGCGTTCCGGAACGCTCTGGAGTGGATTCGTCGGTTACACGCAAGAGTGACCCTGGGTAAGAGTGACCTTTAGTGCGCAGCTTCTGGGAGCCACGGGGGGACCGAACACAAGCGCGCAAGACGCCACTGCAACCTCACGTTCGGCGATCGGGGGATCCCAATGAGCCCGCACCAAAGGTCACTCCGGCGAAGGGTCACTCTTACGTGTAGTCGAACTCATCCTCGTCGTTCAATGTGCAGTGCCGGTCGTATGCAGGGAGGGGCCTCCGACAAGTGATGCCCATGCCACTGCTTATTCCCGACAGAGGCCGCCCCCGAAGCCTGGACCACTCGCCGGCCCAGCGGCCTCGCCCAGCGCGAGACCGGTCGACCGGCCGACCGACGACGACGACGAAGACGACGACGACGACGACGACGGCGACGACAACGACGACGGCGGCGTCCACGAAGACGACGACGACGGCGACGGCGACGACGACGACGACGACGACGGCGACGACGACGACGACGGCGACGATGACGACGACGACGGCGACGACGACGACGACGACGGCGACGACGACGACGACGACGACGACGACGACGACGGCGGCGGCGGCGGCTGCGGCGGCGGCGGCCTGCTGAGGGCCCCCCGAAGCCTATCGGGGCGTTGACCGAAGGAACCCTGAATAAGGAACGAGGCCCCTTTGTCCCATAAGTTGATCTTCGATTTCCCATTGAAAACCTAAGAAAAGCCCAAGGCAAACTGTGAAGCAATCAAGGAACACGGAGTCCCTCCCCAACGAAAAGGGTTCCTTCTTCAGGGCCCCGACTGTAGGGCGCAAACAAGCCTACCTCGCTTTTGACCACCCTCGCTTCCAGCAGCGGGCGAAGAACGGTGTAAGATAAACTTTTTCGCTGTCGGGGGCGCCTGTCCCAGGGCGGCTGGAAAATTTATACCCCTACGGTGGCACTGTAGGGGTACAAACTTTCCAGCCGCCCAGGGACAGGCGCCCCCGACAGCGAAAAAGTTTATGTTATACCGTTCTTCGCCCGTTAATTCCAAGAGACATCAAGCGACGCCAAACTACGGCCTGCGCTGGTCAGGCCGCTTGACGAGGAGGCGCGTGGTATGACACGGTTTTGCCTGGAAGCGAAAGCGGGGTAGGCAATTCACGCTCTGATTGAACAAAAATCCAGACCCGCCTTCTCCGCCAGAGGCGAGAAACACTCCTCCATGCCGGACTCCATGCCCTTCAGGCCGCACATGTAGATGTGCGTCTTCGGCGACTGCATCAGCTCCCAGAGCTCCTGTCGGGTCGGGGGCGAGAAGGAGGGCCTCCCTCCTCCTCCTCCTCCTGTCTTCTCCTTCCTCCTCCTCCTCCTCCTCCCTTTCCTCCTCCTCCTTTCCTCCTCCTCCTCCTCCTCCTCTCCTCCTCCTCTCCTCCTCCTCCTCCTCCCCTCCTCCTCCCTCTCCTCCTCCTCCTCCTCCTCCTCCTTCCTCCTCCTCCTCCTCCTCCGCGTCGTCCTCCTCCTCCTCCTCCTCTCCTCCTCCTCCTCCTCCTCCTCCTCCCCCTTTCCTCCTCCTTTCCTCCTCCTCCTCCTCCTCCTCTCTCCTCTCTCCTCCTCCTCCTCCTCCTCCTCCCCATTCCCGATCCCAATCAGGGAAGCAAGCCATGACTAGACAAGCGCGTTCCACTGCTCGCAAAGTAACCACTCGCAAATGGCCCAGATCCACCAGGAAGGGTCTACGGTCAACTGCACCGATGTAGGTACATGTGCTTTTCTCTCGGAAGTCTGCGAGCAGGCACTCTGCGAGTAAAGTGGAACGCGCTCGGTGAATTGCATGAGCATGAAACGCGCTCTCCTCCTCCTCCTCCTCCTCTTCCTCCTCCTCCTCCTCCTCCTCTTCCTCCTCCTCCTCCTCCTCCTTTCCTCCTCCTCCCCCTTTCCTCCTCCTCCTCCTCCTCCTCCCTCCTCCTCCGCCTCCTCCTCCTCCTCCTCCTCCTCCTCCTCCTCCTCCTCCTCCCCATTCCCAATCCCACATAGGGGGAGCAGGCAGCGACGTAAAATCACGTCAGACTCGGAGGTCCGCGCGGACCCCTCTCGGCTCGGCCTTGGGAGCCCGCCTCCCCGGCGCTTGCGGACCGCGCCAGGGAGGCGGCGCCTTGAGTGCCGGAGGCGAGGCGCCGCCGGGGGGCCCCGGCGCCGCTCCGAGAGATCGGCGCGGCCCTGAGAGTTTTTGTGTTTGTGCCCGAAGTCTGCAGAAATCTTTGACGCCCGAACTTTTTTTTTTTTTTTTTTTTTTTGTTTGTTTTCCTCCCCCCAGGGGGGCAGGACCAAGGTTACCTGTTTATCTGGATGAGGCCGCTCCAGAGGCCGCCTCTTCCCTCTCCCGAACTCGTTCCAGGAGGGCCAACATGCGAGGGGTCTGTGGGAGGCTGTCTAGCCTCGCACTCAAAAGACCTACCTCCTGAGGAGGGGGTAGATTAACTGCATGCTGCATATACCCCACTCCTCGCCTCGACGACTGAGTCACTCGCGCGGAGGTTTCGCGCGAGTTCGTTCGTGCAGAGAGTTGTTGTGCTTATGCCATTTGTTCTTTCCCTGGCCAATCTCTCCCTCTCTCTCGTCCGAGTCGAATGATGCTCGTCTGGCTTGCGAATCACAACTCGGGCCTCCTCCACAACCGCCGTTCGAGACAATGTCTGCCTCCCACCGTCCGGAACGCGCGCTCGGCGACGCACAGCTGCCAGAAAAACCGTCCGTAGGGCGAGAAGTCCCCGAGAATCGACCAAAACGCCTAGTAGCCTCGAACCCCGAGCCCAATCCGTCCCAGCCCCCCCCCCCCCCCTCCCAGACATCCTCCGACATGATTGGTTCCGTCCGCGGTCTCGCAGCGCCCGACCCCTTCTCCCAGGGGTAGATAGCCAGCCCCAGGGGCCGCAATCGAGGAAAAACTGCTGGACTGAAAATTCGGATCGTCGCAGATCTGGACGTCGTCGTCGTCGTCGTCCTCCTCCTCCTCCTCCTCCTACTCCCTCCTGCTGCTCCTCCTCCTCCTCCTCTTCCCCTGGGCCCGTCGCCGCTCCACCCACCCTTCCCCACTGGAGCCTCCTCCTCAAGCGCGGCAGCCGAAGCGACATGTTTAGCAACGTCGTAGTTGAGTCGAAGGGAAGCCCCTTCCCTTCGATCCCTTTCTCCCGACGGGGGGGTGTTCCTGGGGAGGTAGCGAGGAGAGGTGCAGTAGGAGCTCGACCACAAAAACCCTTCCACAAGAAACCCAATCCTGAGACCCAAGACGTCAGCTGATTTTTGGTGTGGGAACGTCACGCTTTCCACCGCAAAACCATCGAAACCCAGGGCACCCTGGAGGCAAGCAGGGTGCTTCTTGGCATGGGTTTCTACTGTAGCGGGGGGTCCCCTGTCAAAATGGAATTCCCCCAAGGGGTCCTGGGGCCCACAAGAGCTCCACGACGGCCCAAGCGTGCCCCGAGATGCCCCCAAGACAAGACGGTCCGAGAGAGACCCAAATCTTTGAAATCTCGACCAAAGCCGCCAAACATGGCCTCCTGACGGCCAAAGAAATTTCCAAAGGCCTACAAGAGAGCACGAGGAGGATCCCAGCAGACAAAATTCAAGATTTGTTCCTCGGCTTGTGAGCATGTTTCGCGTTCTCCTCGTTTCGGCTCCCCGACGGCCCCAGATGCCCCCAGCTATCGCCCCAAGAGGCCCCCAAGAGGTCTCCAAGACAACCCCGAAACGACCCAAAAGGGCCCCAAAGACGGCCCGAGAGGCCTCCAAGACGGCCCACGAGGCCCCCGAAGATGGCTCCGAGGGGGGGCCCAGGCGGGGGACCCGAACAGACACCTCGAGCCCTCGGCCCCGAGAAGCTCCTGGGAGGTCGGAGCCCACAAGAGGCCCCCGAGAGGCCCCCACGAGGCCCCCACGAGGCCCCCAAGAGGCCCCCACGATGCCCCCACGAGGCCCCCACGAGGCCCCCATGAGGCCCCAGGGAGGCCCCGGGGAGGCCCCCACGAGGCCCCCAAGAGGCCCCCACGAGGCCCCCACGAGGCCCCCACGAGGCCCCCACGAGGCCCCCACGAGGCCCCAGGGAGGCCCCGGGGAAGCCCCCACGAGGCCCCCAAGAGGCCCTCGAGAGGCCCCCGGGCCCCCAAAAGGGCCCAAGAGCCCGCCCCGGAAGCGCTCCCCACGAGGCTCTCCAGACGCCGCGACGACGAACCCCTCCAGACCCTCACCCGCGTCTCCATCGTCGTCGTCGCCGCCGTCACCGCCGTCCTCGCCCTCGCCCCCCCCCTCCCCTCGGGCGGTGGCGGGCGTCTGGACGACGCCGGTCGGAGGGAGGCTCCGCTCACGACGCCCAGGCTGGCGCGGCAGCGACTCGGGTGGGCGTGGTGTGCCGTCGGCGAGGCGCCAAGCCTGCGAGGCGCGATGCGCGACGGCCGGCGTCGGCCCTCGGGGTCGGCGGCGCCTGCCGTGAGGCCTCCTCGGTCTACCAGACTGAGGGTTCGCATGGTCGGAGGCCTGGGCTTTCAGGCCATACCGTCGGGCCGCTGAACATCGGGGGCGTGCTGAATCAGGAACGAGGCACCCGTTTGGCACCAGAAGCGCCTGCGCGCACGAGGAGGGCCAGAGAAGCAGCCACGGAAGGACCCTCAGGAGCCTCGAGCCGCATTCCGAGGCCAAGCTGCTCCTTCTGTCAGCGACTTGTCGGTAGCCCCGGCCTCCCGCCAGGGATCACTCTGGCGCGCCCCGGAAGCCCTCGGCGATGCGCAGCTGCTGGGAAAGGCGTCCACAGGCGAGGAGGCCTGTGGGAACTGACGAGGAGCTCCGAGAACCTGTGACGAAGACCATCGCTCTCGTCGCCGCCGTCGCCGTCGCAGCCCGGTCCTCTGCGTACTCGGCCATCTTCGTCTGGATGTACATCTTCTGGCCTGGGACGCAGAAGGGCATACTGACTAGTATCAGGTCGGTCCCCCTACAGGCGGACTCTGGACGAAAAATCATGCATGGTCAAACAAATACCCCACAAATGATCAAAAGTTGTTAATCAAAATCGTCCCCAGACTATTTTTGAAGATTCCCCCTGTAGAGGGAGAGGCCGACTGACCCTCCCTCCCTCCTCCCTCCTCCTCCTCCTCCTTCCTCCTCCCTCCCTCCTCCTGCTCCTCCCCTCCTCCTCCTCCTCCTCCTCCTCCTCCTCCTCCTCCTCCTCCCCCTCCTCCTCCTCCTCCTCCCCCTCCTCCTCCTCCTCCTCCTCCTCCTCCTCCTCCTCCTCCCCCTGTAGAGGGACAGGCCCGACGGAAGACTGGCACACTGCGCCCTCCTCGGAGGCGCGCGCCCGAACCGAGCGGGCAGTGCTCAGCACAATAGCACCCCAGGACACGTCGCCACCCGAGCAGGCTGGCCAGAAAGCGCCCGCCTCCCACTCCTCCGCCTCCTCCGCCTCCTCCTCCTCCACCTCCGCCTCCTCCTCCTCCTCTCCTCCTCCTCCTCCTCCTCCTCCCCCTCCTCCTCCTGTTCGTCCTGCTCATCCTCCTGCTCTTCCTGCTCCTCCTCCTCCTCCTGCTCCCGCCTCCGAGCGTGCACTGCAATACTTACACCAGAGAAAAGCCCCAATCAGTGGATGGCTTGACGTGGGATCGATACAGGTCAAGGTCAGGGTCAAGCCTGCATGCCCCCGAAGGGGCGGCCGCTTGGGGCACAGGCGGGCGAAAACCAGCAGACGCTCACGCGGTGAAGAAAATCTCATGTCATACAATTCCAGGAATGTGGGTCTTCTGCTGCTACTCTCCGATCGCCGCTCACGTACTTGTCGCAGGAGCACTGGAGATCGACCGGGAACCGGGGAACCCGGAACACACCGAAATCGGCCCAAAACCGATAACCAGGAACCCAAGAAACGGGAACCCAGGAACCCAGCCGGCTACCAACATGGGCGGGAAACTTTCGCGAAATCTGTCAATTTCCGCTACTTGAGGACCTCTTCAGTGCAAGCACTGATTGGGGAATCTCTGAGCGCGCGTCGCTTCTGGGTCGCGACGCGCACATAGTACAAGGGGGCGGGTTCCGAAGACGCTGAACCAAAAAACCTTACCATCTCTTGGGAAGCCGATCGATGTTCACTTCCGCGGGCTTCCGCCGGCGGAGGCGCCGCCGCCTTCCGCCGGGGAAGAAACGGCAACTTCGTCGACTCTCGAAAACGAGACCCCTTCTGGAACGGGTCAAGCATGTTCGGGGAGGAGGGCCCAAAATCGGATCGATACGTCGGACCGGCGATCGACATGAATCGGATCGGCGGAAATCGGCAGCCGAGTCGGGAGAATCCGAATCGCCGCCAATCGGCAGGCCAGCAGGCCTCCATTGAGAAATCGAAATCCAAATCAGAATCAGAAATCGAATCGAATCAGAAACGGAAGCCATCGAATTCGAACCGAATCGGAATCCCCAAACATCAGGCGTCTCATTTTTCCGAGACATGAGCCCCCGACCTCTGGACCACTTCCCCAGGACCGGTGGTCCATCCCGAGTCGTTCCTTGACGGCCCCGAGGCCCAGCCAGGGCCCCGAGAGGCCGACAGCGATGCAAAGCCTCCGCACCGATTTCTTCGGGACGCCAGATGTCTGGGTCGTCGGAGCGAGCCCTGTTGTCGGGAGCGGCCAAGAGGGGGGCGTCCAAGAGGGGGGGGTGCAAATCATGACCGGCGGCATGCGCGCGGCCCAGCGGGGGGGCCAGGGACGCAATGAAATAAGAGGAGGCGCCATGAAATCTGGGGAGATATCATGGCCCCCGCCATGATATCCACCCCCCTCCTGGTCATCACCCCCCTCTTTTCCGCCCCCGATGTTGGGTGATGCAGCATGGCCGGCGGCGTTCTTCTGCTCGCGCGACACCGCGTAGTCTGCGCGGAACTGGTCGGGGAACTCCGCCGGCCGCGCCCGCGGCGCGCCCCAAGCCGTGACGTCGTCGTCGTCGTCGTCGTCGTCGTCGTCCTCCTCCTCCTCCTCCTCCTCCTCCTCCTCCCTCCTCCCTCCTCCCTCCTCCCTCCTCCCCCTCCCTCCTCCCTCCTCCCTCCTCCTCCCCCTCCTCCCTCCTCCCTCCTCCCCTCCCTCCTCCCTCCTCCTCCTCCTCCTCCTCCTCCTCCTCCTCCTCCTCCTCCTCCTCCTCCGCCTGCCCAACCCCAAACAGCGAGGCGGCAGAAGCTTCTGGAAGGTCCCTAGGAGCTTTTGTAGGCTTTCGCAAGGAGCTTCTGTAGAGCCGAACGGCACACGTACTGGGAAACAATCAGGCCTTCCGGGACACGCTGCAACCTCGAGCGGGGCGCTGCGGGGATTGTGGCGCGAAGCCGGAACGAGCTGCGGGGCTACCCTTGCCTGCCTGCTTCTAGTCTGAAGCCATCTCCTAGCTTCTACGAGCTACCCAGGAGAGGCATGGTTGGCCATGTTGGCTTGAAGTTGACAGCTCTCTGTCGCTACGTTGGTAACTGCGAACCACAGACCAAGGGGGAGGCTGGGACGGGGCATGTCACTCATTGACAAAACGCTTGCCCACAATTGCGGCCGCCGCGATCGCCGCGGCAGCCTCCAAAACCAACGCGGAGACGTTGTTCGGGGCCGGATAGCACGCGCAGATGTCGGCGAGGCGTAAGACTCGGGTTTTCGGGACTCGAGCTGGCCTGCTAGGGCTTCGGGCTGCGTGCAGGCAGCCCCGCCAGGCAGCCCTCGCAGGCCTCAGTGAGCCCCCACAGGCAGTCCTGGCCTGCTGGTCGAAGAAACAAGCTGCGTAAAGGCAAACTCTCGAAGCTCCGCGCGGACTTGGATCGACACTGGAACCCCCCACCCTGGCGCGCGGAGTGCGCCGAGGGCGGCGCAGGAGGCGCCGCCAGGGGTGGACCAGTGCCGATCCAAGAAATCCGCGCGGAATGCCGACAACCTATGTGAGCGTTTTCTTATTCGGCGTTTCAACATTGGGCGGAAGGGGGAGGGGGAGCGGGGGGGGATCTGGCTCTGGACCTCTGCTTGATGCGACCGTTTGCAACAGTGCGTCCCATGGGGGAGACTTCACCTGCTCGAAACAGGCGCCGAAAACAGCCAAGATCTACTCCATAGGGGGGGAGGGGGTGCGAGGGCCCGTGCCGATCGGCAAAACAATGAATAAGAAAACAATCACTACTGAAGGGGCCCTGGGACACACAAATAAATAGACACAAATAACAGGATTCCCAATCGTTTCCCATATTTCTGGGTTTTCGTCTTCCCCCCCTCTCTCCATATTTTCCTATATTTTCTGGGAATGGACGATTCATTGTGTCCGTGTGTTTTTCCCTCTTGAGAGTCGGGCTTGGTGGGCTGAGCACAGGCCGCTCCCCCAGGCAGTCCTGGCTCTCCTCCACAGGCCCCCACAGGCAGCCCTGGCCTTTGAAATCGAGGAAACAAGCTGCAGAAAAATAAACTTCCGGAGATCCGTATGGGGCATCGCATCGCCGCATCGCATCGCCAGAGGCATGGAAGCAATCCGAACTATCACGGGGCGCCTTCACACTTCGTGGCAAGCATCTGGACGTCGGTCGGAAGAAGTGGGTAGAACCATAAAGTAAGAAAGCGTTCGAAACAAATTGGGTTTCCGCCCGCCCCCTGAAGAGGATGGAGAAGGGAAAACCGCTCGACTCTTGAAGTAGGGATGCGGCTCAAATAAGTTGGGATCGGGGAGTCCAAAAATACGCACTTTCAACGACCGGCGTGCATTGACACGGTGACCCCCAGAAGGGCCACAGGAAACCCCACCCGGTCACGCAGAGTGCCGGTCGCCCTCCCCCCACGGCCCCGGGAATCGCCACGGCACCCAGATCCCGCGAGAAACGCCAAGAGAAAAAGACAAACAAGCTGCATATATTGTAGATATCTATATATATACATATATATATATATATATATAGATAGATAGATAGATAGAGAGATAGTTATATAGATAGATATATAGATATATAGATACATATATATATATATATAGATAGATAGATACACATATATATATATATATATATATATAAATGTATACATTTAGATAGATAGATAGATAGATAGATAGATAGATAGATAGGCGCGCCCGGGAGGGAGTGAAACGGGGCGGGCCTTCTCAGACGGCCCAGAAGTTGTGCAGCCTTCTGAACAGTGTTCAAACTGTCTTCTGAAGGCACCGAAAACTTCTCAAATGGCCAGAGCGTTTCTGAGAAGTCCCGCCGCCTTCTGAGAGGGCCTCCTCCGTCTCCCTTCCCCCCCTCGCTCGCCGTCGAATGGACATAAATTTTCGGCGCTTTGGATCTGTGGATTTCTTGGATCGGCGCTGGACAAGTTGGATCTCTTGGATCGGCGCTCGCGTGGAAACGTCGGCATCGCATCGTCGATGCATCATCGGCGACGTCGGCGTGGAAAGGTCGGGCTCCAGCCGCATCGTCGATGCATAGGCGATGCGGAGCGTCCCTCCGACCCCATCTACTTCGACTCCATCTGGGAGGCCTCCTGTGACCTCCGCGACTTCCCCACCCTCCTCGACCTCGAGCCTGTTTTTCCCAAGGGGAACAAGAGACGGCACAACCATTCATGTTCGGCGCTCCGCGCGGGTTTCCCGGATCGGCGCTGGACCCCTTCTTGGCGCGCGGAGCGCGCCAGGGGCGGCGGGTGGCGCCGCCTGGGGAGCCCGGTGCAGTTGCAAGAAACCCTCGCGGTGCTCCGAAAGCCTCTGCTTCATTATGTCGCTGCTTAATCTCCGACGGTCGGGCACGACGACGACGAACGCTACGATAACGACCGCGAGGGGGAGCAGGAGGAGGACGAGGAGGAGGAGGAGGAGGAGGAGGAGGAGGAGGAGGAGGAGGAGGAGGAGGAGGAGGAGGAGGGTGGAGAAGGGGAATGGTAATGGAGCGTGGGGCGCAGTCCGAGCACTGCGCTCTGCCGCCGAAGCGGCGGTGCAACAGTTCCCAAAACAAGCGGGGGCGGCGACGGGGGGCCCGAAGGCCCCACCAGACAAGTGCACTCCAGCAGGGACCTTCCCAGGAAGGGAAGGCCGTAGCCAAGGCCCCGCCACCCCCGCGGGGACGGAGACCAACGGGCAACCGAATGCAGCTACCAGAGCCGCTCCCAGGAACCTCCTCCTCCTCCTCCTCCTCCTCCTCCTCCTCCGCACCGGAGGCTGAAGTCAGCCTGGAACGAGGCCTTTTCCGTGAGACTGAGGTCAGGTTCAGCTCTCGGGAGGAGACGAGCCTCCCCGGGGCTGGCGCGCCGGAGCGCCGTCGGCAGCTTTTGTGCCGCCCCCCGACGAGCTTGACCCCAACACTCGTCTGGACTTTGGGTGTTACAAATGTCGAATGTAATGGTACCTTCATGGGCGTTGCCGAGTTCCTCCTCCGTATGCCTGGCGAGGGCGGAGCGGAAGTCCCCCACAGAGAGCCCGAACCTCCCGAGCACCTCGCGAACGCGGCTTCGCGCTCCTTGGAGCCAGGCGCGAGGGGGTCGCAGGCCCGCGGGGCCTGCTCGAGGAGGCCGCCTGCAATGTCAGCGAAGATCACCTTCTGCTCCTCGCCGGCGCCGTCGTCGAAGCCCTCCAGCCGCTGGGGCGCGTCGCCGCCCGTGGCCGCCAACAGCGGCCTCCCCGCGCGCGGCACCTCGACGCAACCCGACGTGAGCTGCGCTGCCGGCGCCCCCGCGATCTTCTCGATCTCCGTGGTCCCATCGGCCGGCCCTGCCGCAGCGGCGGTGCGGCCGCCGCCGTGTCTTCCCAGCCCCGCGCCTGCGCGCTCGGCACCTCGCTCTGGTTCTCCTGCCCCGTGGAGCTGTCCGCGCCCGACGGGCACCCGTCGATGACGTCGTTTTCGAAGGTCTCCCACTTTCTTGGTCTCGTCGCCGCTCTCGCCCGCCTTCGCGGCCACATCCCCACGGGGTTCGTGCGCGGCCATCTCCTGCTCGGCCGTCTGGACCGCGATCTCGCCCGCGATCCCCTGCTGCGCCGCCAGTTTGGGGAAGGGGACGCGTGCGCGTGCGCGACCAGGCCTGCCTGCTCGCACGAGTTGCATTCGCCACCGCGACCCACGTCCTCGGCCACGCCGGCACCTGCAGCGACTTGACGAGCTGCTGCGACTCCGGAGCCGCCGTTGTCCCCCGCCGACTCCAGCGCCACGACGCCCCTCGCGACGTGCTGCGACCCCTCGTCGACCTGCTCGCCCACGCTCACCTCCAGGGCGGGCTGGCTCCCGACGAAGAGCGAGCCCGGCGGGCTGCCCTCCGGCTCCCGCTCGGCCAGCGGTGCGCTGCCGCGCCTGCTCGGTGGTCCGCTGAGCCTCGCAGCTGCCCCCGCCCTCCGCCTCCCCAGCGAAGACGCGGGCCACCAGCGCCTCTCGGGTCGGGCGAGAGGGGGGGGAAGGCAAAGGGGGGGGGGGTCAGAATCAGCTCGCGTAGCGATTTTCCTGGCGCCTCCCGGCGCCGGAGGCGTCTGTGTATCTAGGAATGGGCCCCTCGGTGGGGCCGAAACCAGCTGCATGCAGCAAATTTCGTACCCCCCCCTTTCCCAATCCCCCCCTTTCGTCCGGCCCGAGCCTCGGCGATGAGATGGTGGTTGCGCCTCGAGCCGCCGCGGCGGGCGGCGAGGAGCGGCGGCGCGCTCGCCACGCCCACCATCGCCCGACCATGGCTCGCCGCCGCGGGCCGCTCTGAAGAAGGGCCGTGCGGGGGCGCGGCCTGGGCCCAGAACGGCCGAGAGGGGGGAGGAGGAGGAGGAGGAGGAGGAGGAGGCGAGGAGGAGGAGGAGGAGGGGAGGAGGAGGAGGAGGAGGAGGGAGGAGGCGGAGGAGGAGGAGGAGGAGGGGAGGAGGAGGAGGAAGGAGGAGGAGGAGGAGGAGGAGGCGGAGGAGGAGTAAGAGTAAGAGTAAGAGCAAGAGTAAGAGTCCCAGGACGATGTCCTAATGGAGGAGGAGGAGGAGGAGGAGGAGGAGGAGGAGGAGGAGGAGGAGGAGGAGGAGGAGGAGGAGGAGCCAAATCAGGAGCGGGAACAGGAGCAAGAGTAGGAACAGGAGGAGGAGCCGGAGCAGGAGCAGGCGCAGGAGGAGGGGCGAGCTTGATGCCCGCCGAGAGAAACGGAGGGGGGCTCCTCAAAACTACAGACCTCCTGCGGGTAATGGGGGGGACCTACATTGGGGGTGAAGAAAGACCATACATGGGGCACTCTAGAGCCCCTTTTTGGCCCCTGCTGGCTCCAAAAGGGGCTCTCGAGGGCCCCTTTAGAGGTCCGTTCTGCACGCGCTATGTAGGTCACCCCCTGATACGTAATTACCACCTGCCCGAGAACAATGAGGTACCCTATAAAGAGACCGACCGCTTCCCCGGGGGTAGTTTCTCGCCCCGGTCCCCCAAGAGAGGGGTTCGCGAATCATGGGCCGAGGCGGGTGCGCGGACGAGGGGGGGACCAGGGGACGTATTGAAGGAAGAAGAAGGGACCATGAGATCCGAGGCGATACCATGACCCCCGCCATGATACCCACCACTAGAGGAAGGAAACAACTGCGCAAACATAAACTTTTGACGGTCCGCACGGATTTCTTGGATCCGCGCTGGACCCTCCCTCCCTGGCGCTCGGGGCGCGCCACGGAATAATGAAACGCAGCAAAAGCAAATCGACTCTTGAAGTAGGAATGGAAGGTTTCTCCGAAGGGCTTAGGCGACCCGTCCTCCTCCTCCTCCTCCTCCTCCTCCTCCACCTCTTCCTCCTCCTCCTCCTCCTCCTCCCTCCCTCCTCCTCCTCCTCCCTTCCCTCCCTCCTCTCCTCCTCCCGCCTCCTACCTCCCCCTCCTCCTCTTCCTCCTCCTCCTCCCCCTCCTCCTCCTCCTCCTCCTCCTCCTCTTCCTCCTTCTCCTCCTCCTCCTCCTCCTCCTCCTCCTCGGGTCGCCTACGGCCCGAAGGGAAACCGTGCAGGTAGGAAGTCGTTTGCAAGAGATTGGGGCCTGGGAATCCAAAAATACCTACCTTCAACGACCGGCCTGTATCTGTGTCCGCGCCTTCGCAGCCTGGATTCCCAAGCGCGATCCCGCGGCTGCGTTAGGAGACAACGACTGGGAGGCCTTCGTCGGAAGGACAAGGGGATTAAAAGCCCCCCTTTGGGGGGCTGCTACGCCGGATTTCGCCGCGGATTATGTGGGACGAAACCGCACTGCGCGGGATTCAGCAGGATTAAGCCGGATGTTGCACCTGGGCAGAGTCAGAATCTAACCTCCCAGGAGTTGCATCCGAAGATGCGCGGTCGCACGGATACGTCCCTCGGGTCGGGCGAAAGGGGGGGATAGCAAAGGGGGGGGGGGGGTTTGAGAATCAGCTCGCCTAGCTGATCTCCCCGGCGCCTCCCGGCGCCAGAGGCGGCTATGCATCGAGGAATGGGCCCCTCGGTGGGGCCGAAACCAGCTGCATGCAGCAAATTTCGTAACCCCCCTGTCCCAATCCCCCCCTTTCGCCCGGCCCGAGTCCCGAGCTGGGCGTCCGCGAAGCAACGCCCCGCAGCCGCGGCGTCGCGGCCCGGGGGCCCCGCCCGCAAAGCAGCGGCTGCATATGGAAGACCGGCGCGCGCCGGGCCTCGGCCCCGCAGGGCCCCTCCCTCTCTGAGGGGGCCCGGAGACACACAGTGGAATACTTTTTTGGTCGGCGGCTCCCAGGCGAAGGTCAAGGAGCGGGTCAACAACGAACACGCAAAGAAAAACACGCAACCCCCAGCATTCCCCATGTTTTCCCCACACGTTCTGGGTTTTCGTCTTCCCCCACAGCTCCCATAGTTTCCTGTATTTTCCTGGGCCTCGACGATGAATTGTGTCTGTGGGTTTTTTCCTCTCATGGCTCTCTCACGGACCCTGAGAGCCCCCAGCCCTGCAATTTTTGCGCATCGGACGTGCCCGCCCAGCTTCGGGCACCGGGAACATCACAGATCGATCCGGGACCATCACAGGTCGATCCGGCTCGACAGACATGCTGCAGAAAGGTGGGGTCTGGGACTTTGGTCGTGATTTTACGCGACGCCGCCTTTTTCTGCAACGTCGGATCCTGGCCCACCTTTGTCAAAATTTCAGCGCTCGCGGGCCTTCGCCAAGGAGGAGGAGGAGGAGGACGACGACGACGAGGAGGACGACGAGGAGGAGGAGGATGACGAGGAGGAGGAAGGAGGAGCAGGAGCCGGAGCCGGAGCAGGAGGAGGAGGAGGAGGAGGAGGAGGAGGAGGAGGAGGAAGGAGAGGAGGAGGAGGAGGAGGAGAGGGGGGGGAAGAGGAGGGGCAGCACGGTGGCGGATATACGCAACGGCGCAAATGGATGCTTCGTGTACTCGTCGTGCTCGTCGACGTAGAGCAGCGAGTTCGAGTACGGGACGCCAAGGAAGAGCCACGCCAGGCCCTGGAACTTCCGGGACCCGTCGGGGTTGGCTCCGACCTTGATGGGCCGATTTCCCACCACCGCTGCCACAGGTAGTAGGAGTAATGAGGAGGAGGAGGAGGAGGAGGAGGAGGAGGAGGAGGAGGAGGAGGAGGAGGAGGAGGAGGAGGAGGAGGAGGAGGAGGAGGAGAAGGACGAGGAGGACCTCCCCATTCCCTCCTCTCCCGTCCCACCTATGGTAGTGGTGGTGGAACATGCGCCCATCTGACCTTGTCGTGGAAGAGCAGGCGCATGTAGGAGCGCATCGGTGCGATGCCGGTGCCCGTCGCGAGCATGATGATATTGCTAGGGGAACAGACTTTGACACAAACGTAACAACTCGGAGGTCCGTGCGGATTCCTCGGATCGGCGCTGGGGCCCCCCGGCAGCGCCTCTGGCACCGCCCCTGGCGCGCTGCGCGCGAGGGAGGGGGCCCCAGCGCCGATGCGAGGAATCCGTGCGAGCCCCCGAGTTTTTATGTTCATGTGAGTGTTTGTTCCCCGACTTGCAGTCCTGCTCGTTCGGCAGGAGCATCTCGGCGCCGGTCGGGCCAGTGATGAGCACCTCGTCGCCCTCGCTCATGTCGCAGATGTGGTTCGAGCACACGCCGCGGTAGACCTTGGCGTCGGGGAAGCAAGTGCCGGCCTTGTCGGGTTTGTCTTCGCCGACCTCGCGGTTGGAGTGCTTGAGGGGCCACTTCTCCTCCTCCACCTCGACCACGCGCTTGACGCACAGGGAGACCGTCTTGGAGTCCTGGCAGTCGCCGACCGCCGACGAGCCGATCGAGTAGAGGCGGATCTTGGCCGGGGTCTCGCCCTTCTTGTCGGGGCCTGGGGCGATGACGCCAATGGACTGCCCCTCGACGTACGGCACCTTGCCGCCGTGGTCGAAGGTCACGTGCGTCGTTTCCCAGTTGGCATCGCCCGGGGCGCTGCTGTTGGGCTTGGTGATAGTGTGCGCCTGCTGGCAGTTGTTCACAACCGTGTTATCTGTAACTGCTTGCTTGCTTGCTTGCTTGCTGGCTATTTACTTGTTTGTTTGTTTGCTTGCTTGCTTGCTTACTTGTCTGGTTGCTTTTCATAACCTTGTTATGTGTAACTGTTTGTTTGTTTGTTTGCTTGCTTGCTTGCTCACTTGCTGGCTTGCTCCCAAGGCAATGCCTGCACTTGGAGCTTCTTACCGCACTTCTAGAAGGAGCCGGGCCCGTGCGCGGCCCCGGCCGCCCCGTTCCCGTCCGCTGCCGCCGCCGCGCCACGACCCCCCCGTTGCACTGCAGTCGCATTCCGCTGCAATCGCACTGCACTGCGTTGCGTTGCAATCGCATTGCCTTGCCTTGCTTTGCAACGCTTTGCATTACTTTGCAATGGCGCTGCGCCGCAACCGCGTTGCATCGCGTTGCGTTGCATTGCAACCGCGCTGCGTTGCAACCGCGCTGCATTGCATCGCATTGCATTGCTTTGCAATCGCATTGCATTGCAATCGCAATGCAGTGCATTGCAATCGCATTGTGTCGCATTCCTTTGCATTGCGTTGCATTGGCTTGCGTTGCTTTTCATCGCATTGCTTTGCATTGCTTGGCACTGCTTTGCATTGCTTTGCACCAAATGGGTTGCACCGCATGGATAGCACCACTTAGTTTGCACCACCTAGAACGTGCCGCATATATCGCACGACATCGCTGTTTGGGGTCTATACTGGCTAGCATTTGCTTGTTTGCTGATTATATGCATATGGTTTACCCCGCTGAGAGCCCACAACGAACTTTGTTTGGAACTAGATCAAGCTATTTCGCAGCTCCGCGCCTGCACGTCGTTCTTGATCACGGTGCCCTGGTAGGGCGCCTTCGGCATGAACAGGTTCCACGGGATCTCCCTGCCGTCCAGCTGCTGCACGACCTTCACACCCTTCTTCTTCACCGCGGCTGCCCGGCGCGTGACCACCGACGACCCCACGGCGATCGCCGCCGCGCCCAACCCCACCTCGTGTCGAATCTATGGGGGGGTCTTCTCTGCCCCGCCATCCTGGAAAACTCCGAGGCCGCCCGAAGCTGTTTCGGTGCCATCTGGAGTCATCTGGGCGCCGAGTGCCGCAGCAAACTGGGTGTCTCAGGACGGCGAGGTGACGAACTGCGTGGTGACAGCATGATCCTCAGAGGCCTTACCGCACGGTGTGGGGACTCTGGAGGCCCCGAGACTTCCTCGGATAGCCGCCCGCGTCTGAAAACTGGCCGCTGGCCTCGGACCACCTGTCGCTCACCAAACGGGGTGGTCACCGCACCGTTCCCAGACATCCGAAGATGCGTTTTTTGTCCAATGCGCGGCCCCAAAAGCTCCGACCGAGGACAACTTTTGGACGCCAGAAACGGTTACGGGAAATATGTGCGCGATGTCCAACGACAAATTTTGTCCCAAACCGACAGCGGCGGCTGTTGGCCAGACGGCTTTCTGCCTCACATAGACGACGTCCGCAGCGACACCGGAAGCGGGTCCTGCTCAAAACGAGCAAGGGCTGCTGTCGTTCGTTGTGCCCGCATTCTCCGTACCGAAACATGTCGCCCAATACCCATTTCTAGAGGAACAATGAACGGCATAAACATCAACTTTCGGAGATCCGCGCGGATTTCTTGGTTCTGCGCTGGGGCCCCGGGGCGGCGCTTCCCGCGCCGCCCCTGGCGCGCGGAACGCGCCAGGGAGGGGGGACCCAGCGCAGGTCCAAAAAATCCGCGAGGAACGCCGAGAATCGCTGGAGACCTCTGACGGCACCGACCTGGCAGACGTGTTGCAGCGGCCTGTTGCGTGGATTTCCGCCACTGCAAAACTTCAAAACGACGAGTGAAACACGAGGCGAATTTCGCGCGGATTTCTGATTCGGTCTGCATTCCTGGCCAAAACAAGCGCACACGAAATTCACCTCGAAATTCTCCAGGACACTCCGGGCCCATCCAATCGTTTTCCGAACGAAATCCGCTCTGCGATGTTGGCGCGATGAAACCTCTGGCGGGCGAACTGGCCGCAGCCGCTGTCGTGTCGCAGCGGTCGGGTCGCAGTCGGCGTGACGATCAGCAACGGGCCATACGGCGAGATGACACGGCGACCTTGCGCGGCGGCTTGCGCGGGCCGCCAGCGCGGCACGGCGCTTTGGAGAAGAGTGCGCTCATGAGCGCGAGCCTACGCTTATGTTGCTCCCATCGTACTTAAAGACCACATCCCACAAATAATTTCGAGCACCCGGAAAAGTGTCGAAAGAGTGTCGAAAGAGTGTCGGACGAGTGTCTCCCAGGGCCCGGCACGTGAAAACCCTCGAGTTTCGGTATCTTTTTTTGGTGCTCGAAAGTCTTTCTGGTGATCAAGACTAGAACATAGGCTGGAACATCGCAAGCCTACGCGGGCAGCTCACGTGCGACCGCCTGCGCAGACCACCCCGTTTCTAACCAGCCTCGCCAGTCGAACTTATCCCTATCCCTAAGATGGGCGAGCAAAAAGCGAGGACAATCTTCGGGATAGGCCTTCAGAAACTGAGGGAATCCTTAAGACCGGCATCGAGGTGAGGTGATGTCAAACATGGGGATAGGGATATGCTTCAAACTGGTAAGTTTCCTTGCGTCGCTCGGTTGGCCCCTGGCCCACCGAGGCCACGCCGCCCGCGAAGGCGGCGCCCGCCTCCGGCGCCGCGGCGCCCGGCGCGGCCCTCCGGAGGCGCGGCGCGGCGAT